>JBDODA010000009.1:0-466798 GCA_039880815.1 Aspergillus intermedius | reverse complement strand
CACGGCCACGATTCTAGGGTGCATTCTAAAAAGATAGCCGCTGCGTCAGGGGCAAAAGACTAGGATACTAAGCCGATAGGCTTAGTACTGCACTCACTTATATAGTTAGGTGGTTCATGCCGTTACAAGAACCTGATGTCTGCATCATGGAGATCAAATGGAACACTTCCTTCCTCTGTAATTTTATTCAATATGTTTGAAATCTTGCTTGTACACCTCTCTATACAAGGGAAAGAGCGATTAACTGACTCTCTACTAAGCTTGTCAAAGACTGTGGCAGTGTCCTCCAGGAACCAGATGACATGATCTTCTGTCAAGGTTCTAATAATCCCATGCTTGATGTCATGGTGGTAGTTCTAAAACTGTTAGCTTCTTGACTTAGGTAAAGCTTTTCACCATGCGTCACTATTGGGGGGTGAGAGAGACATCAAAATAAAAATAATTTGGCACATACCTGGAAAATCACATTGACTAGGGATTCAACTGCTCCCGGATGACCACCTGATAGCACAAATATGTAGTCCAGGGCATCTTCATCAAAACTGAACTTCTGCTTATAGAGATACTTAATCAATCGTGAAACAACATCCTTGAACTCTTCTTTGCTGTAAAATAAGCCTATAGATGGCGAGCCTGGCTGGCTTTGTGGTGTCAATGAGATGCGTTGTTTGTTGACAAGGGTAACTGGAGTGAAGAATGTTTGATCTGGGCCTGTGCCTGGACTGCCGTAAGAGCAGAAAAGACATAGTTGAAAATTATATGCACAGATAGACTTCTGTCTCTCTTTGAAAATTGTGTTCCAGAGCACAGAATCACTGTAAGTCTTCTGTGCCTCATCCACAAGAATAACAGTGTCTGATGTCACAACCCAAGAGTGACCCTGTTCTGACTGTGATGAAGTTGTGTTGAAACTAGCAGGGGCATCTTCTAGTTCTTCATTTGATTTTTCAGCAAGCTCGACAAAACTTCCCCAAGGATTCTTGGGATTTAGTTTTTCCCATTTTTTGATCAAGAATACCCTTCTCCCTTCTTTGTGATAGTAGTCCCTCAGAAGTTGAGAGAGACATGTTTTTCCACTGGCTGGAGTTCCATGCACATGGACTATGTTCACATCATCTAAAATGGCTGCAAGTTTTGACACTGTATGCTCTTGAGGGCATATCAATGGATCCTCTATGATGGGCTGCGTCTGAGGTATGTTTGCTGTAACATGTAATTGTCAACTAAAAGCATGGAAAATATCATTAAGAATGAGTCTTACCACTTTGTGATTCAGAGTGCTTCCATTTCTGTGTAGTGGTATCTCCGCTCACAACAACAACAATATCCACATCTGGATCTTTGCTTTCAGGGAAGAGTGATGTAATCATTCAGTGTGGATGTAGGAATTCACCATCATCAACCCTAATTCCTCTTTATGATTGAGTTGTACCACAGGGTTGTAGAGAGTGAAACCACCATACATGTGCTGGTGCATGGTCCCGGATCTTCTTCTTGAGTGTATCAATATTGTCTTGGTCTGCAACACACTCTATAGGCAATGGCTGCCTAAGATCGTTGGATACAGCACACCATAACTCGCGAGTACGTGGTCGAGACATTGTCAAAGATTGGATTGGGTTGAGAACCCAGCTGGTGATGGCGGCGGCCATTGAAAGAAAAGAACTAGAAGTGCACCTGCCTGATGAGAACAAGGAGTGCACCTGCCTGACAAACAATACTGTAAGAGGGTTGCTGACGGCCTTGTTACACTCAGGCAGGCGATACGTGTCAGTTTTCTATCCAAAGATATTTCAAGTAAGTTGGGAAATAAATTTGCAGAGAATAGGATGTAGTGAGATGAGAGATGATCACTAGAGTCTAGAGATAGTAAGACCTACGTATATTACCACCGCTGTTGCCGCCAAGGAATGTGGGCATGTGATATTAGTGTGTTGATTGGTTGATTGGTTGATTATATCATACGCGTCCCTAGTTATTTCCAATATGTGTGTATACATTCGCTCTTAGAACAACCAATCAATCATGCCTCCCTTATTCGGCATTCGCTTCCACAGTCTGTTAGGAATATCATTTAGTTAGTATCTACTGATCTGATTCTGTGACACCAAGCTGGTCTAAGTAGAGATCATCTTTAAGTACAACAGTCCTTTTTTGATCTTTTTCTTTCCGATTACCTAATTCAATATGACCGGCCATGGCTATCAAAAGGTGCAAGCTAAAAGCCATTGGCATTACTTAACCAACATGTTATATCAGTATTGAATAGAATCACGCTTGCAATTCTCACCTTTGTACCCCTCTTTGTCTGAATCCATCAACAGCATTTATACACAGTCGTACCCCATGTGCAGCTACCGAAGGAAGCGGCAAAGTGCTTGGAAAGGAATCATGATGAGGCTTGGGGCGAGGAGATTTTTGGATTCTTGAGGAGCGTGGATTGAATGATTTATATGATGAGAATGGCTTCCTGTAAAGGGGAGCCCACGGCTTGAAGTTGTTCATGTAAAAGGTAGGGGGCATATTTTAGGAAATGGGGATGTTTAGGGGTATATTATGGCAGACAGGTGATTGGAATGAGGGAAGAGGAGGGGCGTGGAAGCTGAAGGGGAGAATGCGGGTTGTGGGAGAATTGAGTTAAGATGTTGCAACCTCTGCACTTACTGCAGCATCAATTGTCCTCTTTATACTTGCTCTCAATGCATCAAGTCCACCATTCTACCTTCCTCATCAGCAGAAGCAATGGAGTGAATTCCTCTTGACCTCAAAATCTCATGAGACTGCTGAAGTGTCTATCTTCATCTACTAGTGATGCCTGGAGGCCGAGATCCAGCGCCCTGCGCCAATCGCATCTGGGCATTGCAGCTCCAAGCCTCGCATGTCAAACATGCTCGAATGAAAAGCATGCAGCAATTTCACTATTTGCTGGTAAACATGGCGAGGACATATAAATGAATTGATCCTGGTGGGGTCGAAAGACGGCTGTGGAGGGGGGTGTGTGGGCCACAACCCGGTTGACAACCAGACCTGGTAGCCAGATAGCCAGAAAGTTGCCTTTCCCATGTAAAATCTTGGGAGCCTGGCTTAAGAAGCAATCATGAGATTTTGAGATAAGAAAGAGACCACAAGCAAGGCAGCTGGGGATCCAGAAGTCCTCAAGGAAAAGCCCAAATAGGATGGCATGGCTGGAAGCAACTCAAAAGTCGCTGATCAGCTGGCGGACGCGTGAAGGGGCCCATAACTGCAATAGTAAGCAGCCGCACAGCATCAGGGTGAAGTGGATAGCTCAATTTCCAATGAAGCGACAGTAACAAGGTCTCAAGGTCTCTATTGTCCAGATGACCCGTCGGCCACCCCGGACGGCGCCTACTGAAAAAGGGGCGAATCAACGGGTAACACGGCATCTTGGTAGGAGGGCAGTGCACCGGGCGAGGCGGACAGGAGAAGGGAAAAGGGAAGAGAAAGTGCGTGGTCCTTTGAGGGAGAGATGTCTGGCTTTTATAGATGCAATGGATGCGTTGAGGCGGCGTGTGAGCGGCCCAAAAGCAGCGTGATGCGGCGCTATCCCTGCTACAGTAGGCGCCATACCGCAAAGGGCAATGGTATGCCCATCGACGGCAGGCGGTAGGGTTCGGCAGAAACTCGGTTCAATGGGAGCCGTTTCTGGCGCCCCGCTAACCGTCACAACTTATACTACTATTAATATTAGTCTGTACTCGATATATATGTTCCAAAAGCACGCTTCTATTGAAATATATACAGAAACTATATGCACATGAAAAACCTAATATTTGCTCTAGTCCATAGTCCAAACAGCAGACATGCTCCGGTCCATGCTGTTATGCCCTCCAAAGCCAATCGGGGGTATCGTATTCTTGTCCTCGGCGCAACTAATCCTCACGAAAAGAACACGCAGAAGTAAAACAGAAGGGGTAAATCACACATTCGTATAGAAAGTTAGATGTCAAAAGGCAAAGTTGAAAGGCCTGTAAATCAGATATGGGAGAACGCAACAAACGCCAATTTGTCACTTCAGGCATAGGACAAGCTCAAGGTAAGATCATTGATATGACATCTTCATTGCAAGCCAGCAGAAGGCAAGGTGGAAGGACGTGAAATCATAAATAGCATATACCCAGAAATAAATCACAGAAAGACATAAGCTTGACATAGACTCCAAAGATAATAATATAACAGCGGGGAAACGTAATTGAATGCGGCCATCAACTCCTGTAACAATAGAACTAATCAATTGAGCGGTTTTCAAGTATTGTCGGGTATCTTGTCTAGGGTATCGTTATAAGGCACTTGTCGACAAATCGTATAAAGCATGTGCAGTCGTTAGCTGCCTCCCATCACCGAGGACGCCTCCGCTCGCTCCTTCAACCGCAAGGCCTGTGCCTCCAGCGAACGAGCCATCAGTTTCGTTACAGGCCAGACACCTGCCCTGTCTAGAAGGCTGGAAGCCGCAATGAGAACTTTGGATCCGTAGCCCCCTTCCACGACGCTGGGAAGACGTTGCAAGGCTGTCAATGCCGACACTGTAGTGCTGTTCTGGATGTTGATCTGCATCTTTGCCTCCACATTGGACAGAATTTCCTTCACCTTGTCGATCAATTTGCAATCCTCGTCTTCCAAGAGCAGTATACCAGGCACTTGGGTCGTGTCCACCTCATCGCGTCCTAAAACACCCATGTATGGTCCAACACGCTCTTGAACCGTGGTAACCCACTCAGCCAGAACCTGCGAGCAGTCGAAAAGACACATCGCGCACTGAATCGGTAGATCTCGCGAGGTAAACTCAGCATATGTGTTACCCAACCGATTAGACATGGAGATCGAATCAGCCGCGTAGAATGCAGCCTTCCGAAGGAGCTTTTCCCGCTTAGATTGACCCGGACGATATACCCCCGCCAACGTTTGCATGGGTGTCTCCTGCGTGGGGGTAGTGGAAATAGAAAGATCGCCTACCCCAAGATCCGCCACAGAGTCACGTCTCTGATGCATCGAAGCCGAACTTTCATTACTGGTGATCGAAGGGTCAAGCACATCTGGGGTAATCTCGTCCACGTGGTTGAAAATCGCCGTTCCGCGAGCCAGCTCGTCGGAGATGGCATTCCAGTCACGGTGCCAGAAAGCCTCCTTGCACCGTCCCAGATTGACAAACAACCGGACATAGGCCAGATCCAACAATGGAATACTATCCGCAGAAAGAGGACCAGCCCCGTACGGATTCGGTCGTTCCAAGCTGTGGACGGAATTGCTCGCCCACGCAGATTGCCAAGCGCGCAGAGCAGGCTCAATATGAGCTTGCATGGCGTCAGTCTCCCGGGTCGTCCACTGCCGACCGAGATGACGCTGGCGAGTTTCCCAGATGTAGTTGTGCAGGGCATAGATCAACACGAGGCAGCCAAAGGTGCTGGGCTTTGCGTCATCCGCCAGAGAATTGGCAAGCGACCCAGATTGCTCCCGCTGGCTGGCCGTCAGAAGCGAGGTCAGCGCAGTCGAGAAGGGCAAATGCTTCTTCGCTGCCTGTGGTCCGCCCAGCTTCTTCCATGCTTGTGGGGACTCCGCTGACCAGACGTCCTCTTCGCACGGGAGGTTGAGCTGAATTTCAGAGTTTGTGAGAGCAGGCGCATGGTTGTAGGCGGAAACGACAAAACTGGAAAGCACGAAGATGGTATAGAGAGTTCGCTTGCGTTCCTCGACGATCTTCCAATCCAGCCATTCTTTACGCTCCTTCGGTGGACCAGATGACGTTCCGGAGCTCTCTCCCTCCCCATTCCGATCCGGAGTCAAGTGGTCCTGTGGCAGATGTTGAGGTTCTAGATGGTGGGTCAGCTCCGCCGCTCGAGCGAGGCTAACCAACGCCGCGCAGTGTGTGCTGGCGATATCTGCAGACGTCTTGTCGCCACAAGTGTGCCCGTACCAGACATTGAGGAGCATAGCTTGCACCAACCAGAGAGGAGTGTTGTGTACTGAGTTCTCTCTAGCAGGGTGAGAGCGATTTAAGGCAGCAGACATGTCTGCTTTGCGGCGCTCTTCAAGATAGAGCTGGATCATCTTCTTGGCGGCTTCAAAGAGATCCTTGGAGGCAGCCGTGTCAAACTCATACAAAGCACCAATAGCGGCCATGGAAAGGATGAGACAACCGCCACCACCGGCCACACCGGTGGAGCTCAGGTTCAGATGGCCACTCGGGGTGCGCAAGCTGTTGGTATATTCTGGAGCCTGGAAATTCAGAGTTGGGATGTGCAGGAACGGGGCGTGGGGGTGGAAATAAGTGATGTAGGACGAGATATAACGTTGCATGTCAGAGGTGCTGGGTAATTGTCCGGTGCTGTTGAAGCCGGACACGGACCGGGACGATAGATCACGGCTCGGGAGGATCGGCTGGGAGTACTTGCGATGGTGGAGAGCGGACGGTCGGGCCATACTGGCTAATAAAGCCTGTCGAGTGGAGTCTGTAAAGGTATCGGTGGAGGTTGAGGAACGGTTGCTTCGTAGGGCACTATTCGCGAAAGGAAGGTTGAAAGGATTAGGAGATTCTCCGCTTGTTGCCATAGAGGATGGAAACATACTCTGCGAATGTCCTCCCAGCATAGGCTGACCCACCGAGGTCATGGACGGAGGGGTGGCATACGTCTCAGCAAAGGGATTATTCTGTGCCATCAGGGACTTGGGGGAGACGGTCTCAGGCGGAATCCCAAGATCGTTCAGGGCGGGGTATTCAAACGCAAACGGATTCGTGGCGGGCGCAGAGGCGTGCGTGAAAGGGTTGTGCCAGGCGGAGGACGAGAGCGATAGGCGATGCGGGCCGTCCATCATGGCTTCACTGATTCCGCTCTGGCTCCCCGTGCTCATGGCAGATGGAGAGGACTCGTCGACCGCAGAATCGGCACCATTGTTGCCCATTGGAAGCGATGGATCGACGCCGTTCATCATCCAATCAAAGCTGAACTCATCGTCCATCATGGGATCGGTAGGCTGTTGCATGTGGTGCGCACCCTGCGTAAAAGGGGAGGGAGACTCGTCGAAACCCTGTGGCGATCCGCCAAAGTGCAGCTGCGCTGGGTTGATTGTGCTTCCATGACCCATCAGCATGTCGCTGAAGTTCGCATCAAAACTACCATAGACGGGGGCAGTCCGCAGCCCACCGGCAAAGTCCATTGGCAACCCCGACGTTTCCAGTTTGGTTAGTCCATTGACGTGGGAAGGAGGGTGGTGCTGGCCCGAGCCAAACGGGCGATAATCCAGTGGAGAACCCAGGGAGGAACCCAGGGAGGTGGAACTAAGACTTGGGTGGTAGGCATGACCCGGATGATGCGGCGCTACAGGGGAGGGGGCAGTGGTGCCAACAATCCCAAGAGCAGCCTGGTCGATGTGGCTGATGGTGTTGGCTCTGGGACGGACATTGCTGGGATTGCTTGCGATGGAGTTCTTCCGCACGCGATTGGCGCCAGATGCAGCGCCGGTGGCAACCCCAGCGGCACCGGTGCTCTCTCTGCGGCCGTTCCGGGGGCGCGAGGATGGGGTCGAGGTCATGTGTAGTTTCTGCTGATGGCGAAGCAGAAGATCACGACGGGCGAAGCAGCGCGCACAGTCGGGACATTCAAAGGGCTTCTCTTTGGTATGCGACCGTTCATGGCGCTTCAGGTGCTCCAGGCGGGCAAAGGACCGACCGCAGGTTGTGCAGACATGAGGACGAGGCTTATCGGTTTTGGGGGGCGGGATATTGGCATTGGTCTGGGCGTTGGATTCGGTCTTTTTCGTAGTATCCCTAGAAATGGCTGGATGGTTGTTAGACAACTGAAGTAGATCATTGATCATAGAGCAACAATATTGCGTACCAGCTGGCACCTCACTGATACTCGCCAGATCCTCCATTTTGGGGCTAGTGTTTGGATCCTGGACCATGGAGTCCAGTAGCATTGCGTAGCTGAGGAAGTTCTCAACACAAACTATATCTCAGAGGACGGCGAAAAAGGCGCAAGTTGGCATTGATCACGATTGAACTAACTGGTCAAATGACATCGAATTAGCCATTGTCTCAGGACTGGAATGCTGCCTGGAGGCCTTGAACTTACCAGTCACCGCCACAATAATAAAGAAGGTATCTCGGCAGCGCAAATTGAACACAGTTAGTTGGGGTTCACAGATCGGATTCTTCGAATGAAGAGAATGAGATAGCAGAAAGAAAGAGACGTGTCTGGATGGGCTGGAAGAGGTCGTAATCAGCAGGGAAATCCTCCAAAGTTCGCGGAACCAGGGAACGGGCAGGACTTACTTTGAAAGGCGAGACAGACCACCATTGACCGATTGGTTATAGCAATAGAAGGTGAAGAGTGCTGAAAATTTCTGAGAGTGCTGAGAGTAATGCTGCGAAAGATAAGTGATACTCTAGTAGTATCCCAAGTAGTGGTAGTAGTAGTAGTGATAGTGGTCCCCACGGCAAGAATGGGGCAACCGATTGATAAGCCGGGAATATCCGAGCTCAATTGTTTTCTATACAGAGTAGCACACAGTACAAGTCTATGTGGCTACAAGAAAAGCAAAGAAAAGAAAGTATAGAGAAGAGAAAGATGAGAAGAAAGAAGAAGAAAAGAAAAAGATAGCGATAGACAAGCAGCAGACAATCAAGAGATGAGTGTTTCGCCTCCGGCCGACAGAAACGCGGTAATAGCTGATACGGTACCGTGTATGGTCTGGAGTGAGCTGATCGTTACATTCCTGTACAGAGTATGGATCAACACGTTTTAGCGTCGACTAGTGTATGCACTAGCTTGACAGCCATCTCTCATTGGCCATAAATGGCGGCGGGCTCAGAAGCATTGGCCTCATGGCCCGTGACAGGGCACCGGGGGTGGGTCTGTATTGTATGGTTTGGTAATACGGTAATTCGGGAATCGGGATTGGCGAGCCCGGCCGGTTCAGAACGCACGGACGGTATTGTGTATTTCACTTTCCTGTTTGGGGATGGTGTGTTTTATTTTGGGCCAACGGTCGGATGGCCTCCGATAGAGAAGATATGGATAAGAATGAAATTACAGGCAGAATCCAATTGAATTAGATAAACCGTCAAGTATCTCAATTGCAATGTTTATCGCTCCTCTCTTGCCATATTCTATTTCTATAGAACTAGAGCTCAGACGGAAGGACCTGCCAACTCGTACTTGTGTGTATCGTACAGGGGTAGAATCCTCTTACCGGTGACCAGCCATCCTGGAGCAGAGAACAAACCATACCGTACCGTACCCGTAAAATATGATGTAACATAATGACTAATCCGTATCCTCGGTTGGCCTAGTTGCCGGCACTAAACCTAAACAGGATAGAGCCGACCCCAGACCTTGTGACTGACGATCAATCAACTGGCCAATGAGACATGTACTGAATTCGACAACCATACCATTTATAGGACCCGGGGTATAAGGACCAAGAAGGCTAAAGTGAAAGGACGTGGTAGCTTTTTGTGGCGAAGGAACCGAGAGGTGTGGCTGTACGGAGGACCAGTAAGAATGCTTCTATTTTGTAGGGGAACCAGATTTCTCTGCACGGAGCATATTCCGTCCTCGTGTGTGGGGTGTGGGGGATTTCCCTGCCGTCAACTTTGTTTAAAAGGGGTGACGGAGTTTCTGTACTATGTTTGGAGTAGGAATAGACCTTGGCGTTCCATTGTGTACGGAGTATTGTGCTCTGTATGGACTTCCTGTGCAGTATTCGGTGCTATCAGTGTGGTTCGCAATCCATCCGTCAAATATCCGAGGTGCGTCTGGAATGCGCAATGGCATCAGCCTGCATTGTAAGGTGTATAGCCGATATATTATGGCTACCGAGTCCTGCACTTGTTGTGAAGACGGCATGGATTATTCCGTTGCCGATCCACTAGGCTCGAGGATACGGTTACAGACTGGTACTTGCAGAATAGCAAAAGGCATTATACGGAGTACATAGTACAAATGAGACTGTTTGCTCTCCATTCTGTCCGGCATAAACTATAATACTATTGTTTACTATGCACAAGTATATGCATGTCATACTCCGTACTCCGTATTGCTCCACCAGTTTGTACCATGCAACTATGCACAAGTACCTCGTCTGTCCTGTACTGGCCATACACATCGATGTACCTGGCCATAGTACAATATTACCGTAAATGACTCAATAAATGACGCATCTTCTGGTTGGTCAGAACTACTGCACCTGTATTTCACTGCCCCTCGGCATCGTGCATAGAACATGGACCATTGTACGGACTACTTTTATAGGATACAAGAGAATCTAGAGCGCAGATTACACAGTACATACGGAAAGGTATTGATTCATCATGTCACGTCTCATGTATATACATCTAAACACTGATCGTCTTGAATACACTGCAATTTGTTAGCTGTCATATGCACAAAGTAACAAAGGAGGAGACTTACCCGAATCCGCTGCTCCCAGTCGCCATCACCGTTCCCGGCATCTGTGCCTGCCAGTGCAACTCCTTAACTGACTCCATATAGTGCACAAACAGCAACTGCGATGGCACCTCCGGCGCCGCCGTCCGCTGGCTCTCCTCGTCATCCAGCTCAACAGCCAGATCCCACAGCGTCACGGTGTTGTCCGCCGATCCAACCGCCACCACACTGTCGTCCGTCGGGTGCCATTCGATACTTGTAATCGGCTCCCGATGGAAGTCAAACGACGCCACTGGCGATGGCCGCAGCTGGCCTCCCGGTCCCGATCCCGTGCCAGGCTTCCAGTGACGCAGGTCCCAGACCGCCCACTGTCCGTCATCGGCGCCTGTCGCGAGCAGGTGGAACGTCTGGTTCGACCAGCTCATGACGTTAATGTCTGTGTTTGATACGTGCACGTCCACTGCGGGCTTGCGCGACTTCGACCGCACGTCCCACACCTTGACGCTGCCGTCGCTGCTTGCAGATGCAAAGACGTTCTTCTCGTTCGGGGACCACTGCAGTTCCTCGACGGACGATGTGTGAGCTGTAAATGGCCGGGTGTCCGTCACCCATCCGCCACCTTCGGTTCGTGTCGTCGCGTAGATCAACCCATCATTGTCACCAGTCAACAGCTTGCCCAGCGGCTGCAGGGGCGACCAGTCCAGCGCATAGCCCTCTGACTTGTGCATGCGTAGCGTCGACAGTGGCTTCGAGGCCGACGGAGGAAGGATAGTACCCGGGACGTCGAAGCTGGTCAACTGCGGCGTGACATCGTGGATCATCACCTGTGCGTTCTCCAGCATCGTCGCCGTAAGTGTCTGCGGGGGCTTTTCGGGGGACGAAGAAGGTGTCTGGTGCGCGCGAATACGGTTTGCAGTCGAACCCAGAGGAATCGACTTGGACTCGAGAATCGGCTCGCCCATGTCGTCGTCATCTGACTCGCTGTCCGAATCACTCTCGCCCTCTTTCTCCATCTTGCTCAGCGAGCTCATCTTGAGAACCATCAACTCATTGTCTTTGGCCCGACCAGTGTCAGCCTGCGTACCGGTCACGGCGTAGACAGTCGCGGGGTAGGTCTTGCGGTTATCGCCCAGCGAATCGCGAACAATGTCGAATGAAAGGCACGGCCACGGCGTACTCATCGAGTGTAGCATGTCGTATGTAGACGGATCTGGAGAGAGGATCTCATCGGGGCCCAGTTTTGTTCGTCCGGGAATAAACGCTTCTTGGTCGACTTCCATGCCATCTGCATATTTTTATTTTCATATCGTTAGTCCAATCACACTGTTTTAAAGACAGAACAAAAAGAATAGACCAAAGGTTACCCTTCTCTTCTTCTTCACGCTCAGCATCCGGGCGACCATCTACACCTGCCTCCAGAATCTCATCTTCACTCTCAAATTCGTCTTCGAATTCGTCCTCAAACTCTCCAATCTCGTCCGGGGGGGCGCCGGCAACCGGTCGCTCACCAGCCTTGAGCGAGGTGGGATGCTCCTCAACGGCGTCAGCTGCTCTTTTGGACATGGTCAAATATTATGGGTAAGACAGTCAATCTTAAAAATATAAGAAAAATATAAAAGGAATTCCCTAACGACTCACGTCGTGTTGACTAGGGCTTTATGGTGGTCAGGAACTTTTTTTTTTTTGTCGGGCGGAATCAGGTGGGAGACACGCTAAGCCTATCGCGGACTAGCGCAGATCGGCTGGACCTCTTCAGAGAATAGTAAACACGACGGCGTACAATAGGAGAGGGGCTAGTATACAGAGAATAAAGCATAGGAAACCAAAACTATATCATTCCTTCACAAGCTCTATACCTGCTGTGCACATATTGTTTAATCTTTACACTGCATACTCACTGCCTCGTGCCTCACGTCATTAGTCCGGTTTGCCAAGCCTAAATAAACGTGCGGCTTCGAATTGCTTCCCCTCCGAAGAATCCAGTTGGTGTTATCCAACGAGAGGCCAGAAAAAAAAAAAAGGAAAAGTATCATACGCTCTTTTATTACCTTGATATAACTTCCAAATTCGGGACTACTAGTCTGCCAGTTATCGTCGCTCCCTCTTGACAGACGCTGGTGTGTGTTAAGCGCCGTCTTCTCTTCGTTCCCCTTCTCCCCGCCAACGCCGCTCATATCGCCATCGCCATCGCACGTCCATCATCCGTATCGCCTTGTATCGGAAGAACTGACGGTATTATTTCAAGTCGGTATCAGACCGCGTACACAGAGTCAGAGACACATATTCCTGTTGGTTTCAAGATGGATGCGCCGTACCTTGAACCAGATGTCTCGGAGCCGCAGAAACAGCCTGCCGAGGTTCTAGAAGACACAGCGACCACGGTTCACTATCACAATAATGGCTACAGCAGCGACTCGCGAGCCCATTATTCCTCCTATGCCGCCCCGTTATACGACGCCGATCAACAATCCCGATTCAACCAGTCGCCCACATTGAGTACCTACCAGCCACAACTCCCGCCGTCGTCATCGAGACCGAGTTCCGGGTTGTCGAGTGGAGCTGAGCGACATGGTTATTCGCAACAGTCTCAGGATGTGCCGAAACAGTCGTCTCACGCTGCGTCGAAGAATAGTGTGGTGATTAAGGTGGGAATGGTCGGGGATGCTCAGATTGGAAAGACGAGTTTGATGGTAAAATATGTTGAGGGGAGCTGGGATGAGGACTATATTCAGACTCTGGGTGGGTTGGATTTCTTACCTGGGACGAGAGCTACAGGCTTACTCACAATGTGTCCAAGGTGTCAACTTTATGGAAAAGACCATCTCGATTCGAAACACAGAGATTACCTTCTCCATCTGGGATCTCGGTGGTCAGCGAGAATTCGTCAACATGCTTCCGCTCGTGTGCAACGACGCTGTAGCCATCCTTTTCATGTTTGACCTGACACGGAAGAGTACATTGAATTCGATCAAGGAGTGGTACCGGCAGGGCCGTGGGTTTAACAAAACGGCCATTCCTTTTTTGGTTGGGACAAAGTATGACCATTTCGTCAACTTTCCCCGGGAGGATCAAGAGGAGATTTCTATTCAGGTAAGACAATCGACATCGGTGCAATGTATTCGGCTAACCTTTTCAGGCCAAACGGTTTGCCAAGGCCATGAAGGCAAGTTTAATTTTCAGCAGCACCAGTCATAGTATCAACGTGCAGAAGGTAGGATGCCACTCAACCAGTGTTTTAAGGCTATACGCTGACCCAATAGATTTTCAAAATTGTTCTGTCCAAAGCATTCGACCTAAAATGTACAATTCCCGAGATCGAGAATGTCGGCGAACCGCTGCTTCTGTACAAAAACGTTTGAACGAGAAGATGGAGTTTGTGTACAAGAATGTGCGATGTTGATGATTGCTCACCCTTTTTTTCGACCTTGGATGGCTACGCTAGAAGATCCTATCATTAAGGGATTTCCCGTTGTCTCTTCTTTTCTGTTATTCTTTATTTTCTCGGCATTGGGTTGCGTTTGGGATTTCTTCATGTCTTATACTTATCACTTATTCTTTTGTTCTCTTCTACTGTAATTTTGATTGTTTGCTTCCACGTTGCCGTGGAAATACCGAACTGGAGTGCTGGATAGTGGAGTTTGGTTCTGATTCTTTCTCTGATCTACCTCTGATTCTCAACTGAGTAGTTATTACTCCACTGGGACCCATTTATATCTCCAAATGCCAAGTCTTCTGACTCAGCATGTTTACATTCAGCTGAACAATTCAGCTTCAACATATTGTTATTCAATGGGACCAACGAATTGAATTCCTAGGCCATGACCACCGCATACCAAGCCCTAAAAGACCCCCTAGTGGTCAATGGGATCCAGCAACTCTTCACCTGGGTCCTCCTGATAACAACACCTAATCGATCATGGCTCCGCTTCGTGAACGTGAGCGCGCTGACAGCGTGGATATTTTGGGCCTACAGTTCAGAGAATCTATTCTCTGGCACAGAGTACGATGAGAATGTCCTCTACCGGACACTACAAGGCTGCATCCCCTTACCACTGGTGATGCGAACAACCGCTGCGCTGTTCCCGCCCGACGGTCCTGGCAGCGGTTATTTGGACATACCCACAGCTGCACGGTTAACTATCGACCCGCGGGCAGTCAGTACGCCGTGGCAGGTACGAGGAATACCATCATTTCCGTCATACTACGAATTGCGTCCGCCAGCCCGTGGTCCGTTCATGCTACGACAAGCGGTTATCACACTCTGGCAATGTCTCTGTCTGGATCTGGTCTTCTCGCAATTTCGGGCGTGGACGAGCCAGAGAGCGTTTCCGGCGAGTCCAGGGGAACTGGGGCCATGGGATCTGCCGCCGGGACCATGGGCAACGTCCGGAGTGTCGATGTTGGTGATTGCGCTGATTGGGCGGTTGGGGTTTGATATCTCGTATCGGCTTGTTTCTGTTGTTTATGCTGGGACGGGCGTTCCGACGGAGAATTTCCCACCGCTGTTTGGGAGTATATGGGATGCTTATAGTTTGCGGAATCTCTGGGGGTGAGTCTTTGTCTCGGGTCTGTGCTGGATGATGGCTGATTGTGTAGGAACTGCTGGCATCAATTCATGCGACTACCATTTACGGCGACTAGTAATGCGATCACTCGCCATGTCCTCCGTCTCCCTCGCTCGTCCGTGTTGGGACGATATCTCACCATCGGGATTGTTTTCTTTCTTTCCGGGTTAATGCACTTTCTTGGTGCTCTGTCTGCAAATATCCCCTTTTCTGGGGCGATGCATTTCTTCGGATTATCCGGCCTGGGCCTCTTGATCGAGATCACCGTCCAAAGTTTCTGGGATCATTTTGCTCTCCCGCAACCGCAGGAGAAATGGCGCAAGGCTGTTGGATTTATCTGGGTTGGCTTGTGCTTCAGTCTAGTTGCGCCGTGGTATTCGCCAGAGTGGGAGTATTTGTTTAGTGTGGGCGCCGAGTCTGCGTGGTTCCTGGGGGCGTTTACTGGTAAGGTTGGGGTGCCGGTGGCAGGCGTTGTGGTTGGGTTGAGTGGAGTTATGGTGAAAAAGATATTCAAGACGAGTTTGTAGACACTTGTACAGTAGTGTCATTGGGGTAACTATTTATATACAGAGTATATACCCTGTGGTTCCTGTATAGATCCGTGGGCGGAGGTGGAGCTGCTCAGCCCTGCGAGGCTCTCTTCTTTATTTCTTCTTCTCTCCCTCTCTTCCCTTCCTCCTCTACTCCTTTGACCTACTTTCTTTCTCTGTATTCTGATTCTGTTAATCGTGCGAATCTATCTCTCTTTTTCTGTTGTTGGCTCTAAACAGTCACCTCTTTACTCTCGCCACGTCCATTCGCTCTCCACCACCTCCACTGTCAACCGCGATCGTCGAGGGGTATTCAGAGTATATTAAGAGCACAACTCTCAATACTCTTACCATGACAAAAACAGAGGAAGCACCCGCCCTCTCCTTCAAAGAGCGACTTGCCAAATTCAATCAGCCTTCAGAACCTCTTGCCCCTAATCCCCGTCCACAGCCAGCCTTGCGCCCACCACCAGTGCACAGCAAGACAGTCAACAATCCTCCGAGCAATGTCAACGGCTCCGTCGCGAATCGCTCGATCGGCAATCAGCCAGTCCCTCAAACACCGAAATCAAATATTGAGAATAATTATGAGAATGGTCAGAATGGTGTTAATGGAAATGGTGTCAAGAAAGCAAAGCCTCCGCCCCCGCCATTGCCATCGCGGAGACCGTCCACTCAACAGCTCCAACCTCAAGCTCCAGCACCGCCGGATCAACCCCGCAGGCCGTCATCATTGCAACGGGGAATTTCTCGAGACTCGGTTACCTCCAATGCCTCATCACTGTCTGCTGTTTCGGCGAGAACGGCCCCTCCCTTGCCCTCGAGACGAGGGACGAGTCCTAGGCCACCGCCGCCACCGCCGCGGCCCCAGTCTCAGTCGAACAGGACTATAATTGAGAACGAGAGTCAAAAACCACCCTTACCCCACCGACCAGCGTTGAATGCTAGCACATTGGTTAATGTTAGTCGTTCTCCAGCTCCCGCGCTGCCTCCTCGACTTCCACCGCGCACACCTACGAGAGAACAGGAACCGGCGGCGCAACAGCAGAATGGGAATGGAGATGTTCGACCTCCGACGAGAAAACTTCCGCCTCCACCTAGGCCGGTTGATGCCCGCCTGCTTGGATTTGGGGGCTCGATGAAGAGTAATGGTGACATTGCAAACGGCCATCCGACTGTCCAGGATCATCCTTCTCCGAACGGGGTCCCACCACCGGTGCCACGGGATAGTCGCCCTGATCTCTCCAAGATCGAAGCATCGAAGCCTCGCATGAACACTTCGCCTTCAGCTACAGTGGCTCAGACTACGTGCTGCTTGAAATGCCGTGACTTCTCCGCTCCAGACGAGCATGCGGCGCAATTCCCACGTCAATCGCTGCCAACACAGGACCTGTCCTGGTTGGCGAATGCCCTGACCGCACCATTTTTATCGCCAACGGACAAGGCCCGGGCAATCTTTACTTGGCTGCATCACAACGTCGAATACGATGTGTACGCACTCTATAACAACTGTGTGAAACCTTCCACACCACAAAGCACCCTGGCCACAGGCTTAGCCGTCTGCGAAGGCTACGCCGGCCTCTTCGCAGCCCTCGCAACCCACGCCGGCCTCGAGGTCATTGTCGTCGGCGGCCACGGCAAGGGCACAGGCTACGCCGACCCGGCCCCAGGCTCTGCCCTCCCACCCTACAACCCATCAGGCCACGCCTGGAACGCCGTCCGCATCGACAATGGACACTGGAAACTCATCGACGCCTGCTGGGGCGCGGGAGCCGTTAACGGCGGTGGCCAACCCTACATCAAGGTTTTCTCGCCGTCACACTTCACCGAAACAAACGACGAGTTCGGCCAATCCCACTACCCAAGCAATCGCGACCACTTTTTCCGCGACGACGGCCGTCCGTCTATCTCCTGGGAGGAATACCTGCTCCACGTCCCCAAGCACCCATTTATCTTCACAGATGCCCACAAACACAGCCTCGACCCTTTCTCCTTCTACCCCGCAACCAACCAAATCTCCATAAATAACACCCCCGGCCCGCTCCGCTTTCAATTCAACCTCATCTGCCCACACTGGACTTTTGAACACCACTCCAAGGCCCAACCGGGCCTCTTCCTTCTCCAAATCCACGGCATTGACGGCCGCAAAGAGGAGCGTCTCCCGTTCAACCACGTACGCGGCTCAACGCCCGGCGGTGGTGGAGACGTCTGGTACGTCGACATCCCCGATGTGCGGATGTTAGGGGCACCGGGGCAGAAGTTGCAGGTTGCCGTGTTGACGAGTTTTGGGGATCGGAAGGATGCACGCGGTGTGACGGTGGAGGAATTCAGGGCTTTGAATGGGAGGGTAGGGATGGCGTGGGCGTATGTTTGTCAGTGGGATTTGGTGTGATTTTCGATGTTTAGCATTATTGGTTCTTAGACATAGTGTATAATGGGGTAATGAACATATTTTTTGGGCTGTGTCGGCTTTCCTGGATCTCCTCCCATCACCATCTGTGTTAATCAATTATACTTCCCCTAATCGGTATTCGCTTCCACACCAAAGGACACCAGTCATAAAGGCAATTCTTGCCAATGAATGTCTCTTCACCCAATTTTACCTCTCAAAACACACCCAACATGTGGTGGTGCACGACCCAGCCTCGGAAGTGCGCGCGAATGCAGTGCAGCTCAAGACAAATGTGATGGGCCATGCGACAGCATATACACATCCCTGCCAAACACAGATCTCAGGAACAAGGGCTCATCGCTGGTGATGCGCCGTCCGTGTTGGTGCTTGCCCCCAGAAACTATGAGTACTTGGTAGGTGCATTTGCTATCCTCAGTCCGCTGAACTCACTCGACTTCATGGCCGAGAAACTCATCTAGTTCTTGATCTCCCCACATTTTTTGGAGACAGCTCAGTGCCAAGGAAGCTTGCAAACTTCTTTAACTCACCGTCAATATTCCGTTTCAGGCCCTCGTATGTCAGGAGTAGGGAGAATCCGCCACTATCAGAGCCCATTGTCGAACCGATTGCCGTGTTGGATATTGCCCTACGAAATATGGCTTTATTTGCGATTAAGTGTCATAAAAAAAGAGAAGAAAAAATGATTGTATTTTTATAGTCCATTCAACTGATACCCTCGACCTACTAACTACTACTACTACTACTACTACTTCTTAACTCTATGGCGGAGTTTTGGTGTTACGAAAGGGGCAATTCAATTCTTTATATGCAAATCTTTACTAGCCAATGGATCAATTTTCCGAAATAAAGTCCTCGGAGCAAATAGATGGGAATCATACTGCATCCAAGAGTCTTATGAACCAATTGATTGACCCACTAAACAGAGAATCACGAAGAGGCAAGCGCGAGTTCAAGTGGTACTCCCATAATCCTGCGAATAAGGATGTGGGCAGTGAGATCCTGCAAACTATTGAAATCATTGTACTGGGAGATCCCAAGAGCTTTCTAGAAGTTGATGATACTATGCTTGTTATGTCTCAGTCCGAACATACCAGTGCAACAAGTGGTTGCTGATATCAGTCGGTCTGTTGTTGGGCTGGTAGACCCCAGAAGAGCCAGTGAAATTGGAATGTAGATGTATAATAAGAGAGGATGATTGTTTTGTTTATATGTGGCTAGTGTTGACTGACTCAACTTGCTTGGAAGCATATAGCTGATGTCGACTGCTTAGCCCCTCTCATGTATACATGGTAGTATGAAGGGAAAGTAATTGTGATTCTGGGATTCACATTCAAGGAGAATACCCCCGACATGAAGAAATCACCAGCTATTCCTGTGGTAAGAGGGTTGCTAGCTGTGAGGATGTCCTTGATGAAACAACACAGTCCATGCTGCGTGATCAACACTGCTCAAAATGGGGACTTGAAGCAAGAACGACGCGATCCATTGCCTTTTCAGGGTGACAATGAGCAACTTCCACCGCTAGCCTGGACAATAATATGACGCTGAACCTACAGTAGCCTATTTGGGTGGTATATAAAGAAACCCCTCCGCCTCTGGGGATATATCATGTGGGATGCGGCACGAATCGAGGGCAGTTCAAGGGAGGTATTGATTCAGCAGTGGGGGGCTCGTTGGAAAGATTTTGATCCAAGACATGACCCCTACTTGTATCCCGAGTAGTTTTGATTTCGGAGTGTCTATTATCAGTTATAAGTACATCAATCCAGTATTAGTTCACTGCTTGGTTATTTGTTGCTGGGTGTTCCTCTCAGCCGTGTTGTTCTTATCTTTGTAGAGACCTTTGTCATATCCATCTGAGACCAAAACAAGTCGCAAGACGGCATCCCCAACCATGGCGAGGTTTTTATTTCCATCACTACCGAGTCCGACAATATCAGGGAGATAGCTCCCCGCAGCCAGGAGTGCTTCGCAAATGAGTTTGGGGTTGGTGAATTGATAGTCGATAATCCTTTCAACATCCTGGATGTTGCTAGTCACTATGGAGGGAATAGAAGACATGATAGACGGTGTCTTAATGGATAGGATGTGCTCAGAATGTTCCGCTGTTGATGAAAGAGATTGTGAGAGAAGATAAAGAGGAAAGGAGTAATATATATACGAGTATAAAGAGGGTTGAGTCGCCCCTTTCAGCTGACAGACATGGCTGTGCTTCGAGTTAGATATGTTTACTCAACAAACTATCATGCATCTGCCTCCAATCGTCCATTTGAGCCTTTACATCAGAGAACATGATGCAACAATTAGCACAATACGACTAGAATTACACCATTCGATCCTGTTGTCAATATTTGTCTGGATAGCCCAGGATAAAGGGTTGAAGTTGGTGACTTTGGGCGGTAGTCGTGGAACCTGACTATTTTTGTTACGGGTACAGGATGTGAGGCACGGCAATGTAAATAACCGTTAGACATGGTTGAATGCTTTGTCTTCTTTGCATAGCGCTAAATCCTGGATCCCATGCATGTGCAGCGGCAACCAAATCCCACTCAACTAAGACCGCGCTGACAAGGCTCTTCCTATTTTCCCAACCATGAATTTTTTTAAACAAGACACCATTGAAGTTTTTACCCCTCACTGTAATTTTTGTTGCTGCTCAGCCTTTGCCAACAACTGCAAGTACAGCCCCTTCACCAGCTGTTACGGTCTACTCAAATACCCGTTTGCTAGACGCTGTTGGCTTCCATCTGCCAATGTGAGATCTAATATCCTAAAATCTGTCTCTCCAATACAAAACTTCTACTTAAAGCTCTAATTATAGTATATCATCAGCTTTCACAAAGCCTCTTGACCATAAATATTATCGTTGGGACCATCACCGAACACATAAATATCTAGTTTGACAATGGAACCGTGAACCACGACCTCACAGAGATACACCTGAAAATGTCGCAAGTAGCTACTCGATACCGTCCTGGCAATATAGTTACCTTACCCAAGGGCCGTCCATGTCCCGAGGCTCAAACGGCAAAGCCAATGCCACAACTCCGGTAATTACAAGAAGCCCACAACAAACAAAGATGGCGCAGAGGGGTACACATCTCCCCACTTAGCGATAAATGGAGCCGAGAGCGACGCAACCCGCCCACAAGCCAGCGTCAGCCCGCATCCGGTGGCCCGCTGCTTATCGGGCACGATTTCCGGGGTATATCTGCAATTAAACTTAGCATTCCGCATAGATTGGCCATTGATTTTACAATTGGGACTCACCCATAGATAACCCCGTACATAGCGTTCAGGAAGAAATTGATCATGGATGAGAGAGCCAGATTCTGGGCCTCAATCTGCTACCATGGAAAGAACCCCTTTCAGATGCTTAGGACTTTCTGTTTGGTGTGTATGGAGTTGAAAACTAGACATATTGTACGTGGGCTTGTTGACTCGACTGATTGTGTTGACGGACGCGACTGCTTCATCTCTCTTGCCTTGCGAGGCAAGCCATTTCGGTGATTCAGTCATTCCGAGGGCGAACGAGCGGAGAATTGACATTACCAGGCAGAGAACCCCAATGATGATGTAAAGGTATCTCCATCTTATGTTGTCGACTTTAAAACTTGTGGACTATAAGCATCAAAGGCAACTATACGGTTTCGAACCGTATTCTACCAAAGGCTGGTGAGAACGCAGGCTAGGGCTACGGTCCGCCATCTCCGGGTCCATCCCCAGAAGGAGAAACACGTGAGCGGTACAGGCTCCGTGTAGACCAGGATCAAGCAGGATAAATTGGAACCAGAGCATGAGAAAGGCATTGTTGAATGGATCTGACATCACTCCTGGTTACATATTCGAAAAATGGAGCAATGGAGCATTTTGACGTGGCAGTTTTTGGACTTGGCGTCTTTGGAAGTGCAGCAGCGTACCACGCTGCTCGGATGAGTAAGAAGGTTATCGCATTCGAGCAGTTTGAACTGGGGCATGTCTATAGAGCCTCCCATGATACATCACGCATTGTCGGAACCGCCAACTGGGAACCCGAATATGCGGCACTCGCAAGATCCGCCTACAGAGACTGGGCTGAACTGGAAAAGGACACCGGACAAAAGCTCCTTACGATCACTGGTGTTGTTTTCCTCCCCAGGAACGCACCGACCCCATGTGGCAACTTGATCAAGACCCTGGACGCCGAAAACGTGCCGTACGAGCTTCTCAATTCCCAGGAAATGAAAAGACGTTGGCCTCAGTTCAACATTCCCGATACAGTGGATGCGGTGTACACCAGCGACACCGGCATAGTGCATGCTTCCAGTCAGTTGCAGCCATGCAATATCCGGCACGTGTCAATGGTGCAGTCTGGAAGGAGTACACCCCAGTGGGCCGTGTGACGCCCAAGGCCTCCGGCGCAGGACTTACAATTCAGACAACAAAGGGAAATTTCGACGCAGCCAAAGTAATCCTCGCAACCAATGCGTGGACAATGATCTTTTTGTGATTTCTTCGTATATTTCTGTCGTGTCCTGTCATTTATGTACTTGTCGTCGGGTGGGTTCTTCAAGATCCAATTCCGGACCTTTGCCTGGGCTTGCAATATTATAAGATTCAAATTTGACTTAAGAGAAGAGGAATATGGTGATCATGGGATACAAAAAGGAAATACCCTGCTGCCACTACCTTTCCACATGAATTCACCATTTTGCACTCGCTAACTGTATGATCGGTAGCACTGTTGATTGAAGAATGTTCCATAGATACAATCAACAGTGCCTTATGATCGTCTATATATAAACAGATTCTCGTTCAAGCGTGTCCAATTTTGTTATCTTTTAATCCTTTTCGCTATATCGACGCCCGTGTTCAATCCAGTCCATTATGTCACGCAGTTGATCGTATTTCCAGTACACCATTTTTCAACAGTTGTTTTTGTAGCAACCTGCAGATTATGCAATGTCTTTTTCGCGAACCACGCCAGATGAGGCGTCAAGACCAAATTCAAACCGGCTGCATCCGGACTCAGCAAAGGGGAGGTACCTCTTCCAGCAGGTTCTATGGCATAAACATCCATAGCTGCCCCTGAGATCAGCCCCTGCTTCAGAGCATCAAACAAAGCCTGCTCGTCAACAATACCACCTCGTGCAACATTGATAAGAAGGGCCTGGCGAGGCATAATCTGTAACTCTGGTATCGAAATCAAATTGATAGTTTCAGGAGTACGCGGCAAACAAAAAATTAGGACCGTTGACCTTCGCAAGGCTTCCTCAAAGGAGACGCGACCTGGACGAGGTCTCATGCCCTTCCGCTCTGCCACAAGTACGTGCATGCCCAGCGCCCTGGATAAGGCGTTAATGCGCTTTCCGAGAGCCCCATAGCCGACTATGCCCACTGTCTCATCCCCGCATAATAAGGGAGCTTCTCCGTCTGCAGTACGGAGCCGCTTGTTTAGCCCACCCTTCATTTGCCACTCAGTATCACGGGCCATTTCTTCGGGTACCGCAACCGTAGTGTGGTGCAAGTCAATGAATCGCCTCCGTACGGCGAAATAGAGACCAATCGCATGCTCACTAACGCTGTCTACGTTAGTGCCAGGGCAATTGCACACGGTTATTCCTCGCGCTTTTGCGGCTTCCTTGTCAACACAGTCCGTTCCGGATGCCATGATCACAATCAACCGGAGATTTGGAGTCACTTGAGAACTTAGAACATCGGCGGACAAATGAATGGTCGTAGTCAGGACAATCGTGGCGTCTTTGATACGGCTTGCGAGGTCTGATTGACTTGTCCAGTCATGGACTGATAGAGTGTAGCCTCCTGGCAAGTGGAAATTCGGGATAGGACAATGGATGGCCTCAACGGCAACAACATAGTGTGCTTTGGTCATCGTTGACGTTGTAAATAAGAGAAGCAATCTCAACTGAGCTCGTATATCGCATCCTCCATCCAACCCCCCTTATTCATGCCCGAATTTATACATTCAGCACTCGATAGAACAGATGAGCTGGCCGAGGATAGCCGTCCTGGTGCAAATCCGCTAAACCCGCTAAACCCGCCAGATCCGCTGGTATAAATGAACTTTTTTTTCTTTTTTTTTGTCTCTGCCCACCTCATTTCCGGCTCCTGCTTTTTGATTCCCTAGCTCTATACCTGGTGGTTTATCGAAACAGAATATTGCTGGGGTGTTACAGGCCGCGCTGGAGGAAACTCACCATTATCCACACTGGGGGGCGGCGTTGATAGTAGGAGCCAATGGCTTGTCCGGAGCAGGTAAATTGCGGTTGTTCCATTACTGTCTAACTCATCTCTCGAAGCAAATTATCCAGAACGCCCCGCGCCTTTTTAATATCTGGGGCTTCGTCTTCCCAATAGGTTAGGGCCTCCAGAGTACGGTTTAAGTGGTCTCTCAGCCCTCTCGGATGGATATTGGGGAGGTTGACATTTCCACTCCGTGCTAAAGCAATAAATATCAGTGAAGCTGTAACCAGAGCCCGAAGATCGAACCAGATGCCGTGATGGCGGTGACGAAGACACCGAGCCTGTAAGATCTTCATGCTACAATCCAGACCCGATTGCACGAGTCCCTGTACTGTGGTAAATTCCTCACTGGTCAGCGGGGAAGGTATGGCGTCTGTGGCTGTTGGCGCTGTGCTGGTGGGATGATGAACAGCGAAGAAGAGAAATGGCTGGTAGAGCCACAAACGAATTTCCAGGAATCGGTTGCTTAGCGCCCAACTAAGTTCCATGGATATTGATTCCTGTCTATCCAACATAGAGGGTCCCTGCCCAGCATTCCCTGGGCTTTGGTCATTATCGTAGGAATGCATGGCTGGTGGCAAGTTTGCAAACCATGCGTCAATCTGTGATTCGAACTCCAGAGCAATTGGGATCAACGGCTTGATGTTCGACCACGTCGATGGGTCGTCTCGATAAAACGAATTTAGAACGCGATTGCCGATGCGCCTCAACGCCACCTCCGTCAGGTAGTAGTACCAGCTCTGCTCTTCGTTAAAAAGCCTTGTAATATGATTGCTCACTCCCATGCCAGACAGTCCTGGTGGATTACCATCCGATGACCTAGCTGCGGTTTCAGAGCTAGTCCAATCAGGCGTCCGGTCTCTTTGCTTTGGGTATTCCTCGGACAGAGTTGGTGGCGTGGGGAAGAGAGCTGGGTACTCATATTCCGCTATAGCAGATTGTGGCAACGGCAGCTCGACTCGAATCTCAACTTCTGACTTGAAGCAAGACCAATAAAGACTCTGCTCAAGGCGTTGAGCTGCCGAGGCCCCTTGTTGTTCAGCCTCATACACTGACCTATCAAGCCCATCAATTAGTCTCAGACGCAGTCGGTAGAACGTCGAAGCCTGGTAGAAGTGGTTCCAGGCTGACAGCGGGCGGAAGGTATACATTAGGTAGACTGGACACGGAGGCGTTAGGAGCAGGATCATAGGGATCTGTCAATGTCAGGTACACATACCTCCTGCAAAGAAGTGGCATTGCGCACCGATAACCGAGTACCGCAGGAGGCCGATGCGCCTGCAGGCCATCATAAAAAAAGCCTCTCCTTCCCGCAATTGGGTGGCGGAACTTGACGTGACGCCTGGAGTGCGCCACCCTAGTCCCTCATGTAGTGATCGCGCTGTTTGGGGTCCTTGCATTGAAGAGGTGAAGGGTTGAGAAATACACCCCAAAGCACATGCTAAGAGCACAAGGCAGGACTGGCCGTCCCACTGGGGACCAAATTCGGCAGCATGTCTACCGGACCGGATGAGTGATTCCAAATCTAAGATCGGATTTTTCGTGTGAACATTTTGAATAAATCGATCAATCAAAGTTGGTATCTGCTCGTCTGAAGTGAATCGAAGCCCGTCAGGTAGGGTCCATGACTCTGTTGGCCTTTCCTCTACCGCCCCATGAGAGTACTGGAAGAGCGTGGTAATCAGTGCACTTTCCCGAAACTGTCCACTGAAGATTGGCCAGGTGAGAACAGCATCAGCACTGCATCGGCAGGTGGGGATCTGCAAGTAATCCTTCTGCCACTCTTCCGCTCTGATAGGAAGGCCCACATGTCGGTCTTGAGATTGTATCCTGGAGGCCCAGCTTGGCTGTGGCTGTGTGTCTTAGACAAATCAGTACACTCCAGCCTCTTCTCTGCTACAGCTGATGATATAACTTACCTTTTGAGGCAAGAAGATACCGGATGTTGTCGACAGCCTGAGACAATGTGTCCAGTCGCTCCATTACTTTGCTCAGCTCCCTGGTCCTCAAAACTTCAGTATGGACAACTTGTCAACCCATTCTCTCTCAGTAGGCTTCAAACATACGAATTTTCAGCATCCCGACGCGTGGCATATACACACTCCGATTCATTTGCGCGGCAGAAACCACAGGCTGGTTGTGCATTATCGCAGCGGACTTTGCGCCGGCGGCATGTTTGACAGGCTGGCTTTCGACGGGACGGCCCTGTTTTTAATCTCTTTCTGGGGGGTGGTTGTTCATCTTCCTGATGGCTTTCTGATCTCGGGGAGTGCGATTCAAGCTCTAGGTCCATTGGGTCTTCGGACAGAGAGTTGATGATCAGGGATGCTCAATACATATCCCGAGCAGAGCAGAAACTCTTGGCTAATTTTAGGCAAAGCGGGATCGGGTCGGGGAGTGGATTATCCGTATCAATATTATTAAGAGGTAACTAGAGAATGATATTCTCGCCAATATCATATAACCTACAGTGCTCGATCTATATGATGTGCGGTCATTCTGGTTTTCTCCAGGACCTCGAGGGGACCTCGGATATCGGTCCAACCACGAATCCTTACACAAGAGTTTAGCGAGCATGGGTGGTTCTTTGAATAATTGACAACTATTTTATGTTACTGTAATGTTGGAATGAAGACTAATGCGGGAATAAAATATCTATAAGTTGGTAGCTCTATCGACAATTGCCCGGTACTCTCGTTGCCTCTGACACTGGTCTAGAAAGACCTGGTATTTCGCCGCGAGCAGCGCCCTTTCATACTCATCTTCAGTGGGATAGAATGCCTCCCCAGGTTTGCTCATTACGTCAATCACCTCCCACAGATCTACTGTCTTGCCCTCAGAATCCACGCTGGCTGCTTTGACACCCAACATTGCGGCGCCATGACAAACTGCCGCATGAATGTAGCGCGGAACAACGACGGGCATGTCGCATGCCGAAGCGATTAGGTTGACCAGGATATCGTTCTGGCACTGCGATCCGGACATGAAGATCGAACTGATCTTGTGGCCGGACTTGTTCATCGTCTCCACAATCTGTCTGGTTTGCAGCGCGATGAATTCAAGTGTGCCATAATAATGAATAGCGAGGCCTTCAATCGATGTATTGCTAGACATACCGACAACGGAGCCTGTCATATTCGGGTCTGCCAATGGAGACCGGTTCCCGAACAGGTCTCCGTAGAAGAAAAAATACCGTGCCAGGTCGGCCACAAAACGCAACCTCCGCTCCGCAGCGAGTTCGGTGAGCTGGGAGTTGAGAAACTCAAAGATGTTCATCTCACGGCTTTTGGCACTCGCAAGGGCCTGTCTGAATGCCGGGTGTGTCTCAAGTACATGCTTCAGCAGCTGACCAGTGGCAGACTGACCTCCTTCAGCCATCCAGCAGCCGGGAAAGATGGTGTCCCGGTACGGCCCCCAGACGCCAGGAACAAAGATTGGATCGGGAGACATTGCAATATGGCAGGACGATGTGCCGGCCACGACGGCCAAGCGCGTGAATGCCTCGATTTTACCATCAAGTGCCGGGTCCGAGCTTGTATTGCTTGCCCACTCCGGCTTCATATCCACTTTGGCGCCAACAGTGCCTATCCATCCTGCGTATGCATCAATCACGCCGCTCCCGATTGCGACCCCAGGCCGCAAACCGAGCTCGCTCGCAGCTTTCTCACATAGAGTGCCCGAGAACTCGCCTGCGTTTAAGTGCCGACCGTTCTATACATGATAACATCAGCAATTCATCCATGTCTATGCACGGGCATGAATTACCTCGCCGTTTACACCCCCAATCCTATTAAAACCGCGGTCAGCTAGGTCAGCCAGGCCTATCTCGTGCAAAAAGTCCTCCTGCCAGCCTTTGACACTTCCTTCAACGCCCTTTGGTAGATACCCCTGTTTGCAGACCATGCTAGAGAAGCTCCTGGCATTCCCACCTGTAGCGAGATGGGTCAGGGCATCGACAAGGTCATAGAACTGGCATTTTGCAAAGGTCTCCTCGGGCATGTTGTTCTTCAGCCAAAGGATTTTCGGAATCTCCATCTCGAGCGACATCTTCCCACCCACGTATCGCAAAACTTTGTGGCCCGTGGCATTGATGATATCTGTCTCCTTGACTGCACGGTGATCCAGCCAAAGAATAACATTACGATCGGTATTGAAACACGGGCCGGTGACTGAGATGGGCTCATCGGTGTCTGCTGAAAAAACGCATAGCGAGCACGTTGCATCAAATCCAATGCCGTGAACGAGGGATGGTGAGATGTCGTGTTCATTGAGGGCTCGACGCACAACCGAGCAAATGCATCGCCAGATATCAGAGGTCGATTGTTCCTAGATTCACAGCACATTTTAGCACAGACCTCGAGAATGTAAACGGAAAGATTGAGGGCACGTTTAAAGACGTACATAATAGTCCTGCTCTGGCTGCCAAAGGCCAATGTTCTCGGAGGCTAAGCCGACAATATCGCCATTATGGTCAATAACGCAGGCACGCGCGCTCCCTGTTCCAACGTCAATGCCAATATAATATCCTGTCTTGGTCTGCATGATGGTAGAAAAGTCAGAGGGATGGTCGTTCTGAGGGATTGGCCTCTGTTTGCCTCTGTTCATGAAAAGCCAGCGCTCGTGAGACACTCAGACTATATATGAAATCTGCAGAACCGCGAGCGGGCATTTCGCCGTTTTGCCCGCGACGGCTCCACAGGCGCGGCATTTAGAAATCTGCCTAGCAATGGTATAGATCACCCTCAAAAGCTTGAAACGCACATTAAAAGGCAACTAAGTAGTACAATTTCTTTCGGCCGGAAGGAGTTGCAGGCTACCAACATAGTGTACAAAGGTCACACTTCCGAAGGAAGTATGTTCCGACTATACATATCCAACACGAATCAAATGTACTTCCAAATAAATTCCTAACCTTCAACCCCGGCTATCAAAGTTTTGATGCTATTTCCATCTTTCATTTGCTGAAAAGCTCGCGGGGCGTTTTCAAACTTCACAATATCAGTGACCAAATCCAGGGCTTTAACCTTCTGGGTAGCAAGGAGCTCAATTGCGAGTTTATAATCACCGGTAGCATACCGGAAACCTCCTTTCACGTTCAATTGCTTGGTGCAAACGGCCGTAATGGGAAAGCTGACTTCGTCGCGTCCCATGCCTCCTTGGACGTATGTGCCACCGGGTCGAAGAACGTGTATACCAGTTTTGATGGAAGCCTCTGCCCCCGACGCATCAATCACCACATCAACCCCATTGCCAAGTTCATTTTCCACACCCAAGCGCGCGGCATTGTCGGAGGCCGTGACATTGTCTGGTAGGAAGGTTGCTGTCGCTGCAAACTTTCTGGCAAAATCTAATCTGTTGGGCTGAATGTCGACTGCTATCACCTTCGCAGCTCCGAATGTCTTGGAAACGGCACAGCACAACAATCCGACCGGCCCAGCGCCAAAAATCACCACTGATGCGCCAGGTGACACATTCGCTTGTCGTACAAGATGCACCGCGACGCTGAGCGGTTCCACAAGCGCGCCCTGCTCTAGACCAAGGCTGTCCGGCAGCTTGTAGCAGAGGTCCTCTGGTAGGGAGTAGTACTTCGCTAGGGTGCCATTGTAGGGAGGAGTCGCGGCAAACGCCATTGCCGAGCAGAGGTTGTATGTTCCGGCCTTGCACACATCGCATCGGCGGCATGGCTCTCCGGGCTCCATGGTAATGCGATCACCTACTTTCAACGTCGTGACCTTGGCTCCTATCTTTTCCACGATTCCGGAAGATTCGTGCCCCAGCACCATCGGTTGCTCGACTTTGAAGTGTCCAATCTCTCCGCAGTTCCAATAATGTACCTGGGGAGCAAAGGGTGTTAGTCAACGCCAGACTGGATTGGGAAAATACCAGAATAGGTTAGCTTACATCGCTGCCACAGATTCCTGTGAACTTCACCCTCACAAGAACATCGTGGTCATCCCGGAGCTGTGGGATCGGACGATCCTCAAATTTTAAGCTTTGAACTCTTTCAAGGACAAAGGACAGATTCTGCGTAGATTGTATTAGACGACCGCTTTCACAGCACGCAAAACACTTCGATGCACTAACCTGCATTTTTCCGTTCATAAGATGCAAAGCTTGAGCAGCCTACCTCAGTACTCGAACGGTACAGAGGGTCTCATTTAAATATCATTTAAATATGCACTATCCTTCATGAATTTCCATACCTCCGTTCAACAACGGAGTTTACGCCATTTTTTCCGTCCGCGCTCCACAACCCTACATTGACACGCTCAATCCACATGCCATTCTAATTTCGGGTCTCGACTCCTCCACCCTCGCGCGGGATATTCGCCGAAATACTCTTAGATTCCTGACCCGAGCTAAACTCTAGGCTTCTCTGGAAGAGTAAGATCCAAGGATATCGATGGAGGGTCTACTAATCTCGCTTATACAGACGGGTGTCTGTATTTAAGATGATAATCATGTGCTAATTTGGGAATGTTCTATAGCAAAGACGAAATTTATCACAAATCCCTCCTGCTGAAACCATTTGACAATCAATCTATCTAGCTACCGACCCACAGTCATATCTCCCACAGAAACCTTCTTCGTCCACTGCCAGTCATCAATGCCTTTCTCCCTAATTGCTTTACTGGCCGCAAACACATTCCAGCTATCGGCGTTATCAAAGAAAACATCCATCTGCTCGAGGCTTCGACCGGACGTTTCCGGGTAAAGTATGAGCAGAAACGGGACGACGAAGAAATTCAGCCCGCATAGTAATAGAAGCGTACCATATCCAATGGCCTGGAAGAGGAAAGGGGTAATCATGGTCACCACGCCGTTTCCAATTGACCATCCGAGTACAGACCACGCGCCTCCCTTCGCACGCACGGTCAGTGGGAAAATCTATTGTGCTGTCAGTATGTTCTCCTAGAAAGAGAGAGACGGGGTAATGCCCGACCTCTGTTGGATAGAGCCATGGCGTGGTTAGCCAAGTGGCGCCGAACGTGGCTGTATAGAAGAAGGTCATCGCTGCAACACCAGCTCCGAATTTCCTTTGGTTTGGTCCGGCCTCCTGGGCATACATGTCAAGGATGCCAGCCACCAACAGGGCAAGGCCCATGACAACAGCGCCCCAAACCATGGTTTCTGTATGGAATTTTAGTGCAGAACTGCCGCGCGAGGGATATTTGCAGGAACTTACGTCGGCGTCCGTAGCGATCCAGGGTGACGACCGCGAAAAAGACCGAAAACATATAGCTAATATTGTTGAAACCGGCCAAGAGCTTCGAGAGATTTTCATTGAATCCCGCCGTGGAGAACAGATCGACCGCATAAACAGTAATCACTCCAATGCCGACAAGCTCCTGCATGATCTGCAACCAGACGGCAAGGAAGACTCGCCATCGCAGCGTTCGGGTATACTTATCACTGGGGAATACCATGGCCAGGTATTGGTTAGCCGACGACACCTTCAGCTCGTATTGCACAGCCTGCATGATTTGTCTGGCCTCCGTTTCAATGTCCCCGGATCGTGTTGCTTGCAGAATATCTCGCGCTTCTTCGTACCGCCCCATCTTCATTAACCAACGAGGCGACTCGGGAAAGAAGTTAATGCCAGCCCCAATGATAAGAATAAATACCAATTGCAAGGCAAGTGGTGTGCGCCAAGCCATGGACTCATTGGGACTTAGGGAGGCAAAGTATTCAATCCAATAAGCCATTGCCAGACCTCCTATATTCTGTGATGAGGTATCGATCAGATTCCGGCCAAGATGGTTGATGAGGACGCCAGAGAAAAACGCACCATGACAAACTCAAGAGCCAAAAACGCTCCTCGAGCAGAGTGGCTGCTGACTTCCGCTGACCAGACCGGAATAACACAGTCGATAGAACCAACTCCAATGCCAGCTAGATGTACGGGACATTGTCAGCCCCGTGCAAAAAGCTCTAACGGGGTTGGACTCACCCAGAACGCGTCCAAAGCACATCCAGGTGATATTGTAAGCCGATGCCTGCAGTGAGGCGCCTAAAATAATCCATAAACAGCCGAAGATAATAGCTTTGATACGTCCGCATCGATCGGCCAAAGATCCTGCCATGAGTGCTCCAATCATTGTGCCTCCGTAGTACACAGCAACAATACCACCTTCTGCAGCAGTGTTCCTAGAACTCCCTAAACTGGTATGAGGACACGCCCGATAAATCATGGCAGATATAGCGTACCTTCGAGAGGGAAAATGCCCATAAGCTTCTGGTAACCAGGATTGAGATTGACCATCGACATCACACCCTGGTCATACCCGTAGAAACAAATTGCAGTGCCTTGTATCAAAATCAGTTAGGAGTGAAAGACAGTAGGTACACACGGCTTACTCACCAGCAAAGAGATTAAGTACCCTATACATCGTCGAGGGAGTCTTGAACCTTAGCATTCTGGACTGACTGTATCCGCCAGGGATCCAACTCTCGAATCGTGACGGCTTGGGGTGAGCTGTATGTGCATATTCGCTGACCGGGGTTGTATCTTCACAATCTTCATATTTGCCGATGCCCCCATCCTTGACTTGTGAGGCTGTCCGAGTCTCGTCTGAGACTTCTTCGACGTGGTCTGCTTTAATATTTGCCATGGCTTGTATTTCTCAATAGGGCTACAGTCTTGATCAAGTTTCGGCGAGAGCAAGAACGAAAAAAGTCTGCCATGTCTTGAGTCGAGGAACTTGATTTAAGAGAAGTGTCTTTCGCGCACATCCCGAGTAGATACGTATCTTCCCAAGTTTCACCCCGCTCAACGTAAGAGTACTCCGGAGTACATCCATATGAGTTAGAATTGACCGGGCACTTTCGCCGTTTCCCCCGTGAGTCGACCCACATCATCAAACCGACCGCGGTTTAGCAGGCCCAACCCTAGTCAACCGTATCCACCACCGTGCCCCATACGCCGGGGCAAAAGGCCGTTCGTTCCGGGTTTTGTGGGCCCGTTTCGGCGAGGAGAATTCCCCGGACTGGAGACGGCTTTGATCAGCCCGCCCCCCCAATACCTCAGTCAAAATTTTGTTCGTAAAACAACCGGTTGTCCGATATTAGTAAGTCAAGTCACGCTTGGAACTAGGAAGCATCAATTGAGCTCCCATCCGATTATATCATCGAGCATGGGGGCACCGAAGTCATCGCATCCGAAGCGATTGGAGAAACACACACTACCACCATGGGCGTAGTAAAGGAATTGTCCGAGCTCAGAATTTCTACTGTCGGATAAAAAAGACCACTTTGATGATCATTTGCTCATTATAAATAGTAGCGCTGTCAAAGCCGTCCTCAATGCCCTGAACCGACCCTTTACACAACATTCCTCGCCAGTAGATCATTGACGTCTCACTCCTGTAAGCCACTTGATATCAATTTGAAACGGGCACTGCCATGGAAGTTCATCCCTACCTTTATTTCCACTGCAGTAATTTCAATCAAGGCCACAATAGATCGAAATGGCCCCTTAGAGAGCGTTGGATTCAATAAGATTCAAAATGCCATTATAACTAAATTAATAAAGCACTCTTATAAATCATCCCGTATTGCAATGGCACCGAAATACGAAACGGTAATGCTCAGCTCCCTTCTCCCACCAGACGTAGGAGGACAGTCCGACCAATGGCCATGAGTCTATACCAAGCTTTCAAGAACTCGCTTACCGCGCTCTCTCAGGATACGCATCATACAAGCCGTCAGCAACGCGGATGTTGCTGAACGAAACCTCGCCCTCGCCGTTGTGGAAGAAGCGAATCCCGGTCGAGTTGGCATACCAAGGACTAACATTAGATTAGCTTTCGTGCTCAAGAGCGGAAAAGAGAAAAGAGGGAAAAAAAGAAAAACCGGGAACATACCGAACATAGGTAGACAGCGCAAACCGCCCATTGGCGTACACCTCGAGAACAGAGTTGTCAACGGTAATAGTAAGGTCCAGATCCTCAATATGCTCATTGTTGAGCTCACCGGCCTGGCGCTTGCCTTCCTTGCCGTGAGGAGCAGGTGCTCTGTTGTGCTTGCGCTGGCCACCGTGGCCGTGTTCGTGGTGAGACTTATTCTTATCGCCGTTGTCGGTGTTTCTAGCGCAGCGATCGTCGATGTCAAAAAGGCGGAGGCGTCCGGACTCTGGGGATGCATCGATGCCAGTGGTAGTCTCTGCAGCAGCACTGGTGTTGTAACGGTCGATGATGATGGATTCGTTCGAGAATTGGTAGTAGATGGTGGTTGACTCTTCCTCCGAGGCCAGGATCTGGAAACCAGACTGCAAGGCAGAGTCACGCGCCGAGGCCGGGAAGGAGAGTCGGGCCTCAAGAGAGAAGAATCTTGATTCAGGTGATTGTTCGAATGGAATGACGCTTTCCTCTGAAAGTGTCCTGTCCGGCTCTTCGAAGCTTGGAGCACCAGTGATAGCAGCATAGGTCTCCCGCGCGATATCGATTCCAAGGGTCTCAAGTTCAACGCACTCGCCAGAATTATCGGACACTCGCCATGAGCCAGTCTCCTGCACAAGGTCGTTGTTCACCACATTTGGGATGTCCCGAATGTACAGCTCGCGGGGCAGCAGCAGTGTGTTCTGCCAGCCTTGCTGCTCAGCAGGGAAGCCCACAACTCCTCCAAACACATCACCTGTCAACCAGATGTAGGTGATAAAGCGGTCCGGAGCGCCACTCTCAGTGGAAGGTTGAGAGGTACTAGGCACAACCTTTCCAGCACCGGCATATGCTGACAGACCCCAGTCAAGGACACCAACCATATCAGGATTAAACTCTGCGTTCCCATCTTCAGTGGCCGAAACACCGCCAGATGCCCAAAGCATAGCATGGAAAGAGGTGACAGACTCCTGGATTGGGGCATACGACCCCTCCACACCAAAGTGCACAAAGGTGTCGCCATCATAGTTGTACCCTTCCCTATCAAGACTAAATGCATTCACGGTCTCCCAGTTGTAGCCATAGACCTTGGACCAGTCACCATTGCCCCAGGTGGAGTTGGCCGGCGCATTGAACCATTCTCCCAAATACTCCCACTCGTCGAAAGACTCAGGGCTCAGATTGCGGTACAAGAAGATACCAGGACCAACATCCTGAATACCACCTGAGATTGCAGTATACCACGTTCCTTCAGGACTGTTGAGGGCCTCATCGAGTTTTCCATTTTGGAAGACATATGGGTCGCGGAAGGCGGTTACATCCAGCCCAGCAGGAGGCTCAGGGATAACAGGTGGAATATCCAGCTTAGTAAAGTTCTTCCCGCCATCATATGTGACTGCCAGAGCCTGGGCCTCACTTCCGCGGACGTAAGGAAGGGTCCAGTGGATCGGGAGTGATGAGACTGCCGTGTACAAGAGGGTTGGCTTGCCATCAATGCCATCAGGAATGACAGACCCATCAAAGACTGCAAGAGGGTCATTGGGGCCACCAGCAACAATTGAGTAGTTGCCATTTTCATTCACATCGTAATAGTGAACAAGGTCGTCCGTTTGGACACTCGCAATGCCAGTGCCGTTGTGGAGATAACCAACATGGAAGAGACCCGTCTCAGGATCAACGTAATGCGCACATGGGTCTCCAATCTGACCCGCTGGTGGGAGGACGTGGATGTGAGGTCTCCAAGTATCGAATAGGGAAAGACTGGGGAGCGTCGAAAGATCGGGTGGCGGAGCATTGTAGTCTTGCGCAGCTGCAACTCCAAAGCTCATGGCTAGAGCCTTCGCTGTGGTTGGCCGCTTCATGACGGCGAAGTACAAGCCAGTAGGTAAGTAGATTGAGAAAGGAGATTGATGTGATTATCGAAGTTCAAGAGCCATAAACCATAGGAAATGCAGATTATATATCCTGTATCTTCATCCCTCAATTGTATACCTTGACAAACATTCCAATTAGATGTCGTTGGAATGTCGATGCCAGTATCATTCCCATAAGACCATATCCCATTCCAATCGGAAAATAAATACATGCCAACAGCCAATGAGAATCATCAAACCAGGGGTATACAATGGAATGTGTGAAAATCCGATTCAAGGGATGTGGAAATACTCCATACTGTCGCACTGGTATGGTTAAACCAGTGAAACACGCAAAGGAATATCGAGACGTTAATACTCCGTCGCGCTTGGGGCGAGGAAACAAATTCCGGCGACAGGAAGGAAGAAGGAAGAAGCAAGGGGAGGGATATAAAAAATGACCGTTTTTTATCAACGAAGTAGTTTTGCTTATATCTTACGCTTAAGCATGTCACTTTCGTCTTATCTAACTGGTTCGACATGGCGTGTACTGCGCATCTTCGTCCTTGTTCTGGATGGCATGGATCAAGCCAGGGTATTCGTACAGTCATAGTGGCCCCTCACTCCCTACTATACGTGGAGTCAACATTCTATAAATGGAAGCGCAAAGAACCATATCCCGTCCGTTATCTTATCTATAGATAATCAAAGAAGGCTCTGCAGGCAACAGATAAGAGAACTATGTTCGCATCGCCTTGGGAAGCGGATCTCGAGTTTTTGGACATGCATTAAATTGGAAGCTGGATGGCTGTCAAGCGAGCCCGTCAGTGTCTTGATGCCAGTTTGTGGTAGTATAACTTACAGTATAATGAGGCCGATCAGGTTCACATTCCATTTCGCAAGGTTTGGCTTTCTTAGTCCCTTGCTCTTATTCTCGTATATACTTCCTTTCTAGTGATGCCCGCATTGGTAAAGAAAATTTCAATCCATCCTTGTTGAACATAGATATTCTCGAATCGGGCAGGGCGCCAGTCGTGGGATTGATGTCGCAAATAGTGATGTGAGTGTCATGCTGTGTAAGGAAGTGCCGGTTTCTGCCAAGGCCGATGCCAGAGGCTCTTCCCGGATGGATGTAAGTACGGTAGATCTCTTGTAATTGCCTACCATGAGCAGCCCATGTTTCTGGTGATTACGATACTTCTCTTCTATCCCAATGCAATATATGGCGTAAATTTTTTGCTCATGTGGCTGGATTCGAATATTTATTCAAAATTATGTCTTGTCCCCGAGATGTATACTTCTCAGATGCCTTTCCCCTCGCCGATGTAGAACTCGTGCATCCGGTTTAACTGTTAGTTAGCTAAGTTACGAGGTCCGTAGCTGGAGGCCTGAAAAATATGGCAGAAACAATATCAACATGGTTGCTGAGGTTTTCGGTCAAAAACATTACGGCAGTCTATAGCGGCCAAATTGCATATAAGTACTAATCTGGATAAGACGCTGCGGGCGACGGAGGTACGGCCTTAAGTCCGTCCCACACAAAATCTCCAATTGTATGGTTAATTCTTTCGCACAACTTCATTCTTCGATATAATGGCCCCTGGACATAATTATAATACACACGATGGGGATTACCGCAAAGAGCGGAGAAAAGTTCAAAATCGCCTCAACCAGCGCGCCAGCCATAAGCCATCAAAAAGAATGGACAATGAGGACATGGCTCACGAAGCACCACTATAGGCAGAAGGAAGGCATTATTCAGGCCTTCCGCTCAAAAATGGACAATCTACGTCGACCAAAAACAGAGAAGGGTTCATTTCTGCCACCTTGGCTTAGATGACAGGCAGACCATCCTGAGCAAATTAAGAGACCACACCAACCAAGCAATGGCCACACACACACTGTCCTCCGAATTACTGTTGCCAGTCACTCAATGGAACATCATTCGAGCCATGAGCACCAATGCCACTACAATGGGCCTCACCATGGCACTCCTAGCGCAGGATATCGTCTCCCCGTTCAATACTTCTAGTCCAGCAACCGCCAATTTACCACCTACTTTACAACCAACATATTTGCAAAAGAACATTATCCATCACCCCTGGATCGACTTGTTTCCCGCCTCCTCAATCCGAGACGCGCTTCTACGGAATCTGTATCTCTACTCGGAGGATGAGCTTTGCCATGATCCCTTCGGTAGCTCCAGTGATTGTAGACAACCGACTGGGCTGCTGATCTGGGGTGAGCCGTGGGATCCGTTTGCGTATGAGATATCTGACAAGACGTTGCGGAAGTGGGGTTGGTTATGGAGTGGATGTACTGAGGCACTCCAGTCTACAAATTACTGGAGGTTGCAGAGGGGCGAGGAGACGCTTGAAACCATCACAATGAGAGCAATGCTATTACCCAACTGATGCATCCACCCAGCATAATACTAAACAGCAAACGCCGCATGGACCATCTGCTCACTAAGTTCCCACAGCCTCTCCCAATTATTGTGATCCAGAATATAGCTATGCAATTCCTCATCGGCCACTGCGTTATTGTGGAGGAAGGCTCCGTTATGCTCTAATGATTGTGAGTACTCTATAAGCGAAATGCACGAGGACATTCCACGAACCTTTAATCGTAGGGTCGATCATTCCCGTGATAATACTCGCGGCGCCTTCAGACTTTGTTGTCCAGGGGGCATCTCAATGGGCTTGCCATCGAGGTCCACTAGACCTACTCGGTGGTGTCAACGATGTTCGTTGGGATGCTAGGGGCAGAGCACTTACCACCCGAATCGCTAAGCCTCGCAACCATTTCTTGGAATTCCGGCGAGAAATGACGTTGCAGACCGGATCGGATGGCTAGTGGCAGGTCAATCACCTCTCTTACTACATGCCTGGGATCATATCTACATACCACCAGGATCAATACTAAATATTCGGATTCCCTGATCTCCCAATTTTTCCGCAAGCGCCTTCACAAACATGACCCGGGCAGCGTTCGATTGAGCATATGCAACCAGAGGATCATATGTTTTGCCCTTCTATTAAAAATGATTAGACCAAGACATGCCAAGAGGAGTGCAGAGAGACAAACATTAAACCCAACATCCTCAAATTCGACCTTCCCGCTCCTAACCGCACTACTTGCAACAACGATAATCGATGATTCGGCCCCGACAGGTCGCAACTTTGGAAGAAGTAGCTTAATCAACAAAAAGTTGGCCAAATAGTTCAACCCGAATTGTGTCTCGAACCCGTCCTTGGTCGTTCCATACGGAGGAACCATGACACCCGCGACACATACGAGATGATCGATCTTTGGGACATCGCGAAGTGTATCAACTGCTTGTCTGATACTAGTCATGTCTCCGAGATCCATTTCCAGGAATCGTAGTTTGATATTGGGCGCTCTGGATTTGATCATCTCGGCGATGGGGGTGACCTTTGCCTTGGCTCGAGCACTGAGGATGAGGAGATGGGGGGCTGCAGCACTTAGTTGGAAGGCGAGTTCGCCGGCGATGGAGGTGCTGGATATGCCGGTTACTAGGACTTAAAGATTCGTTAGGGGAGTTTGTATTGATGATGTAGAAACAGACGGTGCATACTTGTCTTGCTCGCTAGGGAGCTACCATATCATTGGATAATGGGCTCTGAGGGAAGAATTACCTGGGGCGACATGGAGATTTTTGTCAATTGATGCGAGATATATACTGAGAGTGAGTTTTCAAGGGTAATTTTGAGGGCTTTATATCTTCCAGTGAGTACAGCTTGATATGCTACTATAACGAATGTGGTTAGTCTCGTGTCAGCATTGCCGACCCACTTTGATGTCGGTTCTTATTGGACAATCGCCAAGCAAAGTTAGCAGGATCGGTCGGAGGCATTGTTGCACCGCTTGTCCATGTGGTGACATCATGTACCCTAATGGTATCTGCACCGGAAAGATTTGTTGCTCCGAGCTGGGTGCACCGAGGGCTATTTAAAAGTTCAAAATCTCAAAATCTTCACTTTAGCTTCTGGAAGAGAATAGCAGTAAGCAATGTTGTCCCTCAATATTTCATCTTGAACCCATCGGGTGTAAAGTCTCGGACTTGCCTAAACCACAACTCGACGACGCAAAAGACGTGATTGTCAGGGTTCATGCGGCGACCATCAATCCGATCGACGTCAGAAGAGCTGATGGGGCTCTCAAGTTGGCGATGACAGATTCCTAATTTGGACCTCTCCCCCCACACATACGGCAGCAGTGATAACCGAAAGTTAGTTTTCAGTATAAAAATCGGCTATGATTGTGCCGGTACGGTTGCAGAAGTTGGACGGGATGTCAAGCAGTTCAAAGTGGGAGATGCGGTCTATATTAGATTGCCAGAGGTTTCTCGGGGTAACTTACGACATGAGTCATGATTGATAGCACCCATCTTAATGCAGAATGCTAAATGATACTAGGATCATGTAGCGAGTTTGTTAAATGTGCGGAGGAATGTATTGGTCTTAAGCCGCCCTCGATGTCTTTTGAGGAGGCTGCCTCGATCCCGCTAGCAGCAATGACTGCACTTCAGGCACTCAGGAAGTATTATGGTGGCCTTACTGTAGATATACCATTTCACCAGACTTCCGATAATTTTGACTCAATCAGTTGCAAATGTTTCCCACCTATACAACGCTGTGCTTTCTCTGGAAACATTAAACAACGAGAGCTCTTTGTGGATTTTTAGTATAGGACATGGCTATTTGCTTATTATCATTGTTAACACTGGACCATATAATCCATTTTGGTTCTGGCATTTTCAGAAGATATGTGTGGAGAAACGCCAAGGACGATATTCTGCGACATCATCCTATCTTAAGTATTCTATTCAATCATATCATCGTCATGGCACAGCAGGAGAGAATTGTCAACTCCAAAGGCAGGCGCGAGAATACTACTGGATATATTCTGTTCCAGTGCCATTGATAGTCATTTCATCTTTGATTCCATGTTTAATATACATATGAAATAGACCAAAAAAAGAAAAAAAAAAAAGGATAGCAATCAATGAGGAGAATTCGAGGTCATATCAGGCTTTTCCGTCTCCGATAGAAGCTGATGCACTTCCTTGATCTGACAAACGCTCACCAGACTGGGGCATGATACCTTCAATCGTCTCTTGGATCGGATGAGGGTAGTGCGACGTCTATTAATGTTAGTTGAATGATGAAAAGGGACTTTTATTGGGCATACCAGGTTAGAGAATATGTTAAGCCACTGGTTTCGCGAAGATGAACCAAGAATATACATTTGCCCAGTTTTCCGAATTCGAACAGCCACCAAGACATCAGACTCGCATTCAAGGCAGAATTCTGCTGCCTTTTTGAAAAGGCCTCTCTTACGTCTGTGCCGCTGTTGCGCCTTTGCTCGAGCGGTCTCTGAGTGACGCTTCTTTACCCATGAAGATTTCTTGGACATCACGTAAGTTGCTGGCGGGATGGAATTATTCTTGAAATCTCATGAGTCAAGATGTTGAGGCCTGTTAAATCTCTTCAATCTGGGTATTGAGGATTGCTGTGGTGGTCTCAAATTGAATAGGCTTTCAGTAGCCCTGCCGAAACCTTTCCGTTTCGCAGGACGGACATGTCCCTGGAGAGGTTCATGGTTGTGGTGGATGGAGGGTGGGGCAAGTGCATCGTCCGTCCTCCTGTCTGGTCCAGAGTCACAATTTCAGCATTCAGACTGAGACTTTGCAAACTGGTCCTTTTGGCACCGCCCTTATTCCCTGCCAAACGGCATCCTTTCATTCATAAAATCTCATGTTACTTTTGGCCCCTACCTCTGTTCCCTCATTTATCATCATTGATTGTTTATGCAGACAATATGATTGTTCTCACGGTCAGCCTCCAGGTAGGTGAGAGCCATCTGACCTCATTTCATTCACCCACCTCCCTTGAAGAAGATACAGAACATAGAGCCAGACTGGGATGAGGATGCGTGTTCTGATATGAGTAAACTCTCCTTGATGCATTGTACAAATAGTACTTACTCTAGAACAGCTGGTAAACCAGGTTGGCAAAAAGATAGAGCAGATTGGACGTCTAGACTATTCACAGAAGACGGATGTCTTGATGCGAGCTCAAAGAGGGGGTTTTTTCGATGGCACATTCTGAGTACTGAGCAACAGATCATATCCTCCACATATTGGAGTTATATTGGGAGGGTTGCATGAACGTGCTCTCTATCTCGGTTGTCCTCAAGGTAAGTTCACTCTCTCCAGATATTTACAGCTAGTAATAGTCTATGAATACTGGTTGGGACTGTAAATGAATTGGGTTATCCATGGTACGATATCCGGAGCAATATTATTCCTTAACTAACCGTACTTGCACTAATGTATCTTGGCAATGTGTTTAGTTCAAAAGCTAAGAGTGTCGGGAGTGTCGAGTTGATTTTGCAACCGACTGCAAAACAAGTTTATAGCCCCTCATCTGGGCATGTACGATGGTCTGCGAATACCGCGCTGTCGGCCCACTTCTTAACTATGGCAGACGGGCCGTCTGCGGCTCGGAAGACTGTTAGTTAAAGTCCCAGACCCCAGCGTTATAAGTTGTATGCTGCTGACCCGCCGCCGCCAGCCAGCTCGGTGCTAGATTACATTACAGTCTTATAGATTAGATCAGTATACCAAAGATCGGGCCATATACAGAAGTCAACACAATGCGAAGCCTGATTGGCCTCGGCCTGGGCCGAAGGCACGGGTGGTCCCATCCGACCCAGTCTCATGTCATGGCTAGTTTTCAGCCAAAATATCGAATTCAGAGAGGTATCGTTGATCAAAAGATAGGAAGAGTACTCCAAAATACACTAATCATAAGTAGGGTATTAGGGGGAACTGCTGGCGGTGAGGTCTCTTAACGATCCATTTCCATGATGTGACGACCCAATGCTGCATCTACGCCATCGACAAACAACATCAACATGGCAAACGATGCCATGCAAGCAATTAAGACAAACAGCAGCTTAGCGATGCCACACAATCACTGAATTTTTTCATGTATATAGACCTTTCTCCTTCTTTCCTTTCCTCCTCCAGATTCATTATTATCCTCTAGCCCGAACCAGTGACATATGACCTCAACTGAGGGATATCGAACGTCTTCTTTGTCTTATACTACTGTCAGCTCCGATTTTCTTTTCTCATATCCCAGGACGCCCTTCATCATCCCATCAACAGCACTGTGTTATCTTCTCTGTCTCACTGCGATGCGTAATATTCGCTACGCAACAGAGAAAGCCCACATCTATCGACAACTCTACAGCCGTCGCCTATGATCGTCACAATGGAAGTTTTCATGCGTAATCTTCCAATCGATTTGAATGAAGATGGGCTGAAGACCCAACTCGAACCATTCATGAAGCAACTCCACATCATTGACTTCATCTGTGAAAAGCCCAAAAAGAAGCGCATTGGGAATGTGACTTTCCTGAGTAAGCGGGACGGTGAAAGGTTTCTGGAAATACATGGACAACGCAGTGCTGAGACTCCCTTTCGATCCTATGGGCCTGCATCCGTCAAGTCTAATTTAAAGCTGACTGGAACCGATGTTTTCTGTACACTAAGTAAGCGTCAACCCCAGGAATTTACTATCAGGTCACTTGCACATGCTGCGCATATGAGAGAGAATCCGCAGTACACAATTGAGGAAGACAACTCGGCAGTGCTCTTTTCTTTGTCAAGCTTCAGTTGCGGGTACTGCACATTCATTGGTGAGCAACTTGGATACGTCCCAGAAGTTGATTGGAGCAACCAAGGGACGGTGAAGTTTACGAAGCGGAATTTCATCGTCAACCTGGATAACGGCCAGTTGATTAGAATTCCGCTGAACACAATTGTAGAGCTTGTTTGGTTCGGTAATGGGCTGCTGACACTGACGTTGTCCACTGTGCCACTTTTCTTCGCAGTGCATAATGGCACTAACCCCCTGCTCTCTGGCATGCTGACCCTCAACCTCGGTCAAGGAAATGTGAATGTGAATCAATCCCGGGAATCAACTCACACACGATTGTGTGCCCTAGGGACAAAACACGCCGAGTTGGCTGGGCAATGCCTCGTTTACCAATTTAACGTGTCTACTTCAGCTTTGGGGCATAAAATTGAAGAACTCAAGCAGCGCGAAATTGCCATCACACAGTACGATGTTACTATTCCACAAGCCCTGTTCTTCAAAACAGCCGAATTCACACACCAAATGAGATCTCTTAAAGTGGAACTCGCGAATTATACTATGGACCGATCTCTTCCATTTGAGCTGTTATTTCATCTCCAGGCGCTAGTCTACAATGCCTACCTTCTTCCTTCCACAGCTGTGGAATTGGCCAGACAGCTGCAGCAAGAGAGTATAGTAAGAAAAAGGAAGGGGCAGTCACCTGTGTCTGTTGATTCAATGAAAAAACTATTTGACACGATCGACTGGCCTTCGCCATATGGAGACCCGGTAGAGTTCGAAGTGAGCTATCTCCTTCAAACCATCAATCAAAATGATGAAGAAGTAAAGCAGGGATTCTTTCATGGACATGATAGTTTCAACCAAAGCCAGAATGTCGCTCGAATTTGTCGGGTCACAGTGACCCCGTCTCGCATTACCTTGCATGGCCCAGAGATGGAGCCCAAAAACCGCATTCTGAGGAAGTTTCCTAATCATCACGAATACTTTATTCGGGTCCAATTCAGTGATGAAAATGGACAGGATCTCCATTATAGTCCTCAGGTTGACAATACCAATGTTTTCACTCGGTACAAAGAGGTCTTGAAGCATGGGATCGAAATCGCGGGACGAACTTACACATTCTTGGGCTTTTCACACTCATCTCTGAGGGCTTATTCAGTCTGGGTATGCTATCTCTCACTTGCACAAGTGCCATAAGCTGATTATATTGCTTTAATTAGTTCTCCGCTCCATTTTTTGATGACAATGGTGACTTGCAGACATACTTCACAATCATTAAAGCACTTGGCAACTTCTCTAAAATAACATCGCCTGCACGATGCGCTGCAAGAATTGGTCAGGCATTCTCTGAGACTCCTTTCAGTGTTGGCATAGAGAAGAACAAGATGGTGGTTTGTCACATACCAGATGTCAAGTCCCCGGATGGTGCGCGTGTTTTCAGTGATGGCATTGGAGCCATCTCTCAGAACATCGTCAAGACCATCTGGGATAATCTGCCACTTTCAAAAGGGTTTCCGACGTGTTTTCAAATTCGTTTGGGAGGTGCAAAAGGGATGCTCGCTCTTGACAGTCAACTCGACGGCTCGGTTATTGCACTTCGTCCGTCAATGATCAAATTTGCCAGCGAGGACCTTCAGACCCTGGAGATATGTGATGTTGGGTCACAGCCAATTCTTTTGGTTCTTAACCGCCAAATGATCAAGATCATGGAGGACATGGGTGTCTCGGAGAATTGGTTTTTCAAATTACAGAACATCCAAGTGTCTCTTCTCCAAGGAGTCACCGCCAGCATTCAGAGCACGGTGAAATACTTGAAAGGACAAAATCTAAGCCGGTCACTGCGCCTGCACAAACTAATTCAACAACTTGGTGCTCTCGGTTTTGACTACACAAATGACCGGTTTCTTCGTTCGGTTGTGGAGGCCCTTATTCTTCGTGAACTTCGCTTGCTCAAGCACAAGGCTCGAATCCCCGTCCAAAAGGGTGTCACACTCTTTGGCATCATGGATGAGACAGGTTATCTACAAGAGAACCAAGTTTTCGTCACATATGAAACCACGAAGGACCAGTTTACACCCCCACCTGGTCCAGGTCCACTTCTTGTCACGCGATCGCCCGCTCTGTTCAATGGCGATATTCAAATTGCGCACAATACTGTTCCACCTCAAGATCATCCCCTGGTAAAACATCGGAATTGCATTGTTTTCAGTCAGAGGGGCTCACGAGACCTACCAAGTCAATTAAGTGGTGGCGACCTCGATGGCGATATCTTCAACATTATTTGGGATCCCGAAGCTGCTCCAGCCTTGACATATCCGGCAGCAGATTACCCCCATGTCCTGCCAGTTGATATCGGTCGTGTTGTCACCAGAGATGATATGGCAGACTTCTTTATCAACTTCATGCAGACAGACCGTCTAGGGGTGATCGCCACCAGACACATGATTATGGCGGACCAGTTGACTGATGGATCCTGTGATCCAGATTGCAAGCGGTTGGCGCAGCTGCATTCAATGGCTGTCGATTTCTCCAAGACAGGGATTTCTGTGAAGATGGAAGATCTGCCGAGGATGACATCCCGATGTCGACCGGATTTGTAAGTCTCCTCCAATCCTTCGGTACCAAGTCGGATTTTGCTAAAATACTTGTTATGGCAGTTTGGCGCCAGGACCGCAGGTCCACATTCATGATAAGTCTGATATTCACCTTGACACCCATATTCATCAAGCCAGTCAAAATGAGGACGAAGGCCTAGGCCCAGCTCTAAAATACTACAAATCAGAAAAGATTCTTGGCAAACTGTACAGAGCCATAGATGAGAGACAAATCTGGTCTAAGAATGTGCAATTGGGCAGTAAGATTCCATTCTGGGATGAATTCATGGAAGCTATGATACAGAGGTGTTCAGTCTTTGGTCCAATACTTTGGACCCATCGCATCGACGAAGCACGACTCGTACGAAAAGCGTAAGTAACCTAAGACTGTTCCTTCTCAAGCCACTAAACTTATTTGATAACAGATATGAGAATGCCATCCTTTCCGCGATGAATGACTTTTCGGAACATCCTATCAATCCCATCACCGAGCTCGAGGTCTTCATCGGTCACATCCTCAACAAAACTGGCGTCCAGACTCACCGACAGCGAGCGCGATCCATCAAACTGTCAGATGAATTTGATCGAATCGTAACATGGGTCATGAGTCAAATGCGTCCTTACGGCAATAAACCAATTCCCTTGACCGGCTATGAGACCGAGCATGATGCGTTGGCATTATGTCTTGCTTGTGTTTATATTGCGGGTGAAAAGGACGAGTCAGCACGGATACGACGCCGCAAGGATTGGTACGGTGGACTGCAAAGCTTCCGGGTTGTTTCTGCTTGTGCGCTGCTTGCAGAGCTCGAGTTGTTTGAGAAGAATTAAAGTGGCGGAGATGGATGTTGCTATTATCATTATTTAATCAAGCTTATTGTCCATATCGAATCCTTGTAGAGCTTGGTTCGTTGGTGTCACCATTGCCAGCATTCGAAGAGAAAATGGTGTACTGTCTCCCTTGATAAACCGCATCCTTTACAGGTTGCATCCTCCTGGGCCTGGATCCGATGTAGGTGTGCTCCAATGGCTGCATGTCCTGACTTCAGTTGAAAATAGCGGCTTGCCAGGTGCTTGGGAGCCATTGCAGCTGTAGGGTCGACCCGCCAGTTCTTCTCTGGTCTGTTCATTCGTTGACCTTGTTGGGATCGCTGGCTGAGCTCCTTAGTGAGCCATCTTTGCTTCTGTGCTGTAGTGGCTTCTGTTCGGGCTCTGCAGGCAAAGACTAGAGAGATCTCTTCTAAGCCCCTTCCTGGAGGCTTACCAGCTGCCTGCTTTGCTGCCTGGTCAGCTCTCTTATTTCCTTCTACTCCTGCGTGTCCTGAAATCCACTAGATGGTTGGTTGGCGCAAGGCCTCCCCATGTTTCTCAGGACGGTGCGTGAACCGGCAGTTGTCATGCAGCCACTTTGCCCAGCAACACCGTCTATCAATGGTAAATGTAGAAACTGGCCTCATCCTGATGAGGGGAAGTTCAATATCATCACAGGTGGCACTCTCAACAGTACACCTCAACCAACTCCCCAAGAGAGGTTATCGTCGGGATCCGTATGCTGCTCGATATAATCGATGAAATTCACAGGATTATCCACGATGAGGTTGAACAATCCTGTTATTCAAGCTTTAGCAACATGTTCTTAGTTCAGAAGAAAAAGAGATAACATACCGAGAAATCTCTCCAACTGCTGCAACGACTCCCACAACTGAATCTTCATTTACAAAATCGTTCAGCATTTTCGTTCAGCATTTTCTAATCGCTCCGTATCAGCCAGTCTTCTTTCACTAGCCTCCGGCTAGCTTTTATGCAAAAAGCGTCTCATCTCATCTCACCTTGGCTCTATCCAACCCATTCAAGTCATCTGGAATGCTGGCGCAGAGGCCTAGGAGCTTGTCACAAGCGTTGCGTATGGAGTGGTATTCGTACTATTACTGCGGTGTTGGGGTTAATATCTCATGAGACGAGGGGATCTTGAGGCAGAAGGCGTCACCCTCATGCAGACCATGAGGACTGAAGATACAGTTACATATATACATTGGGTACTGTATTTACAAGTAGTGAGCTTGGCCTTGGGTTTCTACAGAGTGGAACATAAAGATATATATGGAGATAAAGCTGGGTATTAAGTATTCCGAGTCCTATTTTTATGTCGAGGCGAATCTGTCACACAATCGAATCATAGCCAAGAAGCCAACAAGCATAGATACAACGAATGGAATATCTAACAAGGCTGATCCAGTCCAACCCCGACCAAAGATAAGATAATCAAAAAAGCCAATTGGCAAGACTGAAAAACGACCACAAACCGAGATGTACATCAACCCGTCTTCCCAGACTTCTCAGTCTCAACAACCTCATCATGCTGCGCAGCAACCTGCTTCCTCTCCACAGCTGCCTCGACATCTCCACGCTCCAGCGCAGCAACGGCAGCAGTCGATTTTGTGGTCTTCCATGCTGGTGTACCGATGTACGGGATACCGTTCGGGTCAGTGAAGATGTGCTCCGTCTCTTCGAGGGTCTTGCCGGCTGTTTCGGGGAACATGAAAAAAATGTGGATCAGCATGGCTGTGCAGAAGGCGCCGAAGATAATATACGTCTTCCAGCTGATATTCTCGAAAGCAACGGGCACGAAGAGTCCAAGAGCGGTGTTAAAGGCCCAGTTGGCTGAGGTGGACAGCGACACGGCCTTACCACGCACGCGCAGCGGGTAGAGCTCGGGTGGGTAGGCCCATGAGGCTGGTCCGAAGGAAACTGCGTAACTGGCGACAAAGAGATAGGTGCATGCGATTAGACCCTTGGCGGGGGCACCCGACAGGCTCATGGATTCCTCGGGGGTGGTTCTTTGATCGTGCGGGACAGGTGTACCGTATGATGCCATGATACCTGCGTTGGCATACATCCAGACCATCATGAATGCGGAGCCAATCAAGAAAGTCGGACGACGACCCCAACGATCCATCCAAAGCAGAGCTGGGATGGTCATAACAACGTTGATGATGTACTGGATCGAGGAGGCGATCAGATTGGCATCACCAGAGTATCCAGCCATTTGGAAAACGTAAGTAATATAATACACTTGACAGGATCATTAGCCAACGTCCAATTAAGAGACAGGGGATGTGACATACTCATAACGTTCATTCCAGTCAACTGGGACCAGATCTGAGTGAACATTCCGATCATAGTACGGTTGAGCATGGTGGGTTTGAACAGCTCAAGATACGTCACGTCCTTGTTTTGTCGCTCGAACTCGCACAGGTCCTGAATCTCCTGCATTTCCGTGACCACAATAGGGCTGTTGGCGTCACCCTTGCCGTGAACCAACGTCAAAACCGAGTGGCATTCTTCCCAACGATCTTTGCGCGCCAACCAACGGGGCGACTCGGGGAGGAACATCATGCCAATAAAGAGGAAGACGGCGGGAACCATTTGGATACCCCACGGAATCCGGAAGGTGGCAGTGCTGTAGTCCCAGGAGTTTTCGCCACCAATGTACGAGCAACCAAAGGAGATGCTGTCATAGTGGTTAACCGGTGTGCAGTGTGGTACCCGTCAGATGTTCAACATACTAGTACATGATCAAAATACCCCAAGTAATAGCCCATTGTTGTGAACCAACTAGACGACCACGCTTTGACGGCGGCGAGAGTTCCGAGATGTAAACGGGAACCTGGGCAGACTCGATTCCGACAGACAAGCCGTTGATGATGCGACCCGCAATCAGCATACCCATGTTTTGTGAAGCACAGGAGATGGCTGATCCGATGAGCCTACGTAGAAATTATTCTCGTTAGCATACATGATATGCAATAGGTTCTGTGAAGGAAAAAGACGTACCAGATGATACAGCCAATCATAATGGCATACCGACGACCAAGAATATCCGAGAGGAAACCAGAAATCAGGGCACCCAGCCAGGAACCAGCGGGCATAGCAGCGGTGATACCGCCCTGTCGTAGCGATGTCGGGCCAGAGCACTTGGCATCATCGTTAAACGGAGGACCCCTAGGACCTTGGTTGAAATAACATTTGTAGGAGTTGGTACCCAAGATGGCCGACATCGACGAGATATCGAAGCCAAAGAGGGCACCGCCGACGACGGCGACGGCGGAAATCACATAGATGTTGCCGATGACCATGGTGAAGGTTGAAGAGGGCAAGCACAACCAAATGGTCCGGCGAAAGAAATGCCTGCGGATGAAAACAAGACCAAGACCAACGGGAGAAGAAAAGAAAAGAAAGGGAAACAGAGGGAAAAAAGAGGGGCCAGCCCGGTATTTAAAGTAAGAGAAGGAAGGAAAGACAAAGCGCGGGAAGGTTCGATGGGTGACCGGGACTGCGAGTAATAGCATTCACTGTTGGCCCTTGGACCGCCGTACTATAAAAGTGAATGCATTTTAGAATTAAAACAAAAAATGGAATAGTGGCCAAGCTCTCGGCCAGGCCGGTGCTTTTTGCATTATTGGGATTGCCGAATTGACGGATCCGCTACCTGTGCAGTGATTTCTGCAATACATTTTCTGACGGTCTGATTGCTATGCACATGGGCTGTACCTTTGCTGCCATGACGGTATAAGTTCCCTCACAATGGCCCTCGATCCATGAGGCTATACAGGAGTTCTGGGACGTCTCCAGATCATGTGCTCATCTCCGTTTTTCTCCGCATTTTCCCTTTACGCTCGTTTTAGTTTGGTTTCCACATGGATAGATTGCGGGGAGACGCCCTGTGATTGGCGGAGTGTGTAAACATCGTGGAACACGGCGGGATCCAAGCGGCCGATAATTCCCCTTGAAGTATGGTGCGGGTGTCATTCTGACTCCAGGTTCGGCTCAATAGACAAGTTTGGTTAGAGCCTAATCTCAACCAATGGTCGCCGAAATCACCCCGTGAAATCAACTTGGGTCATATATTGCTGTGTACCAAAGCACTTCGGCCATCGGGCAGGTGACTGGTCGTTACCCATATACTGACATCCGGCCGTCTAGCCGTCCAATCATCGGTCTAGTTTGCTAGGGTTGCATTAGATCATGCGAGTTGTTCGTATTCCTTCTCAACCGGAATATGTCCGTCTGGGGTTCTGTGGCCGGCGGGCGACCCGGATTTACCGATTCTGGAAGAGTCGCCATGAACATCGGAGTAGTCCCGTGATGAGCGTTCCGAACTCTGAATACGGCGTAGTGAAAATGATCAACTGATACTTTAGCCGTGGTTTTATCGGGAAATTTGCTATCGAGAGTCGCGAGTATATCAATGGCATGTGGATAACAGACCCGAATCAACCTCCATGCCTCGGCTTCTGTTTGAGAAAGCAATCAGCGTTGGTTCCAGTTATAGATTGTTCCACGTCTATTTCCGGATTGTCAAGCAAGGTCCTATACCGTAATTCTTTGTGCATGTTTGGGGATTGGACTGGGGCGCAGGAACCATTCGAACTTGTCTGAATTTTCCCGAGAGGCGCGAGAAATCCGCCGGTCTCAATGCCGAAGCTGTAATTTATGCGCATGTAAGACGTAAAGAAGAGATATGTTGGCCATATATCGACATTTCATTGGCAGCGGCGGACTTTGTCTGGATACCAAGCAAAAGAGTCAGCAAGGGAGTGATTATCAGATAAGCGAGAAAAAGCATGATGTATTGGAGAATACTAGCATTTTTGTTGCAGATCGATCGAAAGCCCCAATTGATGTCACCGTGCTGTCTCTGGAAGATCTTTGCGTAAAGTCATTTTTGAGGGTTCTTCTCTCTTCAAGAGACAGGACAAACACCAATCAGAACGAGAATTAGCTTCACTAGAAGCAAAAGTGAAAGCTGAGTAAAAAATATTCGATTAAAGCGAGAAGTTTTCTACCAGTAGGTGGAAGGATGAAGGAGCTGCGTGGAGTGAAGACGAGTTGGCACATGACCTGCCCAAATAGGAAACAGGAGCAGCTCACCTAACATCCACCTCTGGATGTTAGGAAAAGGGAATACTGATTTATATAGAAGCGCTCATGCTCCAGGCTAAAAGGCTCTACTCAAGCCACCTTCCCACATCTGGGGTAGTACGAAACAGCAACGCTGAGTACAGCGAGGGCTCAGCCCAGATTGCAATTCAATGCCGCATAAAGGCTCTAGGGGAGTGAAGAGACCAACTTTTCAAATGGAAGAGCTATCACGGACCTCTTTGAGTTTCCTTTTCGCAAAAGCGGCTTCCCGAGAACCTCAAAATGCGCTTTCTATACAGCCGACTTCCCGTCCACAAACCGGATACAGAAAGAGATGAAGAAGATGAGAGTCGTTCGGGACAACCACTTGACCAGCCACGGTCCTTTTGCGGATGGTTACCGATGTTCTTCATCGTCCTGCTACTTACCAATGCCATAACGCTTTTGAGCAGTCTCTGCTGGGCATCGTGGAAGGAGCTACGTATGAAGGCCAAATCACCGGTAGCTTATGGTAAATGCAAGACATCTTATTGTGATGTGAGAGCTTGGCTAACTCTGGTTTCCTACAAACAGCAGCGCAAATACCACAGCCCCTCGATACAGTCTGGAGACGATTCCGGTGGAATATGACCGACCACAACACCAACGAAAGACAAGCGCAAGTTGACGCGATTTGGAAAAATATTCGCCCTTCACATGGATATATTACTTTGGGTCGCGATTCGGCTAAACAGAGGTGGCCAGAGAGTATGAGTCTTCCTTCAAACCCGGAGAAGGGAATATATATATTGGAAGCATATCATTACCTACATTGCTTGGTATGGCATATGGCCCATTAATATACTTTGCAGTGACCTAACCTATACAGCGCTTCATTCGAGGAATCTTTTGGGAAGCAGTCGAGAAGAAGCCCTATACGCTCTCCCCTGGCCCGCATGTGGACTACTGTCTAGATACTCTGCGTCAGGTAAGCGTTCTTCCTCGTTCGACTGTAATCCAGGTTATCATACTAATAGAGAACAGTACATTCAATGCAATGCAGATAGCACTCCACTCTACACATTCGGAGATTTCACCGCAGGAAATGGCCAGCTGCACCGGTGCAAAGATTGGTCTCAGCTCCGAGATTATGCAACGAGACATACGGCGTGTATTCGAGATGGGCCGGAGTATGTACCAATAGCTGAGCGGTTTGGTCTTTGCGATATGGGCGAGGATGGTATTGTCAATTTGGCAGAGTGACCCTCCAAGACTGGTTAATTTGTAAAAGGTATGAAGATGGCAGAAGCCCAAAGACCGCTGTGTACGTTCGCTCGAACAAAGGTGGAGAAATATATTGGAAAGCATGAGACTGCTGGTGAGACGAAACGAGAATCTATAATATTATACTAGTGAGAAAAAATTGAAGCTTAATATCTTCGCTCTCCACTTGCACGCATAAGCCTGGCATCCACCCAAATCGTTTGCCCCTCAGTGCATAGATGTTAAAATGGCAGCTTTCACTAGCTAAGGGTCGAGGAACTTTCAAATACTCTGAAAAATCCTCATACCACTACAGTTACCTGGTAATGGGGAGTAAAGATCTCTTCACAGTCATCATGTGACATGGAAACTGCCAATGGCCGTTTGTCAAGATGTCAACCTCATAACCGTTTTAGGAGTTCTGACACGAGGTCCTCTCTCGTGACTTCTCAAAAGAATGTCTCAACAACATCGTGTCTTTCTAATCCGCTTCAATCTCGCAATTCAGGACCCCGACGTCCCCATTCCCCGCTGGCACACCGCCCTTTTCGTGGAAACCGAGAAAGACAGCGGGGGGTACGTCCACGAAGTCAACGGCGACATCACATCCCCTCACGGCATGAAATACCTTCCAATCTTCCAGAGCGCCCCGGAGACGTCTGAGAATTTCTTCTCGAAGAAATTTCTCGGTTTCACGGCGTCCCCCCACCTCGAGGCATGGAGAGCCCTTTTGCAAAGCGTTCCAGCTCCACACCAACAAAAGACGTTTAACATAGCGACAATGAGAACGGAGCCATTTAAGACACTTGTGCCTCTCACCTTCTACGAGCCGGGGGAGGAGAGGAAGCCTCTCATCAAGTGTACTGAGTGGACTTTGAATCGCGCCATTCCTGCGCTCAAGGATGCTGGTCTCATCAACGAAAGCCATTCTGAGTCGGCACGTTAACCGGATACAGATGGACAAATCCATAAAATATTTATTAATAAAACCATACATATATACACAATGTAGTTTCTAGTGTCTATCCTCATTGACCTTTCCAACAGACAACCTCAACCGCACGAGATATGGAAGACAGTCCCGGGTTGTTCATCCCATTCCAACCACGCCGGACCAAATGCAGCAACCTCCTCCTTTGTAGCCAGACCCTTTGAGAGAGCCTGCTCCTTGAAGGTACCTTTGCTATAACATTCAGCCTGCGCCGTAGACCAATATCGTGCTTTTTCAGGCCCCGTAAACAGTATTGGCTAGCTGAGTATGTTATCCGGTCATCACTGAACCCCGCCTGCACTGCCAAGTACCGCAGACATTGACCAGCATTCGGCTCAGCGCCAGAGGAGCGAACAATAGCACCATAAATCTCCATGTACTGTTTTAGCGACGGCGACCCGGGGAAGATCGTTAATGTATCCCAGTCACCATCTCGACTGGCAACAAATCCTCCCGGCCGACAAACACGACGCATCTCAGCCAGCGCATGCACGGGGTTGGAGAGGTGTTCAATGACATGGTGTGCGTGGACGACGTCAAACGAGTCGTCCGGGAACGGGAGACGGATCGTCGACATTGGCAGCTTGGAATGTGCAGTTAGTTGGAAGTGATGGTTGCGACGATGCCTTCTGAATTGCCTCTTCGGCAAAGTCGACTTCAATAACTTGGCCTTCTGATACGTGGGTGGCAGGTCTGCGGTGATGCTACCGGGACTGCAGCCCACGTCGAGGTTGTGAGCAGCTGGCCGGGACGTAAGCAATGAGGTGAAGTAGCTGTACGAGCCAGAAGTTGAACGGATCTGATGAGCTGCCATCATTTCAGATGTGTGTCCTTGGGTATAAGCAGGCACTTTGACCTGATATACTGATTGGAGGGAACATGAATGAGTGCTTGGTGATTGTTGCGAGGTGGTCATAAAATAAGGACGAGATGGATTAAATGGAGTGTTGGTTATACGGGGCGTCCTCGTATCGACATCAGAGTGTTCAAACTATCACTATTGTTAGCAACAACACTACGGAGTATAACGCTCATCCGATGCATAATTGCGATCTCAAGTATAGTCTCTCAGACCCATGAGGCATGCGTGGTAGTAGATGCGGCATAGAGTATCTGCTAAAGCAGACGGTTGAGTTAGCGTTTCTCGGCGTGCTATTTCTTAGTCCAAGTGTTCATTGAAAACTCTCAGGAGGAACTGCCGGAGTCTCCAGTAGCCAAAACCATTGCTATACAGAGTACATTCAAATCGATATTATGCAGTTTATTCATGAAGCCAATTTATTAAGACTCGGATCACGGGACTTGGCAACTTGGCAACTGCCCGATGGGGAAACGCCGAAAAATCGAGAAAACCTACCGAACCCCTGGACGGCTCGACAAAGACTGACACCTAATCACTTCTTCTTCTTCCTCTTATTTACCATAACAATACGTGCGAAGAGATTCTAGTTCGGGTGTCTCTTTTTGCCTGTTGATCAGCGATCCTAGCCTCTCTCCCGTTGAGCCTCTTCCGGTCTTGATAACACTCGAGCCCGCCCGAGTCAAATCCTCCGAACCCTCGGACGCGCCGCAGCGGAGGGAACAACCGGCTCGATTATCGCATTGACATTGGGGAAAAAGAAGGATCGCTTGACGCGAATTTATCAGCAACCATGCCTCGTCCCCGGAGAAAGTCGAGTAGCTTGGGCGTGGACATCCGGGGTGATACCAGCGCACCGGCAATGTCGACGATGAATCTCGTCAGCCCTGTTGAATCCGAACCCGGGGTCTTTGATAAGGTATGGGACAACCATTGACATCCTATACAGCCATCACCTCCGTGCTCATACCATTTCCAGCAAATTCCGCAGCCTCGTACTTCTCTCGAGAAGCCCAAGTCTCAGTCGAAACGCCGCAAGAATCGATCGCTACTCCGTCGCTCTAAGGATATCTGTTTGAAGCACACATGGCTCCTCCCGCTTCTCATCCTGATCGTCCTCCTGTCGTTGTACTTGGTCAACCCGACGGAGTCCAACCCCATGCACAGCGCCATCTTCCTGTCCTATCCGCAACCGCCGAAGACGCCCGGTGGCCCCATCATGTACGGAAAAGGTCCTAAGGATATTGCTTTTGTGTCTTTCTACACAATCGTTCTGTCGTTCACTCGCGAGTTCCTGATGCAGCGCATGATCCGTCCGTTGGCAGTTTGGTGCGGAATCCGCGGTAAAGGCAAGACTGCACGTTTCATGGAGCAGGTGTACACCGCGATCTACTTTGGTATCTTCGGACCTTTTGGTCTCTATGTGATGTACAGGTCGGACATTTGGTATTTCAACACGACAGCCATGTTCGAAGGCTTTCCCCACCGGGAGCATGAACCTTTCTTCAAGGCCTTTTACTTGCTCGAGGCGAGTTACTGGGCACAGCAGGCGATCGTGCTGATGCTGCAGTTGGAAAAGCCCCGGAAGGATTTCAAGGAACTTGTCGGACATCATATCATCACGCTGGCGCTCATTGGGCTGAGCTACCGGTTCCACTTTACTTACTTGGGCATTGGAGTCTATATCACGCACGATATCTCGGATTTCTTCCTTGCGGTCAGTCTTCCACGGCCCAAATTGTATCTAGCGCACACTAACAGCAGTTATCCTTGCAGACATCAAAGACTCTTAACTATCTCGACTCCATCATCACTGCACCCTACTTTGCAACCTTCGTCGGTGTGTGGATCTATTGCCGGCATTATCTCAACCTCAAAATCCTTTGGGCTATCTTGACCGAATTCCGGACCGTCGGACCTTTTGAACTCAACTGGGAAACGCAACAATACAAGTGCTGGATCAGCCAGTATATCACCTTTGCGTTGCTGGCCAGTCTGCAAGCCGTGAACCTGTTCTGGCTCTTCCTGATCCTCCGCATTCTCGCCAACTATGTCTTCAATAGCGTTAAGAAGGACGAGCGAAGCGATGATGAGGACGAGGAAGAAGAAGAAGAAGCGCAGGAGAAGACCCAGGCTGCTCTTGCCACAGGTACCGAGCAGCCCACTCTTACGGCACGCAACGTTACCCAGGGGAACCAGGCACCCCAGGTTCTGCTTAACGGTGAGCCTGTCCAAGGAGCCGAGGACAAGAAAGACTCGTGAGAGGCGTCTACTTTTTTCGTCTTATTAGCGAGCAAAATTTACCGAGATTTTTTCAACGACAGCTTCCAATGTATGGAACTGTTTTCAACATCATTTACCACCAGCATCATTTATGGTTTGGCAATTTTTCTGGTGGCTCTGGGCGTGTTCCTTTCTCTTATTGTGTTCTAATTTCGTTTAGCTTTAGGGAGACTCGGTGATATGGTGACCGGTGTCCATGTTTTTACGACATTTACTTCGCTGCAAAGATATTGGCTTGGGTTGGTGTCCTGCATGGCGCAGCTGGTTGAATATAGGATGATGCATGCTTTGTTGTCGGGTGTTTTCTCTGTTGAAGAACTTTCTACAGCAGTTTCCGATAATAATAATAATGATATAGATTCGCATATGATGACCGTCGGGAGCTCAATTATGATTCGATCTACGGCAAAGTAAAGATTGCTTGTTCATGAACACTTTTTGCATTCAATGCACCGTCTATAATACACGATTATTTTCAAAACTCATATCACATGAAACACTCGGCACTTCTATATCCAGAGCATATGTGATTTACAGCGTCAAGCCGGTGGGCGCAGTCACTGGAGCCGTGAGGAAGTCGAGCGCCCGCACTCTACTGCTTGTCATCGGAGGTCTTTTCAGACTCTTTCCCGGATTCGGGCTGTTGAGTCTGTTAGAATCAATTATGCCATGGCAGTTACGGCCAACGTACCTGCTGCTCGCCCTCAGCCTTGGGGGCTTCCTCCTTGGGCTTCTCGCCCTCCGACTCAGCCTTAGGAACATCGTCACTCTTAGCCTCTTCCTTGGACTGCTCATCCTTGGACTCAGACTCCTGTTCCTTGGGCTGAGACTCCTCGGGCTTCTTCTCTTCCGTGGATTCGGCCTTGGTCTCTTCCTTGGGCTCCGGCTTCTCCGCCTCGGGGTCGGGCTGGGGAGCAGCCTCACCAGCGGGGGCAGCTTCCGCCTGCTCCTGGCTCTCTTCCTGCGCGTGTTCAGCGTGCTCAGCGTGCTCAGCATGTTCACCGTGGCCGTGGTCGTCGTGCTTCTCGGGGCGACCGGTCTGCCACAACCAATACGAAGCTGGGGCGCCCAGGCCGACGGAGGTTAGGAGCCTGTTTGCGGTAAATCTAAATCAGTTCCCGGTCGCGAATCAATGCAATTGGACCACGAGCAAACTAACCATGGAAGATCCGACCCCTTGCCCTCAGTAGGCTTCGCGGTAGAATAAGTGCGACGACCAGCCTGCTGTCCGGCTCTCCGAGCAGTTGCGCCCAGCATGCGGGCAGACTGGGAGGTCATGTAAGTGCGGAAAGCAGGGAATGCCATTGTGATTTTTCCGGGGGTGTGTTTATGTATGTAGATTGAACCAGGGTAATCAGAGTAAGAAACCACAGAAATGAGGCAATTGGAAAGGGAAAGATGTGAGAGGATTGCGTGCGGTGCCGGCGTAGTATAGAATCGGTTCGGAACGGAATTAACCGGCGTGGCCCAAGCTTGTTTTCCGGTGATGTCACGGCAGATGTCAGGAACGTGGCAGAGAGCCGCAGCGATTGATAAGTGGTGGCTATTTTAGTGGCAGAGATTGAATATTTGAAGGCGATTATTCTGGATATCGTTAGCTGTCGACTTTCGACTGTACTGCGATTTCGCTAATATATCCTGCATAAGAGGACTGTGTCGTGTTCCGTAGCAGCTCTTATCGACACCTTATTAGAGCCTCAGGCACAAGCATGAGCTACCCCACGTGTCTCTGATAGCTTCATTATCATCTGTTTGCTCTCTGCCCGGCGCTTCTCTTGCACTGTTTCTTAACTACATATATTGCCGCTTTAATCTAATTATATCTCATTACAGCTAGCTGCAGAAAACATGGCAGACCGACAAGCAACGCAGCAGAGCCTCAACGCCCTGCTCTCCAAGCTCGATGACCCCGATGCGGATTTGAGATACATGTCTCTGAACGATCTCCTTGGAATACTCACCAGCCCGAACTCAGCCTATCTTCCTCATGACCACCATTCTTCTACAAAGCTGGCCGATGGCTTGCTCAAGGCTCTGGATGACCAGCACGGTGATGTCCAGAACCAGGCGCTTAAGTGGTTCGTACCATTAACCCCGGCGGAAACCTCAGAACATCTGAGAGGGCGCTTGGCTAAATGTAGATATTTCTTAGTCTCGGTCCTCTCGTCGTCCGGTTGCCGTTCGAAAGCCTCACGCCGCTCCTGAAGAAACTGACCGACCTGACTGCCTCGCAGACTATCGATACCTCCGTCCCGAACACTGCTTTAAGAGTCATCGTGAACGCCCTCCCTCGTCCACAACCCGGACAGCCTGCCGCCGAGGATGAGAATATGGCATACTCGGCCATCTCGAAGGTTCTGATCCCTCGTCTGACCGGTCCTGTACCGTCTCCCTCCGCAAGACGCGGTTCCGTCGTGCAGGGCATGTTGGAAAAGGATCCGTCCAAGGGCTTCAGCAGTGACGCGATTGATGTTTCGATCCAGGTTGTGACGTGCTTTGGGTCGCTTCTCAACGAGGCAGAATTGACGGCGCTGCAAAAGTCCATCATGTCTATTATCGATAACGACACGGCTGGTACCGTGGTCACCAAGCGTGCATTGTCGGCCATCTCGGCGATTGTCCTGCATCTTTCGGATAATCAGCTCAATAATTTCGTGGGTGAACTTGTAGAGAGTTTTCAATCCCCGCAATTGACTACCGTCCACCGTCGACACCTGATCGCCACCGTTGGAAGCATAGCAAGGAGTGCCCCGGCCAAGTTTAGTCCTCATCTCCCAACACTGGCCCCGTTCGTCTTTTCTGCGGTGGGAGAGGAGAATCTCGAGGTAAATGCGTAACCTACGTTGGTTTTAATCTCTAGGCAAAGGATGAGAATTGACCTGTGCAGTAGCTGGTACAGACCTCTTCCCAACCAGTGTCCATTGCTTAGGCGTTTACGAAGGAGCTTGATCTAGTAGGCTAAAGATGCTCTACGAAAGTGATATTGGCTTCAATGTAATATAATTATGATTTGCTAGGTTGTTGTGTCCACGGGCTGGGCATTGCATTATGAACTTGATGAGAATCCAAATGATATTCGAACAAAACATCAAACGCTGGTTATTTTGATCTATACCGCAGAAGGCATCACCAGTTACGCTGCTATACATATCTTACATGGTTGCTCTGTATATTGCACCTGTCCGTCTTGTCCTCCAGGCCTCCTTCCTATTTGGGCTCGTCCCTTCCCAGTTCGGACCAGAACCCTGCCTTCCTTGCTGCCTTCTCCCACTTAAGAACTTCTTTCTCCCTCCATCTTTTTTCCTTTCTTCTTCCTCTCTCCTCCATCATCCTCCTATCCTCCCCATCGCTCTCCTTATCTGAAGCATACTACTGGCATCAGATCTCATCTTATCCTGCATCTTAGATTCCATTTACCTTTGCATCAATCGTCAAAATGCACCTGCGTGACATCCTTGCCTTTTCGACTCTCGCCCTGGCAGCGTCCGTGTCTGCTCGCAGCATCCCACAGCCACCCAAGGACAACTCTCCCATTGTCTCTGCTACTGTGGACAATGGTGGCCAAGGAAGCGAGCTGCGTACCGAAAACTTCGAGAATCGATGTGGCCCCAAGTACGGAAAGTGTGGAAAGGGCAAGTGTTGCTCGACTGCCGGTGAGTTCTTCGATAGCACCCCTTCGAAAGAGAAGGACGAGATGTACTGACGGATCTCCGACAGGCTACTGTGGATCGAGCAAGGCTCACTGCCGCTCTCCGGACTGCCAGATCGACTTTGGTCACTGTGATGCCCTTTCCTCTCCTGAAGGTCCGTCCACCGAGAAGATTCGCAGACCGAAGATTGGCACCGTGCCCTATGGACCGAATGTCATCCGTTCATGTGCCGTCCCGGGTACCGTTGCTTTGACGTTCGACGATGGCCCTAGGGAATACACCGAAGAACTACTCGATCTGCTGGAAAGGTACAACGCTAAGGCAACCTTCTTCATCACGGGCAACAACGGTGGCAAGGGACCTATCGATGACTTCGACATGCCCTGGGCCACGTTGATCAAACGCATGCGACTCGAAGGCCATCAGATTGCCAGTCACACCTGGTCTCACCAAGACCTCAGCAAGGTCTCGCACGACCAGCGCAAAGACCAGCTCCTGAAGAATGAGATGGCCCTCCGTAACATTTTGGGCGGCTTCCCTACTTACATGCGTCCTCCGTACTCGAGCTGCCTTCCCGAGTCCGGCTGTCTTGATGACCTGGGTAAGCTTGGATATCATATTGTCCTGTACGATCTCGACACGAGCGACTACTCCCACGACAGTCCCGAAGCCATCCAGGTCTCCAAAGACATTTTCAACAAGGCAGTGGATCCATGGAAGGTCACCGACAAATCCTGGTTGGTCATCGCTCACGACGTCCATGAGCAAACCGTTCATAACCTCACTGAGCATATGTTGCGCAAAATCCGGGACCGTGGCTACCATGCGGTGACTGTCGGTCAATGTCTCAATGACCCCGAGGAGTATTGGTACCGTGAGGACTCCCACGGCCCTCTTCACGTCGACAAAGAAAGCAAAGGGAGTCGCAAGAAGGATAACAAGTCCAAGTCCTCTACCTTCAAGGCCATTACTCTGGACGGCACCTGCGGCGTGAATGTGACATGCGTTGGCTCTGCGTTTGGTCCCTGCTGCAGTAGAGCTGGTTATTGCGGCAACTCTACGGCTCACTGTGGTACAGGTTGCCAGCCCGATTTTGGCCGTTGCTTCTGGCCCGGCTCCGACAAGATTCTGCCCAACGGTACCACCATCGGAATCCCGGCCAAGCCTATAGACACGACAGCTGGATGGTTACCGATCGACAAGGACAAGGATGCTGCAAAGAGACCAGCGAAGTCGGAAGCCGGCTCCCTTCTCAAGTCGGGCACTTCTGTCACGGCATTGGCTTTGCTTACTTCCGCAGCGGTTCTTTTGAACTGAGCATTCTTACGACATAAGAGACTGACTTCTTTGTTGTTGAATTCAAGTTTGATGGTTTGTTCTTTTCTGTTTGGATTATTCGGAATTTGGTTTCAGAATGCACTGGATTAGTTTGTGTTCTTTCCTTTATTTGCAGACTTGTGCAGTGGTTTAGCAGAATGGTTAGAAAAAAGACAATAAATGGCCTCGCTTGCTTCGAGTGATGAATGCTCCCGATGATGAACGTAGTAGACGTCATTAAATATTCTGTCTTTATTAGATGTTCGATTCAATATAAATATACAGTGCTACCTAAGAGATAAATATACATTGGAAACCACAAGGATTCAACATCGTAAATCGTTTCATCTTGCATCAAGTCGTAGTAAGTCATTCAGTCACATAAAAAATACAAGTATGGAGACAATATTCACGGGACCGGGCGAATATCGCGAAGAGCAGCACGCTCATTTCAAGAAAACTAATCGTCATTATTATTTCCTGATAACCTTCAGCAAAGGCGCAATCCGTGCACGACGACTCAACCCAACACGGTAGGGCACTTTGTTCGTGCCAGCGATGGGAGAGTGTTTGCTGGGTCCTTTGCCACTGTCATTTGTAGGTTTGGTTGATGTGTCCGAACCGGATTGCCCTTCTTCGTTGAAAGTGTCCGGTGCTGCATTAGCTTTCTTAGGAGTTTCGGGAGCAATTGAAGTTGGTTCGGGGTCTGGCCCAGGTGCTAGTGTTAAAACTGGAGCTGAGGAAGTTTGTGTCTCATCGACTGTGGATGGGTTTGGCGTCTGCTTGTCGTTGCCGTTTGCAGATTTCTCAACGACAACAGACACGCTGCTGACGGTTCGGCCAGATCCAGAGCCATTGACCTCAAATGGTTCCTCCTCAGCAGACACAGGAGGTTGCTCAGAAGTCTTCTTCCTCTTCCGTCCGCGTCTTTTAGGCGCCGGGTCTGGGTTGGGATTATTCCGTTCCTGACCAACCCCTGCCATAGAAATCTCCACCGCAGCGAGCGTCTCTTGTTCTCCCGCGGGAGTCGAGATCGAGTCAGGAGTGGGAATTGAGTCTGGTCGATGATCGTGTTGTTGGTCGTCGATCCAGATCACGTCGTCTTCGACGTCTGGTTCGTATGTTTTCTTTAGCGTGACGGAGGTTGTCTTGCCGCGTTTGAGTTTCTTTTTCTTGGGTTCTTTGCGGGGTGGGTTTGGTGGTTCCGCGAAGTGGTTGCGTTCGTCTTTTGAGGGTCCGGGGGGTTGGGGTTGGGTTTTGGTTTTGGGGGCGTCGAGTTGGATGATGTCGATTTCATCGTGATCGGGGTTTGTGGTATGGGGGGTATCGTCTGATGGGCTGGGTTCGTTGGGGACGGGGTGAGGTGTGTTTGTTTCGACCAGTTCGTTGGATGCACTGAGATGGTCGGCCTGCTTCTTGCTCCTTGAGCGACTAGCCTCTCTCGTCTTTGGTTTATTGTTCTTCGTGTCACTAGGTGCAGCGAGCTCATCATCATCATCGTCCTCTGGTTGTGGTTGGGACTTCTTTTTCTTTGGGGCTTTCTTCTGAATCACCGGGATCTCGACAGCAACAGGAGCGGATAGTTCGTCAGTTGCACTTGTTTGAGATTGCTGCTGTGCGCTCTGCTGGGCAGTATTATCGCTTTTCGATCTGCTCACGTTTGGTGACCTCACCGACGAAAACGGCACTGTATCGTGTGGAGAATCAAGTGCTGGCTCTTGTAGCGATTTTGATCGAATGGGGGTTTTATTCAATATCTCGGTTTGTATAGTCTCATGCATTGCGGCGGCTGCGTTCGTGGATCCTTGTAGTGGGGATTCATAGGCATTGGAGGCCATGTTTGACTGAGTGCGGTCAAACGTCGAGATACTGGTATGGGCTGCTTCATCATTCAAGGCATTCTCGACCCATTGATTTCGATCCGAATTATACCACTCGGGGTGTAAAACAGGAACTTGAACCTGCGGATACCCCTCGGGATAATCCAGAGCGCTATAATCAACTCCTTGCAAGCCTTGCTGCTGGTGCTGCTGATCTATGTACCCCAATTCCGACTCTGTAAATGGAACGGTTGCAGTTGAAGGAATCTGCTGTCCAGTTTGCGGACACTCATCATCAAGCAGTCGTCTCTGTGCCATGTCGATCTCAGACATCATGAACGCTATCATCATCTCGTTAGTCGGTCGCACAATCAACCAGGACTAAGAGTCACTTACCAATCGACCCAGACCCCCTCGCAATCCCATTCCCAATGCCGCCAAAAATCCACCTCTGCTCCCTCTGCCGCTGAGAAGACGATATCGACGCCCGTCTCTGCGCATCTTGTGACTGCGACTGTAGGAAATCATCGAAGTTGACGCTGATATCCCCGGCATTATTAATCTCTTCTTGAATCTGGTTATCAACAACATCACCCAGTACATTGTCGTCATTGACAGCTGCAGCGTTATCCTCCCAATTGCTGTTCCCTGGACGATTCTCATGCCTGGGAGACACGATGGGAGGCGGAGGTTGAGCCTCGCAGGAGAGAGGGTCGTCCTCCTCGTCGGAGTCCTGGATCACGCGGTTGGAGGCCATTGTGATCGGAGTAAGTTATGTGACCATAAGGGATTGGTAGATATATATGCCGTCTATAGGTAGATAGGATACTTGGGTGATTCGATGAAGCTCGACTCGATGCGCGTTTGGTGGGACCATGTGACGCGAGGGCACGTGATGATAAGATAACAATTCCTTAAAGGGAAATAGTGCTTCCAGGTACGAGCATACCAGTGCTTTACGCAACGACAGGATGGTTATGAGCATTATTAGCGTGAAATAAGGCACTGTAATAGCGACTTGGGTGTGTATTTGGGTGTTGTGTGTATAAGGAACTGGTCCAACAGCTACTCTGACCTCGTCCATCCATAAAGATCTAAATACAGAAAGGTATCAATTGCGCGCATGAAAGAAATACAATTCATCACTCATCACATCACTCCATTGTACTCTGCGGCCGCATAACGCCTCTCCCAAAGAACTCACTAACAACACCAAACCGGTCCTTCGACCGCTGAAGCTCGCCCTTGAACAAATCATGTTGATCAGCAGATTCTACCTGCCGCTTGCGAATAGCCTTGATGGTGGAGTTTTGCGGTGCGCAGACAAGACACTCGGCATCTTCGTCGACTTTGTTCAGACAGCGCTGGTGGAAGGAATGCTTGCAGAGGAAGTGGATTGTTGGGAGATCGAGGCCGCCGCCGCAGGACATGCATCGGCGTGCTTGGAAGACGACGGGTTTGGTGCCTAGTTGTTCGATTTCTTGTTTTTTGGTTTCGGTTTCGGTGCTATAGCTTGATATCAAGCGGCGGTTCTGTGGAGCTATTAGTTATTTATACAACGAGAACGGTAACATGCACTGACCGAAGATATTTCTTTGCGCTCTCGCTCAATATTGTCACTCAGGTATTTCTTGAGACGGCCCATCGTAACCACTGCATTGTTGCTTAGCGCCTGGATGACCTGAAGCGGTGACATGAGGCCATCATCGTCGATCTTCTTGAGAACAGCATCGAGCTCATCACCGGCCTCTTCTAGTATCTTGGGACTCGAGGCAAAGTAGGTCAAAGCATCCACGTATAACCGTGGCTCCTCTGGACCATATTTCTTCAGAGCCTTGATTGCACCCTGCGTATCTTTGGCAGCAGTGAACGAACGGAAGATGTCAGAGCGAAGACCTTCTTGTTCGCGGACCAAGGTCGAACCCTCTCGAAAGCCAGACAGATCGGATAGCAGCAAGACGTTCGATGTCGAGATGGGGATCTGATCAGTTGTGAGAATAAGAACCCACAAGTTGGAAAGAAATATACTTACGTCCTTGCCCTCGATAAGCTTCTTCGCCTTGTTTTCCCACTCCGCCTTTTCAGAAGTATCCTTCTGCCGCTTGGCTGTGTCCAGATACATCTCGAACAGGGTTGTGAAAAGGTCCACCTTATCTTCTTCCTTCAGGTTCGGTTGGCTCGTAAGAGCCTCCAGGAAGATGATGAACTCCTGTGGATGATCCACGAACGCGGAGAATGCTGCCCTGGGTTTTGGAATGACATAGTCTGGAGTCGATTCAGTAGTTTGGTTCTCTGCTACGGATGGGGCCTCGGACACTTGCTCCGTCGTATTTGTGCCGACATTTATGAGACCAAGGGGAAGAAAACCTGCCAGGCTTTGTAATGTGCTGGTAGGTTGTACTTGGGGTTCGGCGGGTGCTTCGACCTCCGTTCGTGGCTGGTACTTCCCGGTGTAATAAACTATGAAGAGTTCGGTGGTTTGTTGGGGGCAATTGGCCAATAAAACACGCGCGTATTTCATGAGGTTTTGGTAAGCCTGTATCCGTTAGTAGCCTTCAAATAAACTATTCTCGGTGGATACATACCATTTGAGGCTCAAGTCGCCAGATATACTCTACGGCCTCGGCATACTTCTTCGAATCCTCGATCAATATATCGACAACCATATCATTTTCACCGTATTTCGTAGCCAAGTATGCAGCTTGTTCGTAGTAACCACCCTGCCGGCACATAGAAATCGCGGTCTCCAGATCAAACTTCAACTCTCCAGGAGCTTTTATGAACGAGTCTAACTTTTCTGTGTCCTTTAACTTGGCATAGCAGTTGAGGAGCAACGTTGTGTGGTCTACCGTTGCCTTCTCATGGTCATGCAGCTCTTCTAGATATTCGATCAAGTTGTGGATGCGTTGGGTGTCAAGATACTGCCCAGGGTTAGCAATTTCTAACATCCCATAGTCTAGAAGGGAAACTCACCTTCCGGATGACTTGTGATGGTTCTGTGTTGTCGATCGCTCGAAGATATTGTTGCATTGCCGTGTCGAAATCTCCCTTCTGGTATAAGAAGTCACCGTATCTGCGATAGATGGCATTTTGCTGCAGAGGGTCGACGTCCGTCTTCTGCGCCAAGTTGATAGCCAATATATAGAGGTTTCGTTGATAGAGGATCTCGAGTTTCTGTTGGAGACTCTTTTCCCGGTAACGGTAAAGCTTCCCATCTACAGTCAAGAGGAATAGGCTGCCCCATTCGATGAAGATGTGCTTCACAGAGGACGAGAGTGACTCCGAATGCGAGATAAATTTCAGGTCCGTATCGAGCAGAGTGAAAGTAGTGGTGCTGAACAGTTCGTCTGTCTGGCTCATGCCCAGCGAGTCCGACTTTGTGGATCCAGCCCTCGGGGGACAGACGAGTGCGATATAATCCTTGAAGATGTTGATCGAGTTCTTCGGACTCTCGAATGCGTAGCTTGGTCCTCGCCCACGCGGACCATACGTGTATATGGCATCTTCCCTGGCAATCAATATATCGCCAGAATCTTTATCCATTGCCATACATCCTAAACCGCAACCAGTATCCTCCAGGGCCCGAGCCGGCTGGCCCTGTCCTCTTCCAGATATTATCAACGTCAATATTCGATTCGTCGTGGAGATGTAAAGCGCCGTCATTAGTCCGTCCTGTGTCGCGAGTCCGGTAATCGGTTCCTCCGATTCGAACACAATACGCTGTCGTGCACCACGATCGTGAATCAAGTCGCCGCGAATAATCGTTACGGATCCGTTAGCAAATCCCACCGCAACCTGGGATAAATCGCTAAGCGCCGTGAAGGCAGATATCTGTACCAATCCCAATTCCTCAGCCAATCTGCAAAACCAGTTCACAAACAGTGTAAACATACCGGAAATTGCCTCCTCGCATTCTGCACCGAGACCGTCGACAAGCATTGCGGCGCCCCGGTCTTCTTCTCGGGCTTATCGAGAGCCCAGACCTTCAGTACCGGCTCATTCAGGAGATCCTCTGAGATAGTAACCAACAGCGACGTTCCATCTATTTGTTTCATGTGCGTTATCGAGCCGGCATCGTGTGCTTTGAATGATTGGGCGATCTTGAATGAAGAGGAGACGATGTGGACAACGCCATCGGTGGATCCGAGGAAGAGGTTCGCGGAGCCGGTGCAGAGGGACGAGAGATCAGACTAGCGACCGACATGTTAGGTTTCGAGATAATGAACAGAGATATAAGGGTAGAGGCACGTACCCCAAAGACGGAGGCGCTTTCCTCCGATAACTTGACCGACGAGACGTCGAAGAAGTTGAACGCTTTCCACTGTCAGGTGTGAGTATGTGATATTATGCCTTTGTGGGCGCCGTACTTACTGATGTCAGAGCCATTTGATTGTGGTCCGCGCCATGGACCGGTTGGAATGGTGTTTGAAGAGCAGAATGGATGGTGATGATTGCAGTGTCTCCAGATCGTCGGAGGTCGGAGTTGATCTGGCGAACTCCGCCCGTGAACACGACAACGTCATTGCTCAATGTGTTTACTTTTGTATGAAAACATCGTTTCCCAAGGTGTAAATAAAGCAAAAATGCTCGATTTCGTGATCTCGACTTTTATGGAGCTAATCCTATTATATACATATGAATTGTGACTGAGCTAAGATAACGGTTGAAACGCTAATGGGTATCCAAATTCAAAGCAGATCGTTGCGCATCTTCAGACGATGCACCAGGGTTGTTGCCGGACCTTCGAAGATCCCTGTTCCAATCAAAGCTTTCCTGCAGCCAGCTTCCAGCATCAGCGATTGCCTGGCTGAGGCTAAAGCTCTCACCTGCAAGACCTCCCTGACCTTCTTGGGCAGTAGGCGGCGTTGTCCCCGACAATGTCAGTGGTAATGCGGTGGACTGGGATGGTTCGTGCTTATTGCCATTGGGATTTGTCCCAGGCTGTAGATTGCGTGGGATTCCCCAACCACTTTGGTTCCTAAGGTCGAGCTGGTCTCTTTCCGGCGATGGTGACCAGTCGGAGTAAGGACTCGGAGAACGGTCCGAGAAACTAGAGGTTTTCTGCTTCTTGTTGTTCGACGTTATTCTTGGTAAGGAGTCAATATGGGCATGGCGATGGCGCTTCTTTTCAGTGCTGAAGGTAAAGGGGGTGACAGCATCGACTATCCACTGCGTACTGGGCACCGCAGCAGCGGCAGTTCTTGAGGGATTGTTATCTGAACCAAGACGATGTGTGTGTATACGGTGGAAGGGTGTGATTTTTTGTGACACAGTCGAGCTTGGAAGGGAAGATCGAGAAGAGCGTTGTTTCTCTGAGGATGTTGTGGGTTGATCCCCCACCTGACTTTCCAACCCATCTTGGAAAGACTTCTGTGCATGGAGTAGAGCTGCTTGGGTGGAAAACGGTGGAACTGGACCAGCGTCATCGTCATCGTTATCCGACGCACTCGTTGGTGGGGCTGTATAGTGTAAGGATGGAGCATAGTCTGCCATAGCAGGATTAGGTGGTACTGGTTGGGCTGATGGCAAATTCTCAGTGGTTCCGTGCGTCGTCCGGCTTTCCAGAAGACCTAAGCGCGAAGCAGTATCGCTGTCAAAGGCACGAGAGCCTGCCGCCGACGTGAAAGTGCGCCGGGAAGGATCAAGGTACGCATTGTCGCGCTTTGCTGACTCTTTTAAAGATCCTGTTGAACATATAAGCTGTTGTTGGGGCACTTCCTGATTACTCTGTCCAAGTGGTCGCTGAGCATTCTTGTCGGTCTCTGGCAATACAGATGGTTCCTCCGATTGCTTCATTGTCGATGATTTGGATCGTTTCCTCCGTCGACGAAATTCAAATTTTGGCAACTGTGACGATGATGAAACGATGCAGAACGAGGAATCAGGTTGAGCATTATTATGGGTGGCGGAATGTGGGACGTTGTGTTGCCTGATAGGCGAACCTCTGGCACTACGTAAATAGCTCTCGGTGATGGATTCGCAATGGCGAGTTTCTTGTACCTGTTCAATTTGTGATGATACTGGTTCCTTAATGTCTGTATTTTTCGGGTCTGAAGGTCTGGGACTGGGAACAAGGGAGTGATGTCGTCGATTTCTTGTGTCGGAGAGACGAGTGGACACAGTAGTAGTTGGCGACGCTGGCGGATCGAAGTCTCGGAACCCAGTCCTCCTACGGTCCCTCTTTAGCCAGTTGTTATCTGTTGGTCTTGCGATGCTGCTGTTACGTAGTTCCGAGTTCAACTGGGCGTCCCCGGTCCAAGGTACTGTCCTCTTCGGCGTGCCTTGCACGGATGCCGAATTCCGGCTCTGCTTGTCCTGCAGCGGCTTGCGGGATTTCGGATGCCTCGAGCTCACTTGCGAGCTTTCACTAGGGGGATCTGACGGAGCGACGGAAGTTTCCGTACAGCGGGACGACTCGTGCGACTCATGATGGAACTGCTTCCGTGGCCGTGGATCAGTCTCCTGCACCACTGGACCACTAGAACCCTCAGCTGTATTGTGCATTTTCCGTTTCTTTTTCCACGGATTAACCCATCCTTGATCGAACGGTCCTTTGAGGGAGGCGGAGAGGATAAAGAGCGAAGCGCCTTGGAGATACGCTTCGGCCAATTTCTCGATCCTCTGGCGCTGTGCATTGCGTGCATCCTCGTCCAATTCATCATCAGAGCCCAGCATACCATCTGAAACTATATCATCTGCGGAAGGCGAGCACACTTCGAGCGAAACCGGGGAGATTGGTCGGCGGAATGGCATCGGGATGGTAGGAGAGGAGGTAGGAAGTTGGATGGAGGTAACTCAGCGGCAGACAGACACAGCTGCATTTGGCGATTTGGGCAGCTGGAGGGATGAAAAGGCGGGTGGGTGGTTAGAAAAGGGAGAGAGATGCTCATCTCCAAAGCAGTAGTCCGTCAACAAGCATCAACGCCGTTTCCTGAGCGTCGCTAGCGGATACGGTACTGACCTCGTTCATGACGCGGAAAAAAGAGAAAACCACTCTACGCGCCGGGGCAACGCGCGCTTATGTAAGCCCAGTATAGCCCTCTATTCTGCACTCATTCTACGGGGAAATGGTTGAAATGTGACTGTGATGCCTCTCAAATTGTGAATTCTTGCAGTTGTTTGTATGCGATTCTGATATGGAAGTGGGATCTCGTGCCGGCAGTGCGCTCAACACCGCGCAAAGCCAGTGTCAGACCAATTGGATTGTTTGACCAGGTTTGTTTGCTTAATTTGATGATATCAATGCCGTCTCACTTGACTCAGATCACAATTAGTTTCATCGTCTTATGCCAACTCAACGGTATGCTTGTATGTGATATCAGCACTAAGTACTCGGTAACTCGGTGTACACCGCATGTAGTAAAGCACCGTGAAATCAACTGAAGGACACTATAAAAGACTTAAGCAGTCAGCAGTAAATGAATATTCCAAATCATTCTTCCAATGCAGCTCTCAAACCTCACAGTAGTGTACTGCGCAACGCATGTATTGAGTGACGCTGGGGTTACTCCCGACCTCCTTCACAAAAAGACAACTCCGCCGCCGCCTTCGACTTCACTCCGACACTTTCGCGCGCCTTCATACAGACCAACCCCAGCCCACATCCTTATACATTTCGTTCTTACCTTACAATAACCGTTGTACCTGCAGGTTTACCAGCCCGGTTTGAATGTGGGCCAATTCACCGGGTTCCGGGCCCATGTTCGACTCTGGTGCCATATACGACTACGAATCGCGTTCATTGCACCCTGGATCTTGAATTCACCATCCTGCGCATGCTGTGAATGGGAAATTAACATGCAGAACCAAGCCAGCAGCCATGGGCAATAACAATCCCCCGTGGCTGGACAGCCTAACGGACGACTGGGACCCCATCCCTGGTACTCCAAGTCCGGTTCCGGCTCGATCCATTAACCATTCCCGCCAATCCAGCACTCAGGACTCTCCTAGTCGCATCCCTATTCCGGCACGTCACCGTTCCGTCGAGCAGTCTCCCGCGGATCCCAAGAAGAAGGTCACCCGACCGTGCCATTTTATCAAGAGAGAACCGCCTACGCCCAAACGCCCTCGCACACCCCGGACGCCGGCGAAGCGAACCCCCGTGACCAAGAATAACAGCCCCAGGTCTAGAAGCAATACTAAGCCGACGAGAACTCCGAAGTCTGGAACGAAGAAAAGCCCGAAACCCACAGCGTCCTCGTCCAAGCCGAAACCGACGTCAGACAGTCCGAAACCGAATGTGCCCGCTGCGCGTAAACGTCTCCACGCAATAGAAACGCGCTCGCCCTTGCGGTCGGTATCAAACGTTTCCAGCCAATCTAGTCAGCCTAGTCAGCAGGGTACGGTGCAGGTTCGGCCAAAGGATAACAACACGACAAGGGAGTCGACCCCAGAATGGCGCAAGAGATTGGTACATGGTGAGATGCCTACGGGCGAGCAGCGGGATTTGTTTGCACCCATTGGGTTGGAGAGCGTCTTTAAACCTCCCACTCCAGGCTCTGAAGCGACGCGACGCGATAAGGTTCCCATGTTTAAGCAGTCGACAGATATATGGAATTTCAACGAGGGCAGTGAAACGAATATGCACAATCCCGACATGGAGAATGGCAATGAGAGTCGTCGGGAAGACACTGGTGATTCAAAGGGCAAGGACCCAGCTTCGCAGGATACAAAGAGCACCAATTCCAGCAGTCTACGCGCATCCCCAGAAGACGCGTTAAAGGCCAGGAATAACGGGGAGGAACAAAATCACAACGAAAATTATTCTTCTCTCAACAACACTCAACTACGCAGTGCGAGTGGTTTGGAAGATCTCCGGAATGAGGGTATCACTCCAATTACTTTCTCGCGGTCGAATACGTTAGACGGCAACGGAACGTCCGAAATTATAAAGTCGGCTCTGAAGCAAGTCACAGACAAGCTGGAGGGTCTCTCGTTGCGTGCTGGAGACCGTCCCGGGTCTAGAGCGAGCGATAGTGCGCTGTTACGTCCGCAGAACGAGGTTCCAGCAGAGGCTTTACCGTCAGAAAATGAATTGCTGGATGTGACGAGCAACTCATTACCTCAAGATCTCTCTATGGGCACGTTGGGTGCTTTTGCCCGTTTCCGCCGCGCAGATTTCTTAGGTGAAGGATCCCTGCTCAAGCCACGCCTTACTCCGTCGCCCCTTCCTTCCCAGCGTCTCTCCCCGCAAGCACTCTGGAACTCGCGCATCCGAAGCTCACCTCCGTTCTACCTTAAAACGAATCCGTTAACGGACCCACCCACGCTACTAAAGCCATCGTCTCCCAATAGCCAAAACTCAGCGACCGAACACTCTACGGAGGACATGGTTGAGGGCATGCCATCGTCCGGCAGCCCCTTGAAACTTTTTGGAAACCATGACACTTTCACGAACAACAAACTTCTGCGACGGATGAGTCAATTCGAAGAGACCTTTGGTCACCCGTCCGATGAGGACGAACCAGTGTCGCCTTCAGAGGAGGCTCGACGGAAGGGCGAGAACCGAAGCTTGTTGAGCGTGAAACCCGACAGACCATCTTCAAGGCGTTCGAGAATTAGAGGGACAAACAACCCCAAACTTAATCGCTTCGGAGATGGCGGTCTGGACCATTTCGGTTTCTCTGATACGAGCCCTTACGAACCCAAGCTGCTGTATCACGAGATGCCAGATTCTGAGTACCGCCCTTCTTCACGACGAAGATCTTCTATTTCTCAGCGTCAATATCGACAGACCTCGCTTGACGATCATGACCATGACCATGACCACTCTCCAGATGCTGATCACCTGTCGTCCGCAGACGACGATTCTTTGGACTACGACGAACTTAATCAGAGATCCAACTTAGCTTCAAGAGAGAAGAACCCAAAGAGGCGCAGGACCATCCTGAAATCAGGTAATGCGGGTTTTGAAGATGAAGATGGTCGTAACCTGCCAGATCGTACTGAGAATCTTTCGTTGTTGCAAAAAAGCTTGATGCAACACGGCATCGACGACAGTAACGAAAATCATGAGAATCAATCGCACTCCCAGCAAAGACCACGAACACCAAGCCACTCGCAGTCGTCTACGCGAAAGAGATCCTCATCGCACTGGCACCACCCTGATGATACCCACATTGGCGAAGAGTCGCCGTCAGATATGGCCGTTCCTAGAGTTCAAGTGACTGGTGTCAATGACGAGGTGCGCAGGGGCTCAATTACCACTCAGGATTACCTCAACGAAGCCACACGAGTCATGGACATGATCCGATCAAAGGGTAGAACCACAGGCGGGCTACCAAGTGTGGATGAACTTGATATGGAAGGTGAGGAAGATGACGATAGCTACGATGATGATGATGATTCCACTCGAGAAGAGTTCTCACGTCCCCCGAGTCGAGAAGGTGTCGATCTGCGTAAACTCAGAGAGCCCAACGAGCCCAATCCGCGCGTCATGAGCTACCTGAGGAAGTTCCAAGAAAACGATGATCCCGAATTCGGAGTCAGTACATCTGTCGCGTCGCTCCACCTGGGTGATGATCAGCAACCGGGATCGCCAACCCGAGACATTCCTCATGACTTTGATGCGGACGGAGCTGAGCGCAACCAGAACGACGGTCGGCAGGAACGTAAGCATTCGGTAGGGTCAGTCGACGAGGAAGGTGGCCATGTTACTATCGACACCCAATTATCGTCCAAGAGCATTCCAACTGGTTCATCGCAGGGTTCATATGCGAAAGGTGTCCTGTCTTCCGACGTGGTGTCGCACTTAATTCCGGAACAAGTCAACGGTTTCACTTACGACCGCTTCAGACAGAAGTGGGTCAAGGAGAAAGCAAAACAAGCACCTGAAAAGCCAAAAGGCGAAGATAGCGAGGACGATCCGTTCAGGGATATTCCCGACCTCAGCGTTGACGAATTGCAGGAGATGATGCGAATGCAGTCCAGTTCCCCGACTAAGACTGACGATGGCCGGTCGGCCGAGGAAGCTGGGGACCCCCAGAGTCTACTCAGTGCGAAACGGCCACGGACGCGCGATGGAGCACCATCGGTTATTGCAAGCACTATTCAGTCAAAGGCGTCCCGTCTTACATCCACTGACCTCGACTCTGGCACCAGGGCGACATCGTGGGATACCGATCAACACAGAAACGGAGAATCCACCAGTGAGGTCGAGCACGAGATCAAACTGCACGAAGGACGTCTATCGAAACCTCCTCGCCGTCAGAGAGCTTCCAATCAGCAAGCTCGAGCAGTTACCGTTAACTTCTCCTCGCCTCCTGTCTCTCGTGTCGCATATAGCAATGACTACACGCCGACCAAATACATGGGCCGGGAGCTAGATCCAGGAGCTATTCAAGAGCAAGAGATCCCGGCTGGCGACACGCGCCCTAATCAAGAATCTCAGGCCCCCGGCAACCTCTCGACTGGCGATAGCGACAACGGTGATGACGAAGCGTTGTCTGTCATGCCACGAAACGCCGAGGGGGCCTTGTCTACGCCGCTCGGAGGTCACCAAGAGAATTCTTTGGTTCGCTTTCAGGAGCCTGGACACGACACAAGTTATAGTTTTCATCTCAGCCCCCTGCCAGATTTCACTGTGCATCAGATCGACAAACCGCTGCACCTTGAACTGAGCTATGTGGCCAACCGCACGAATCCAACGTCCCTGCGCCAGGTACATGGGACATTCGCTCTAGCAACAGAGGACCTTATCAGACACCTCACTGAAGTCGAGCCCTTCGAGCCATACTGGGAGCATGTCCGGCGTCTGATTCTCCGCGACAAGGGTCTCATTACACTTCATAAGCTGAACGACTTCTGTCCTCGTCTGGAGGATCTCGACGTATCAGAAAATGACATCGGTCAACTCAGTGGCATTCCCGCCACTCTACGCACCCTCAGAATACAACGTAACTGTCTCACGAGCTTGACGGCGTGGGGTCACCTGGTCAATCTGCAGTATTTGGACGTTTCGGAAAATGAACTGGAGAGCTTGGATGGCTTTGGGAGCTTGATTCATCTCCGAGAAATCAAGGCAAATGACAATAACATTCGGAATATTGACGGAATCCGCGAGTTGAATGGTCTCTTGAGTCTCAAATTGAGTAACAACTCCCTGACGTCTGTGGACTTTGAGGGAACTGAATTGTAGGTTTTTTGGTTCGGTTTTATTCGTTTCTACACCAGTGCTCACTGATTGGATAGGACTCGTCTTAATGAATTGGATCTGAGCTATAACGTGCTTACGTCCGTTCAAAATCTGCATCTCTTGCCGTCCGTCTCCGCGCTCAACCTAAGCTTCAATCGCCTCACCGAAGTTGAATTTCCAACGCCTATGTACAATTTGCGCTCAGTGAAACTCTCCAACAATAACCTGGGCGCCCTCGATACTGCAGCGTTGCCTTCGTTAATGCTTCTTTACGCTGACCAGAATGCACTGTCGACGATATCTGGACTTGAACACTGTCACAAACTGGAAATCCTTTCTGCTCGGGAGCAGATGATCTCAGAGAGAGACGGTGACAAGTACTTTGGCGTCGACCTGGGTCAAGTGAAGGATATCCGCAAGGTATTCTTATCATCAAACAAGTTGTCCACACAAACTGTCTCTCCTTCCTCCCCACTGCTTAGCCTACAGCTACTTGACATCGCGTCTTGCAAGCTTGAAACCTTGCCGGCAGAGTTCTCTCTGAACTTCCCTAACCTCAAGGTTCTGAACCTGAACTTCAACGCGTTGACCGGCGTTACTGAATTGGTAGGTATGAACTGTCTTTCCCGATTAGCGGTTGCCGGAAACCGCATCACAAGAATGCGACGGCTTTGTCAAGCCTTGAGCTACATAGGGAGGACGACCAGAAACAGCGCCTGCTCGCTTCAAAAGGTCGACATCCGGGGTAACCCTCTGACTGTCCGATTCTACCCACCACCTGTCACGGGAAGTGGTATATCAATGGAGAACAAAAAGTTGCACGGCAAGGAAGCGGACCGCGAACGCGACCGTCCCCAAGCCAAAGCCACTCTCGATCTCCGCGCTGCCCTGACTGACATGGGCCAGAATCAAAGCGAGGGCATCCCTCACCCAGCACTATGGGGCGAGATAGATGGCGAACTAGAGGACATGGATTTGGACGCAGACGCAGACAAGGACCGCTGTGTTGAAATCAACGATCCTTACACCCTGCCCGCTGCAGACGCTCAGGCGGACACAAAGTATTTCTCTCATTTGGATGAGTCAACTCGGCTACGTCGAAGGATTGTTGAGCTTATGATTTACGCTGGAACGGGCGGCTCGGTCAAATACCTAGACGGATTGGAGTTACGGCCGATGCTCGAAGAAGGATCGGATATGGATCATGCTTGGACGAAACTGGAGAAATTGGGCGTGTTGAGGAAAAAGGCGATTACGGACTGATTCATCCTCTTTTTTTCTCTTTTTTTTTTTTCCTTTTCCACCTCTCATTCTTTTCTCATTTTGATTTCATCTGTTTTGAGCCTCGTGGCTTTGCATCGCGTCGCATCCCGTTCCTTTTCGCCTTTTCTTTTGACTTGTTGGATGATATTGGCTGGCTAAATACTGGTTGGGTTGGGTTTTCTCATTTTTCGTGACATACCTCTATACCTTTTTCTTTTTGTAAAAAGTGCAGACATGGAGTTTTGGCTATGCGTGCATCGGCTTATGATATATTGGTCTTTGAATACGATTCGTCTCATTCGAGTTCTTCCCCTCTACATTCTGAACAGTGCCTGACAGTATCACTGCCGGATTATCTGCAGCCCCGACCGTACCGCTCTACACTGGATGATGTATGACATAATCAACCAATCAACCAATCAACACACTAATATCACATGCCCACATTCCTTGGCGGCAACAGCGGTGGTAATATACGTAGGTCTTACTATCTCTAGACTCTAGTGATCATCTCTCATCTCACTACATCCTATTCTCTGCAAATTTATTTCCCAACTTACTTGAAATATCTTTGGACAGAAAACTGACACGTATCGCCTGCCTGAGTGTAACAAGGCCGTCAGCAACCCTCTTACAGTATTGTTTGTCAGGCAGGTGCACTCCTTGTTCTCATCAGGCAGGTGCACTTTTAGTTCTTTTCTTTCAATGGCCGCCGCCATCACCAGCTGGGTTCTCAACCCAATCCAATCTTTGACAATGTCTCGACCACGTACTCGCGAGTTATGGTGTGCTGTATCTAACGATCTTAGGCAGCCATTGCCTATAGAGTGCGTTGCAGACCAAGACAATATCGATACACTCAAGCAGAAGATCTGGGAGAAGATAAAGGAAGAAATCAAGGATACCACGCCTCATTATGGCAAGCTTACTCTCTACAGCCCTGTGGTGCAACTCAATCATGAAGAGTTCAGGATTAATGATGGTGAATTCCTACATCCACGCCGAATGATTACATCACTCTTCCCTGAAAGCAAAGATCCAGATGTGGATATTGTTGTTGTTGTGAGCGGAGATACCACTACACGGAAACGGAAGCGCTCTGAATCACAAAGTGGTGAGAGTATCCCATTCTTAATGATCTTTTGGTTTTAGTTAACAATCACTTGTTACAGCGAATATACCTCGAACACAGCCCATCACAAAGGATCCACATGTATGTCCTCGAGAGCTTACAGTGTCAAGACTGGCGGCCATTTTGGATGAAGTGAACATAGTCCATGTGCGTGGAACTCCAGCCAGCGGGAAAACATATCTCTCTGAACTTCTGAGGGACCACTATCGCAATAGGGAAAGAAGAGTTTCCTTGATCAAGGAATGGGAAAAACTCAATCACAAGAATCCTTGGGACAGTCTTGTCAAGCTTGTTGAGAAATGGAATGAAGAAGCACAGGATGCTCCCACCACAACTTCATCACAATCAGAACAGGATCTCTCTTGGGTTTTGACATCAAACACTGTGATTCTTGTGGATGAGGCACAGATGACCTACAATGATAGTGCGCTCTGGAACACAATCCTCAAAAAAAGACAGTCATCTTTTCTTGGTTATAATTTTCGACTATGTCTTTTCTGCTCTTACGGCAGTCCAGAAGCAGGTCCAGATCAAACATTCTTCACTCCAGTCAGGCTTTCTAACCAACAATGCATCTCATTGACACCACAAAGTCAGCAAGGCTCACCATCTATTGGTTTATTTTATGACAAAGAAGAGTTCAAGGATGTTGCTTCACGGTCAATCCCATTTGAATATCGAAAAAGGTTCACTTTTGGTGAATGTGCCCAGGATTACATATTTGCATTATCAAATGGCCATCCAGGAGCGGTCGAATCCATACTCAGCACACTTATCCAGGTACGTGTCAAATATGATTACAAATAATTTTGGGATTCTTTGGGTATTCCTATAGTGGGGCATGTTGAGAAGCTTTATCTGAACCAAGAAGCTAACAGTTTCAGGCCTATCACCATGACATCAAGCATGGACATATTAGGGCTTTAACAGAAGATCATGTCATCTGGTTCCTGGAGGACACCGCCACAGTTTTTCAAAAACTAAGCACACAGCCAGTTAATCGCTCTTTCCCAAAAATACCAGAAGCTACTGATGGGATTTCAGACATGTTGAACAAAATTACAGAGGAAGGAAGTATTCCATTTGATATCAATGATGCAAGCATCAAATTCTGTTATCAGAAAGGTTGGATTCACAGAGTAGCTCTGGGTAGCCGTGATATTGCAGTTCTGCCATCACGCTTACATGAAAAGTAATTCTTCTCACATGCCCCTATTGTTGTTCTGTTCTGACCATCTTAGATACATTGAATATTCAATTGGCACAATGTCACAACGCCTGCCTGTCAGATTCAACTCACTACCGACATTATGCAAAGAAATTCTCAGCAAATTCTCCATCATGAACTTAAGGCATTCAGCTGAGGGCAAAAAAATGTCAAGTGCATCACAACCCAGACCTTTGGAAGCCCAATACCAAGATGAGTTCTACAGGGGATTTGTCCATGTAGCAGGGCGAGGTGTACCGATATCCAGTGAATGGTCAAGGACCAAGGATGGTCGAGTGGATTTCTATATCCCTGAAAAGAAATGGGCGATTGAATTGTTGAGAGATCATGGAGAAGTTGATGAGCATATCTCTCGATTCAAGGCCGGCGGGAAGTATCATCCCTGGCTGGAGGAGAAGATGATTGAGGATTGGATTATAATTGACTGTGCAACTTCTTTACCAACCAAAGGTGTGTTCTTATCTTACTCAGTGTTTAATTTAGTAGCCATGGTTTATTCCGCTAACAACTTGACAGAGTACTCTGAGCCTAAGCTGTGGCATGCTGTGTTTATCAATGATTATTCTGAATTGCAGCTGTATGACCATCAGAAAGCTCTTATGATGTCTGTGCATCTATATAATTGAGAATCAGCGGGGATGATATGGCTATTACACTGCTTACTTGCATTTGTCTTTCATTGTGGTGTCTTTGTTAGCTGTAGCCAACTTCTCAATTATCAAGCAATCAGATGAATTCGCTTGGTTTCCTTTGTGTTACCCCGTGGCTTCTTCTTCTCTTTCCTCTTCAGGGCTGATATTCTTGTCTTATGGCTACCTCGTTTAGATTGAGAATACTATCCCTTCTATCTACTAGACCGAGGTCGTGACAACCAGGGCAATACTATTAGAGTCACAGGTGAGATGATGAATAAGATGATAGACTTATACTCGTATCTGGAAGTGAACATTAAAGGTCTATATAAAAATACTATTGACAAGGCGCTTATGCAGTCAACTCAATACACTAAGCCTTTGGGAAATAAAACTAGAGATTATAGAGATAGTATGTAGAACTCCATGGTTCGAAACTAAGCGCTGATTTGAGGGTTGGTCATGGGAGCATTCAATCTCCTGTGGATCTCAGTCTAGCCCACAGGATAATCGGTTATGTTCCAAGAAGCTTTGAGCAAGCTCCGTGGACCCAGATCAATCCCAGAAGCGGACTGGAATTTCACCCGAACCTAGATAAATTCAATTGACCGTCAGATTGATGATGCCAGCGCTTGGACCGGCGGGTTTCGCACCGGGTGTGAGTAATCGTAGAGTATCACACCCCTCTAGAGAGCACCCATCCTAGTCGCGCGAGCGCCAAGAGTTCACACCATCTCACACCTTTTTAGAGGCACCCACCCAACTATTGTCCGTACACAAGCCACATATCCGCGCGGTGAATAGTTAAAAGAGTTCTAACTCCAATATTTCTCCGGAACCAAGAAGTGGGCCTGGTGTGGGTGATAGGGGTGCGATCTCTATAGCTTCTAACACCAAGGGTGCGATGTTGACACCGGGGGTGCGATATAATATTCTAAAGTGAGAAGTCCTCGCACGGGGGGTGCTCAGGATCGTACAGGTGAGTGGAGAATGAAAACAAAGGCGAAATGACTCAAAAATGACGATAAATAGCGAGAGCCCCCAGAACTCTTTGATTGTATTCTGTATTCATGCACTCTTCCCCTGCCTTGACACTTTGGCCTTGCTCTCTCCCCTCCGTCCGCACGTGATATTATATGACCATGATTGACGAGGGCCGTCTCCAGCAGCTTCTGGAGGAATGGAAGCACCTAGCAACTTCTCGCGGCTTCACCATTGATTATCAGAACGAGCGGGCATCACAGGTAAATGTCAGATGTTATAAAGAGCTGGCATCCCCGACATATGAAAAGCATGATCGAGCAGTCGAAAACTGGATAGTGTAATTCCATACCTGACAAGCCCATAATACCACCGTTTGTAACAATATCACCATGAAAGTTGGCACCTTTCACGCAACGAGAACCACGAAAAGATATTCTCTGAGGGTGAACCCAATCCATTGCCCCAGACCTTGAAGTTATTTGCTGGGTGCTATATTGCAACACAGACAAACATTCCTTCCCAGAAGTCAACCTGTGATAATCTAATCAACTTTATTTCCTGCTGGGAGTGAAAAACATACCGAACACTGTCTCCTGACGTTAAGAGAGATGTTCTGAATGTATAATACACAAGGCCATCAACTTCTTATAGAGATGGAGTCTGCTGACACAACTTCAGTATATACAGACCAAACTTACGCCAAAGTATGGACTGCCTACCAAACCGAGAGAGCGGTTCCCTGTGACAGCTAAAGATATCAGTTAACTTCTTCGCCATCTGTTCGAGAATGATGACCATGATTATTTACATGAGTGACTGGAAACGATACTGGTGAAACCAACCTATGAGCGGACGATTCCGGACCGGTGGAACTGGGAAAGCACAGACAAAGATCAACTCCACTGAGTCTTGGTACAATATCTGCTGGACCTATCGACACTAGCGACTGCACAGGACATCGACCAGGCCACACAAGCAATAGTAGCGGCTATTCTAAAGTCTGTCAAAGAATCAACAACAAAGTCACGGCCCAGCCCACATTCAGTCCCAGGCAGAGGTCACCTGACTTCGAGGTGGTTCTGTGAATAGCCTCAATCGAGAATCATTTATGATTCGAGGTGCCTTTCGGGCCTAGCCCGTTACAGGGAGCCTGTTAACTGTCGTGTTACCTCCTGGTTATCTAGGAGGATGTATAAGTTCTGTGTGTAGGGGGCCTGGACACTGTTGAGGGCAGCTTTCAGCCCCTCAGTAGCTGCAGTGGCTTCTGCATCGAAAACTTCATGCCTGGGGAGGCAGAGGTGGCCGCGGGTGGATTCCTGCATCCAAGCACCCCATTGTCCATACCATCCAGCACCAGATACAGCATCAGTGTTGCTCAAGCGGCTGCCATCAGTGAAGAGGAACATGGAGAGTGGGGGGCATGTATCAGCCCACTGTTGAAAAATCTCACCTGCCCTGTCTCGAGTGGGGCAGATCTTTTGGGTAGTTATGTGGTTCTCTGCCTGCCAGGGGGGATATACCAGAGGGTCGGTCTGTTCTACCCCCTGTAGCCATGGCAGGTGATTATGAATTAGGCGTGTGTTTGCAGGAAAGGGTCGTGTTCGGAATAGGCGCCTGCTCACAGGGTGGCGGTTATCTAACCTGGAGGCACGCAATCTGGCCGCAGTGCGCTTCTGGCCGAGGATGATCTCCATCGGGGGAACAGCGGTCTCCCGATGAAGAGCTGCAATAGGGGTGGTCCGGAATACTGGGAGTGTGCCCCGAAGGGCTTCTCTGAGCACCCGGTCAAGGCAAGACAGGGACGAATCAACACGGTTTGATACAGAACCTTGATTCCTGGGTCTGGGCCTGTTTCGGCCTGGCCACCAGGCCTCAGCCCCATAGCAGAGGACTGAGACAACACAGGCAATTGTAGCCTGTTGTAGTAAGTATGCCCTAGTCCCTCTGACTGTATTGGCTAGTGATCTGACACCAGCAGCTGTCTGCCTGGCCTTTGCAGCCAGGGTCCTGCAGTGTTTGCTAAAGCTCAATCTCCGGTCAAGCCAGATGCCTAGCCAACGTGTTGCACCGCCAGGAGGGGGAGGTGTGACTGTGTGTGAGCCTTGAGAGGTGTTGATAGAGCATGTGGGGTTGGAGTGGTTGGTCCCACGTGTGAAGTGCTGCAGTTCTGTTTTGTTGACGTCAAAAGTAAGGCCTTCTCTAGCTCCCCACTGTCTGAGCTCCTCGGTGAAGTGCTGGAGTGCTGTACAGTTTTCCTCTAAGGAGGGGGAAGCCACTAGTTGGCAAATATCATCAGCATATCCAAAGCGGCCGCGTCGGGTGTGAAGAGAGCCTTGTTTGAAGATGGGCTCAATGAATAGCATGAAGAGGATTGGGGAGATTGGGGAGCCTTGAGGGAGGCCTGCTGGAACCTGGTCTGTCTGGCTCGTATGGTTCCCCAGGCGGAGACTGGCAGTCCGACCTTGGGTGAAGCTAGCTATCCATCGAACCACATTGATAGGCCACCCCTGTTCCCGGAGCCGTCTGATCAGTCGTCCTCTTAGTACAGCATCAAAAGCGCCTTGCACATCTAGTGTGAGCATGGAGGCCTTCAGACCTCGTGACCATGCCTCCTCGACATCATGTATCAGAGCTGCAGCTAGGTCTGTTGCAGAACGCAGTGGGAGGGCTCCAAATTGTTGAGGGTGAAGGACTTTGTATTTGATGGCAATCCATGCCATTCGGCGGGCTATTAGACGCTCCAGGCCTTTTCCCAGAACTGACAGGAGAGAGATTAGTCTGTATGCTCGGGGGGAACTTCGGTCTCTCTTTCCTGGTTTTGCTAAGGCCACTAGTGAGGCATCTCGGAAGGGGGTAGGATGCCAGCCCTGTTCTAGGCAGTGTTGATACAGTGTTGAGATGGCAGGGCCTAGGGAGGGCCATGCCTTTCTGAGGATGGAGGTGTTTATGCCATCTTTTCCTGGGGTGCTGTTCTTAGGCTTGGTGACTGCGTTATATATCTCCTTCTCTGTGATATCAGGGAAAGGCAGGCATGGGTTGTTGTTGGGCTCCCAGATTAGGCTCCACATCCTCAGAGCTGGAGGCCTTCTGCAGGAGAGCCCGTACCAGATAGCTTGCCTTGTCGTCTGCTGAGGTGTGGATTTGGTCTCCTTCCTTTAGGGGGGAGATCGGGAGGGAGCCCTCAGTCCTATTCCACTTTATTGCTGTGTAGACATCTTTGGGTTCCTTGAATTCATCAATCTTTGAGCGCCAATAGTGTCATTTGCTTTGGCGGACGACGCGGCAGAAGGTCTGTTTGGCTGCCTCTATGTCCTCTGGTGTGGATGACGGGTCTCGTATGGCTCTGCGGAGGGTCCTGACCACCCTAGTGCAATCCTGATTCCACCATTTGTGGCCACAGGGGCGGGGATATACCCGTTTGGTGGAGGCCTCCAGAGAAGTGGAAATCGCCTGGGTGATGCTGACTGCAAGCTCATCCAGTTGGGAGGGAGAAGGGCATGGGGGAAGAGTGTAAGCTAGTGCATCCACATGTCTTTTCTCCCTTTGTATCATTTCTTGGAATACCTTCTCATTGAGGGTAGACCAGCGGAAAGGCAGGACTTCCTGGGGTGTATCCTCTGAGCCTCATAAAGAAGCTTTTTGCCCTTGCTTAAATAGTGATCTTTGTCAAGGGTACCCGGCTGTCGAGGGCATGGACGTACGTGTTGCAGTTGTTCGTTACTGCATCATAGTGAGGATGGTCCTTAACATATTCCTTGGCTATAATAGACCGTTAACGTCCGTTTTAGGTAATCATCGGATGTATAGAAGATTGATCATTGGCAACTTACAGGTATCCCCCAGTTTCTTCACTACCTTCTCAGAAACCTCGCCCACAAAATGCAGATTTCTCTTATCCGAGGTAGGATCCCACTTCTGTGTGGCATAAGTGATGGGGTGATCATTCCCGTCTTTGAACCCCAGGTCCCATTGCATGGATTCACCGAAGCCCAACTCCTCCTTCTTGTTCTTTCCACCACCCTTCGTACTCTTCGTGACCTTGCCAACGCCGTAGTAGATATGCTGATAGCCAAGCTGCTTTCGTGCCTCGTTGATATGAGGTGGCTCCTCTTTTACCGGGGGCGACTTCAAAGTGTTGGTGATGTAGAAAGCATAGTATTTATTCGGTTGCAGGTTCTTGCCAACCTTTGCCACGGCCTTGTAGGTATTGCTTTCTGTTGTGGGGAGTTCTGTGCTGCCTTTTTGCTGACTTGTGGCAGGCTTTTTGGTACCTCGCTTGTCAAGTTCTTCGTCGTAGAAAGGTTGAGAGACAGCTCCGTTTGGTACTGTGATAGCGCCGGGTTGGTCCAGGGGAATTGGGCTGGCGCCAACTCCAACCGAGAGAGCTGCTAGGAAGATAGAGAAAACAGTGGAAAACTTCATTTTGAGTCAAGGTATCGAGGTATTATTGTGTTGGTGAGCAGTGAGGAAGTAGAGATGGCTCTCGATTGTAATGGCTTTATATCTTTTTCACTTGAGATAGACCCTGTTTACTTCAATTCTACTCCTGGCGCAAGGCATTCTCAAGGCTGCGGGCATCTGTTTGTGCTGTAATGGTATTCAGTGTTTGAAGTCAGCCATACATCCTTCTTAAGATGAAATTAGTAGGGCAGATCCGGCCCCCAAAAGTGCCTGAATATGAAGGCCAAGCAAGGCAGATCGCAGCCTTTCATACAGCCACCGCGGCTAGACCTCGGCACAGCCCTGGGCATGCCCGGTTGGGCTCAGCCCGTGCCCGCCCATGAGCGGTCTTCCCCTGCCCGGCGGGCTACAATGGGCTCTAAGTGCCTGCCCAGCGGGCAATAACGGGCGCCCGGCGGGCTGTCAAACAGTGCAAATATAAGGGAACCCGTGACATGCATTATTTATGCCGTTTTTATCAGTAATTTTGGGTATTTGCCTTACGTGCAAAGTCAAGGGATAGAGAAACAGGTGTTTGGACAGTTTTTGGTGTGATGAATTTGAATTTCTAATATTAAATTTCTATCAGCGATACCAAATCAATTGAAAAATTAAGATGACTAAGGGTTTTGGTGTTGATTTATAGAATGGAACGATGGTAGTAGAGACCCATAGTGAAAATATACTATCGGCACGAAGTTCAGTCTTTATCACTCTAGTACATAACTGACCACCAATATCATTTATCCTTGAAACCAGAAGATTTTTAGTATAGTAAATGTACGCAGAATCTGAATACAAGCATTAGCCATTATATTTCAATGTGGTGGTGGTATATAAATACCAACATTGGTATAGACGAAACTGGAACCGGCATAGAAAGCAGGTAACTTAACTAAGTTAGTTAACTAACTAGTTCACGAATCATCGAGTTATGCTTCCGAATTAGGAAAAATATGCACCAAATGGGCCAAAATATGCGGCCCAGGGCCGCCCTACGGGGCTCAGACGGACGGGCTACGGGCGGCCCTTCTACCGCGCGGGCGGTGCCGAGGTCTACACCGCGGCTCATGAAACGCCAGATAAGATCATACAGATTTTATAATAGCTCCTTACCCTTGATCTAATTCCTGTCTCGGTATCTCAAACAGATATCTTCTTCTTTTGTTTAATACATTCTTAGCCATTCATACGATAGACACGCGACAATGACATCCAGCCCCCGGTTGAACTCTTGGATCGCAGAGGGTGCCATGGGCCATAACTGCATCCTCCACCGAGTAGGCGAGAGGATGACGGATTTTGGAAATGCAAATGATGAGGAAATTGCTCAGCTCAATCAGAATTTCCAGTTATTTGGTGCAATTGACGACGGGACACCGCGTCTTGGCCAAACGGCCTTTTTGTCTTTCCTTCACAGCCACGGAGCGCTTCCTTCATCTCTTACAGAAGCAGGATCCATCCTGTACAACATTTTGCAGTACCTCTCACAAGCTCCCTTTTCTCATCGACAGCCACTGCCAGAGACTTTGACAGCTGAGGAGTTCCTTCGAGCCCTGACATGGACCCACTATGAGAAAGCCTGCTGGGTCAACCGCGAGGGGAATTACTGCCGGGGGCGCACTCCAGCTGATCATCGTCGATTGCTTTTCCAGAGCCTCGCAACATATCGTGACGGCAGAAACACCCCCCTGGATGTGAAAGAGTGGCGACATCAGGCGGAGCGCAGAGCATTCGAGCTCCCAGATTCCCGTCACGCAGGGATTAACTGTGATGAGGATGGGGATGAAATGTACCATGATGTCTTGGATGTGGTCTTCTCAACTCAGCCAATAGTCAGCGAGGCCTTAGCACCGGTTGAACGGGATGAGTTTCGATCTATCGCCAAGGAGCTGCATGGGAACGATATTCGTCTTCATGAGCTTATGATTCCTCCTGGCAGACTTCATGCCTTGGTCAAATTGCTTCTCGTCGCTCGGTTTGGGCACTGTGGTATGCTTCCAGACGAGCAGCTCCCGGAACTTGACTGTGTTGCAGACTCTATTGTGAAATCATTTCATCGCATTACAGATTCAGGAATCACTTGGCCAATGTTTGATGAAGCTGCCAGAACAGTAGTATGTTAAACTTTTACAATCCTCCATAAAGAAGCACTGCTAACTCCCTTTCTTAGCCATTGCTTTTCGACACTCTTTATACTATATCATCTAACCTTTTGGGACAGCCGGAAACTTTTGCCGACCTTGAACAGGTCATCCCTGAGTCAGGAAAGATTCTCACGTTTCCCAAGCTAGCCAAATTGGCTTCTGTGCTCGACTGCAATTTTGCCTGGGACGACGTTCGTCCCTTTTGCCAATACGATCCTGCCGACAACAACAATACAGCCTCAAGCCTTGCCGAGGCCATTGGTACCTCAGAAGGTCCAATTCTTCTTCTTGTATCTGGCAAGATCTCACACGAAAGCGCAACCCAAAATGCTGTATTTGGGGCTTTGATTGCTAATACTACCTACGACGGCACTGAAATTCAGCCGAAGCCCCAGATAGACCAGGATAGTACTCTACTGTTTCAGCTGAGCCCCGTCCATGACATCTTCCGAGGAAATGTCGGATGGGCCGGCTGGTCGGTGGTCAGAGAAGAACTTTGCTTTGGGGAGAGAGACGGTGGCGTAGCATTGGTGTTTGCGAAGGACCTGAAGGGAGTGACAGTGGTGCACAGGCTAGATGGAGAAGATAAGGCTGTTTACAAACCAAGCAAATGGCGGGGCACTTGGAGTACACAGGTCGAAGTCAAGGCCATTGAGATTTGGAATCATCCATACTGATGTACTATAAGTGGTCAGATTCCTATTACTATAATAGTCTGCAGTAATTAATTCATATATCACGAACATTTTGGTTGAACTCAATAATGTCGTTTACCAGGCCAGTGAATGCAAGGAATTCAAGCAATTTCAGCTCAGCTCCCATGATGCCTTCAACCTACGAGCGTGTTCGCAACTCTCAGGATCGAGAGCCATTGAGCGGCCATTGAGCAGCCCTTTCCCATTTTTCTTTCCTTAACTGCAAGATATCCTTGTTCCACAACTTCATCTCAATGGCTTCGTAGAGTGTGGTCATGGTCTGTGGTGCACCTCCTGAGCCCAATCCCTTGTACCAACTGTAGCATAGTGCATCTAGCTGAACCGGAATTTGCACAAGTCCCTGAATCACCCAATGGCTCTTAATAAATGTCCGGATTTCTTCCACTGTTGCTTGGTCCACAGCTTTAGCCAAATAGTCATGCACTTGGGCCGGGCGGAATCCAATTGTTTCCAATTGTACATCAAATAAATTCAAATCGGGCGAGCTCACTGCGTATGACCGAAACGTAATAATGACACTATGTTGATTTAACAGGTCCTTAAAATTTTCTTTTAGGTCAATTCCAGAAAAATGCCGCTCCCCAGAGATTTCATCAAGGCTGTCAAGGAGTAACAAAGTCCTCTGCTCGGTCGGGTCAAATATAGCCTCATGCAGAGCTGAAACTAGACAGTTTCAATGCAAAATATTCGCCGTGAAGCAGCTCATTCAAACTTTTTGTACTTTTGAGACTACGCAAAGGTATCCAGAGGATGCGGTCAAAGTACTCTGCCCATAGCTGCCTCCAGCTCTCAGGACGACGAATTCTCACCTTCTCGTGGTGTCCGGTGTCAGTACTCATCATTTGCGTGAGGAGACCAAGAAGAATTCCCCTGTGGCGGCGATTGTGCGAACGCGTTGTTGTCTCTCAGCGTGCCCGCACTCGTCCGGAATGGTTGATGACAACAAGGAATAGCTAAGGTTCCTGCCTGTCTTATCTCGCTAGTATCATTAAATCATAATGCCATGTCGCGCTGGCATCGTACTGCCATCTGATGGGGGATACACTGTTGGCCTCTTACTATCTGACAAACTTGCCTGCAAGGTTTTTGACTACTTCACTTGTGCCGATCTGCCTGCGAGAGACGCTGGCATCATACTGCCTACCTACCGACAATTAGACGCGCCGATATACCTGCGACATAACTGCCTACCTTCGTGCCAAACTGCCTGCAAGAATGGTACGATGGCATCGTGCTGCTGAATGCTTCGATATGTGGTCTATAGGAATGGAGATAGCTGAGGTCACCTGGCCTTGCGCTGTCTAGCCACCTTCCCTCTCATGTTTTTGACTACTTCACTCATGCCGCACGCTATGACACACTCGCATCGTGCTTCCATCCGATGAGAGCACAGCCTGTGGGCATGTGTCCCCGACCAAGCGCGTTACCAACGCGCTCACCCTATGTTGATTCTGAGCTATAAAACGAGAAGACAGCTAGGGTTCTGCTGACCTCATCGTGCTATCCAACGACTCTGCCTACAACGCATCTGAGTCTCACACTCGTGCCGATATGCCTGCGAGACATGCTGGCACCATACTGCTCAAATGCGAAGAATATGCTGGCATCACACTGCCCACCTGCAGACGACCAGTTGTGCCGCTGTGCCTGCGACCATCGACAATAGATGTGCCTCTATGCCTACGATTTATGGGGTTCGGTAGCGGCTGTGTTGTGATACACACACCGAGCAGGCTCCCAGGCGAGGGATTTTGCTGAGGTTTTGCCTCAAAACTGGGAGTCGTGGGCTGGATTCCCACCGCCGACTTCGCATCTACCACGAAACGCTTGAACTTTACTAGCTCTATCTAGTGTGGTCCTCAGACTCCTAACACACCTAGTTCCCCCGCACAACCAGCTTTAGCTGGCAAAGAATGCCACGAACACGAGGAGGGTAGGGAAAAACGCAGGCCCCTCGAGCCACAGTTATCGTAGCGCTAGAGAAATACTCTGCGATGAGTACTATCCAAATGCCCTGCGCAAATAGGCGGAATGGGGCGAGGAAAAGGAAACTGAACGATCAAAGATGTATCTAGAAACCAAGTAGGAGCTTGTGCTCACAAACTGCACGGTTTTCCATAGCCCATAGGGCTCGGTAAGGGCAATAAACTTGATTACTACTACTACTACTACTACTACTACTACTACTACTACTACTACTACTACTACTACTACTACTACTACTACTACTACTACTGCCCATAGCTGAGCATGCAGAAAGTCATGGATGATCTTCTTGCACAAAGTTGTTTTCCCTACTCCTGCACGTCACCGTATTAAGATCTGCTTGGGCCGAGACTCGGTGCCATCAGGGCATTTCCGCTTTTCAAACAACTTAGGTAATTTCATGCTGTCGTCTGCATTCGATTTCTGAACATTCATGCGGCTGAAAAGGGTAAAAGCTGAAGGTTCTGTCTCCCTGTATCTGATAGTTGTTTGCCATGCTCCCATGTGTGCTTGATGATGGAGATGTTGATGCAACATTGTGCCATATCCAGTAGGGCTCCGGAAAGGCGTCTAATTTCAAGGCGCCCTCCTTCGCTGTAATACTCACGGAGCCGAAGATCAGCATAGAATATTTGGGCCTTCTGCATATTGACCATGCTCTGTCTAACAGGCCTGTTGGAAGAGTGTCCATGCATAGGTATTGCACATTGAAGCGTTGTAGTTTACTGTGACATTTCTTGTTCTTCCATCGCCTAGAATAATGTTGTCTTTCGGCGATGAGACCTGTCCAGCGAGCCTGACCAAGTGTAGCAGCAATCAGTCGAATCCAAACTTTTGACATGTGAAAACTGCAATTTTCCTTGAGGAATGGCTTGATCTAATATATCAATAACTTGAGCTTTTACTGTTGGGTCTCCAATTTCCCAAGCATTCTCATTTTCAAGTTGCGCATACAAACCGCATCAGAAATGCTCTTCCTTATAGTACGACTGCTGTTCTACGAAATGTTGCAACATTCGGAACGCTTGGGCTTCAATGAACAGGCTGGTGTACCGAAGAGCCGCGTACCATCATTTGTTCTTTGATAGGTCTCCCATGCTTCCAACCACGTTTCGTATGTCTTGGGATCCAGTGTAGGTGTCGTCAGTTGCATCAACCAAAGATTTGAAGAGAATGAGCAACTCCATCTTGTCAGAAGCAGCATCAACGATTTTCATTGGGTCCATCGTTGGAATAGCGCCAGCAATTTTTGCTGTTGCCTGGATGAGTGTGCTGGTATGGCGCAGTAGTGCTTTGTAAGGACCCTCATCATCAGGTATATGACGTAGAGCTTCATATGCATATTATTATTTAATCAAGTTTATTGTCCATACGAGCCCTAGAGCTATGACAGACCATGATTCATGGACCCGAGGCCAGCAACTATTCTACAGTCTCTTGTCCCTATAAGTCCCTGAGGCGCTAGCCCCCTTCTGTAATTTCTCTGATCCTTTTCGCCCCGAACCGCCTGTGTGCGCAGGGCTTTCGAGCACAGTGCTCTCCTTGTGTTTCGGAGCAAGATGGGTGTGGCCTAGGCTGACTCTCAGCTTAGGATACCCTCCCTGCTACCCTTCTCTTGTTCTGATTGCCTCCTCCAACGCTTCCAGTGCCCATTCTTCATCCCTCCGGGCCCTTTCTGCCGTCCGCTGTGGGTGTGCTCGGGGTAGAGCTACACTGGTACTGGCTAGGAATTGTAGCAGCGCCCTGGTAGCTCTGGGCTCTCCTAGAAGTCGTCCCTGCGGGTGCTCCTCTGCAGCGGTGGGTTTCATAACCCCATCCATCTCCAGATCCCTGTAGAGCTTGTTTCGTTGGTGTCGCCATTTCCAGCATTCAATGAAAAGATGATGTATTGTCTCCCTTGGAGAACCACATCCTTGACAGGTTGTATCTTCCCGAGCATGAATCCGATGTAAATACGTTCCGATGGCTGCATGTCCTGACTTCAGTTGGAAGTAGCGGTTTGCCAGGTGCTTGGGAGCTAGTGCAGCTGTAGGATCGAGCCGCGCGGCCTGTATATTCGTTGACTTTGCCGTGATCGCTGACCGAGCTCCTTAGTAAGGGGTGGGGTGGGAAGCCTATCAGCAGTATCGAGAATATGCCTTCTTGTTCAGAATTCAATGAGGAAGACTTGAATCGTAAAATCTCGAGATCTATAAAGAAGATCCGCTCTCTCGGAGTTTTGCATGAGGACCTTCGACCGGATAATATTCTATGGAACGCTGAGCTGCGACGGGCGCTGATTATTGATTTTCATTGTGCTAAATTGGATCGTCGACCGAAGAGGAAGCGGATGCCTTCGTGCGGAGCAGAGACGCGGCCGCTAAAACGACTTCATACCATTTGCTAATAAGAATTGTACATTATCGGAGCATTCATTTGAGAAGATCTGTTCCTGGAGTGTTATGGACCGGAGTTTCTTGACATGGGATCCATTATTTTTTCTTTTTACGACGACTGGCGCTTTGGAACACAGGTTGATAGAGGCCGTAACCTAATTTAGTGAATTATTATCAAAGAATCCTGAAGTCCATTCTGGGGTCGAATAGACTACATTGATCTGTAGCCAGTCTATTATTTACCATCTAAATTTCGACATGCATTCCCTGAAGTGGAATTTGCTAGGGATAGGACGGTTGGCATGGGTGGACAACGCGAGAAAGGATTAAGATTCACTGATTTGTCGATGAAGTGGACCGATGTAAGGAAATCGATTGGTTTGGTGTACTGTACCCATATTCCGCAGGGTCTATGCACTGACCTCAAGAGTCATTCGCCTTGCGTTGGTTGTCGTAATAGCATTTTATCCGAGCCCTAATGTTTGCGGCACAGTTGGCCTCACAAGCACAGTGATTAGTACGGTCTTGATTTGCCGAACCCCTGTGCCAGGAACACGGCGCGGTTGGTGATCTGTCCGCAACCACCCGGAAGGTGGAGACACTAATGTCAAATCTTCTTTAGATATAGATGTCGAGCAGTTCAGACAAGGATTAGCCCAACATACTTCCGATATTACAGACATAGCATTAGTGGATGTAGGATAATGTCTCATAACTTGGCGCTAAAATTCACTGCGGCACAGTTCGAGCTATCTGTATGTTTACACTGCCACGCCCACAGTCCTTCGTTGTCGGTGTTTCTGCCTTGTCTGCAATTAGTAGGGATTGGCTTAACACCTTATCCCTGTGGTCTGGCCATCGCCCATTCTTATCTGAAGTGGTCAACGCCAGTGTCTCCACCTTCCGAGGGTTTCCGGCGTGTTCCCAGCATAGTGGTTCAGCGAATTACTGCCTACCCTAGGCGCTGTGTGTGTGTGGAGGCCCTGCGCCGCAGCCAACTATGATTTACATAGAACAATCAGCACAAAGGCGGACCATTGTTTGTACTCTGTCGCGCGTACTGTTTTGACTGGCTATAAACACCAACGGATTGCTGCAGCCGAAGGTAGTCTCCAATCGTCCCACTATTCTACATCTAAAATTCAGTCCCCAACCCTCATAGGATAGAAATAGATAGAGGAAAAAGTCAAATAAAAAAATTGCATAAAAATTCAAGAAATTTAGTCGAGCAGGAAGGAAGGATCTTATTAGCCATTTCCGCTTTAGAAAAGTCACAAGTTGAATCTATACGGAAAGCTGCAGATGGTTTCCAAGTTCCCTTCACCACTCTCCAAAACCGCCTAAGAGGCAGACGGAATCGATCTGAGAGACGCGCCAACAATCATAAATTGACTGAAAATGAGGAGGAATCACTTCTAAATTGGATTCTCTCTATGGACCGACGTGGAGCAGCCCCCCGACCATCTCATGTTCAGGATATGGCCAATATCCTCCTTGCAGGGCGGGGATCTACCAACTACCAACCCGTTGGCAAAAACTGGGTGTCCAACTTCATTAAACGCCACGATGAGATTAAGACCAGCTATTCTCGACGGTACAACTACCAGCGTGCAAAATGTGAGGATCCAAAGATCATTAAAGAGTGGTTTGACCTTGTACACATCACGATGATGCAACATGGGATTGCATATGAAGATGTCTACAATTTTGATGAGACTGGCTATGCAATGGGCCTAATTGCTACTACAAAAGTAGTGACTAGAGCTGATATGTATGGCCGGCGTCAGGTTATACAGCCTGGGAACCGGGAATGGGTTACATCTATTGAGTGTGTCAACTCTATGGGATGGGTCTTGCCGCCATGCATCGTCTTCAAAGGATCAGTTCATATTGAGGGCTGGTATCAAGCCTCAAAGCTACCACACAACTGGAGGATTGAAGTTAGTCCTAATGGATGGACATCAGACCAAATTGGACTCCGCTGGCTTCAAAAGGTCTTCATTCCTGAAACTACTAGCCGTACAACTGGAAAATACCGCCTTTTAGTTCTAGATGGCCATGGTAGCCATCTGACTCCTGAATTCGATAAAATATGCAGTGAGAATGATATAATTCCCATCTGCATGCCACCCCATTCATCAAATTATTGTCAGCCTCTTGATGTGAGCTGCTTCTCACCCTTAAAGGAAGCATATGGATGCTTGGTTCAAAATCGGATGCGGGAGGGCTTCAACCATATGGATAAACTTGACTTCCTTGAGGCATATCCAGAAGCTCGGAAGCAAGCATTTACTTTGGATAATATCAAAAGTGGATTTAGAGCTACTGGCTTGGTCCCATTCAATCCAGAGGAGGTGCTTGGGCATTTTACTATTCAACTTGAGACCCCTACACCACCAGGCAGTCAGTCCACCAATTCAGCACCAAAAACACCTTATAACTTGCGACAACTAGCAAAGCAGGCATCTACAGTTAAAACTCTGCTTAAAGGGCATTCACAAAGGCCCCCCATCTGTTCTAGAAATGCGGATGGACAAGATCATCAAAGGCCATGAAATGGCTTTAAATGAAGCTATTCTTGCACGTCAAGAAATTCATGAATTGCGGGCTTCGCATGAAAAGCAGCTTCAAGAGCGCAAGCGATCTAGGAGGCAGATAGCTACTGAAGAAGGCCTTTCAATTCAGGAGGGCCAGGATCTCATACAGGGAAGGAGCCAGGTGGAAGAAGCCGTGCCTACTACATCTATGGAATCGGCACCTATGATAGAGTACCGCTCTGTACGAGCACCACCACGATGTAGTGATTGCAATATTTTAGGACATAAACGGACTCATTGTCCTAATCGCAATAGGAACTAGTTATTTATATAGAAATGCATCTTTGGGGTTGAAAATCGGCTTCATAATTCACTTACGGGTGGAAAAACGCGTCGGGTGATCGGCTCGCTTGGGAATCACGTTAACTAATTCCTCGAAAATGTCTCACTAGCCATTTATCGCTACATGTTCTTCACCCTTTCCCGCTGTCAACTTCTAAATGCACCATCACTCCACTAGCATACCATCTTCCTGTCAGCAGACTGCATGCGTCTTTTAATAAAGAAAAAAAAGAAAAGAAAAAGAAAAAGAAAAAACGCCGACTTATTAGTGGACGATATTACGTGATCGCAGATATGAACGGCCATCGAGCAAAGGGCGTTCGGACGCCTGAGGAACAAATTATTATAGAACGTTTCTCACAGCGTATCAATGCCTGGCCTGATGATGATTGGTCGGGAATTGCTGACTCAAAACAGCGCCGAAAGCTCCAGAACCATGTAAACCAAAGGGCCAAGAGTAAGTCCAATACTCACCAATCAGCTAACAAAGTGAGTTCATCATTAATTGTTTTCCCCATATCCACAAGACTATGCAGCAAGGGGCAGCCAACATTATCAGCAGAGGTTAGGAATGATGGACATAATAACTGTTCTACTCTTGAACAGCAGCATTTGCTAGCGACAGTGGATGCTGCACACCGAGAGAATGAACAATTGCCAGCAACGCATACCGTGATCGATTCTACCACACCCATATCATTGGCAGAGATCGAGAGTATACGTATACTGGAGCTAGGCTCAACGACAACCACAGCGACGATGCAGCTGTGACGGTCCCGTTCAATATGAGATCTATTGGTGGACTATCTCGCGAAATACTAGCATGAGGAAGAAAAGGAAAGAGCGCTGGGCCTGCCAGCGCTCAACTACTTAATGTGTGAGGGGCTCTGCCCCTCAAATAGAACAAAGAAATCAACACAAAGGAATCCAACATGTAATGTGACTTAGCGAGCACCCCTGTTCCCTGACAGACTAGAGGAATCAGAGGTCCACCACAAGGATCCTTCTGAAGGTGTCACGGCGCTCTACTAAGAACCCTTTCTTGGTAATCAAAGCACTCTATAAACCAGTGGCCAATTATCCCTAGGATTGGAAGGTGGTTTTTGCTTGTCCAGATATCAAGAGATATAGCAAGATACCCTAAGCTCCTCCTTTAATTGAGCACGTTGTAGGATAAAGTCATCCATAAGCCGCTGCCGAAGGGTATGTCGGGATATAAATGGAAGCTGATCCCTGGGATGTTAAAGAAGATCTACCGGAATGCTGGAGATTTGCTTGCTGTAAAAGGTTGTTTGTCAACAACAATCCAGTGGAGGATATCATTTTCCAGCTGTTGTTGGCAAGTAAAGTTCCCCTCTCTTTTCCCCCCAAAGCTAGTCAGAGTTCCCCTTGTGTTTTTGACTGGTCCACGGGATGAAATACCAGGAGGATAGATAGAATGCTTCCGTAAGAGATGAAGTGTCAGGTTGCTTGTAGAACCCTGCCTCTTTGAATCTGTTGTCACCCAGCAGCATTGCTTGCCAGTATTTTGATCCATAATGGAGCATTGAATATCGACATTCATCAACTTCCGTTTCTTGTGTTTTCTTGTATACCACTCTCGGTGAACCTCATGCTTAGTGAAATAGGCCCAGAACCATGCTTCCTTTTTGGTTGTAGGCAGGTTTGTTGTAGGGAGGGGATTTTGGGAGGCATAAGATATAATTGAAGAATCAGCAGCTGTTTTAGTTGATTGGTAGGATAATTACTGTGATGCGGATTCAGAAGGGTTGATCTCAACATCAGGGGTATCATGAAACGTATTAAGCTCTGACTGGCTGAATGTAGACAGAATTGATAAGCCAGGGTTTGGACTCGATAATTGGTCCTCAGGTAAAGCTTCATCATCATAACCATCATTTAGCATTAGGTAGTTTTGACGGTTTCCCCGGGTTTCCATTTTGACAGTAGACAGCAGGTAATAGAAGACAAGTGATTAGCAGATGAAGGTATGAAATAAAATTGTAAAATTCTCACCAAGCTGTGGCCTGGAAAGCCAGCCAGCCTTCGGCCCTCTGAACCCCTGAGGATAGAAAACTGACCTATCCAAATGCTACGTTACGAAAATAATATCATGTTAACCGGATTAGGAAATCTTTTCTGGTGGTACGTGACTGAAAAGCGATATCCGCCTCTGCCGCGGATATCGCTGATATCTGCGGCGATATTATTCGATGTATTTTTGGAAAGCGGATATGGATTTCGAATATTTATTCGATGTAATTCCTGCGACGGATACGAATATCGAATATGCCTAGATTAGGGCGATATCCGCATTCGAACCAGCCCTACCTTGCGAATGTATAAAAGCATTTTATACATGTTACCGAAACAGTCGACTGCTATCAACAGTATGGTAGAATAAACTGAGTATATAGCTGTCAATTTGCGCGTTAGTGGAAGGCAGGCAACTTTAACCAATCACAGTCGGATACAGGGGTATATTTTAATGGTTATATAACGCTCACCGATTTGATCTTTGCCTCCCAGCCGGGAATGTCTCGGGGTACTCAATCTGGTCCGTGTTTACAGTGGACTCCTTCCACTGCTAGTTGCGAGTTGACTTGTGTATTGAAAGGATGCATTTGGTAATGAGATCGACGTGTCAATGGTTCTGATGATCCCGTGGGCCCAACAAGGTTCGACTTATGCAGAAGGTGGACTACCATCACCCGAACTATTGACATCCACCATATTCCTTTTGTACCCACCCACCTGGGGTTTGATCTACGCTGCACCCTTATAAGAGCACAAGGTAATAGATCGCACTCGAAAACAGCAGAATCAACATCAAACCCGTTCTCTACAATGTTGATCAAACAGGTTCTGGTATCGGCTCTTCTGGCCCCTGTTGCTTTGGCTGCCACCAACACAGACACTGTTTTCTCTGGTTTCGACAATCTTCACAAACGAATCCTCTCCGCCCATGACTGTCTCAAAGCCTTCAACGGCGGCGTCACACAGAGTCTGTACTGTGGTTTCGAGTTTTACAACCTCTTGACAAGCAGCAGCTCTGCGAGAAAAGACCTGGCAGATTTGGATTCTGTCCCCACGGATCAGGTCCAGACTTACTTGGACTACTATCATGACATTCGTTCGTCTGTTTCCGATACTTTGAGTACCGGAGCGTCAAAGGTATGGGAGTGACAAGTCTTTTCCGATTAGGACACTGTATGCTTACTATAATCAAGGTCGATGATATGGACTCAGCGGGTCTGAAGATGTTTGCGGGAGTCATTCTCCGAAATTTTGCCAGCGAAAGGGCGACTTTCGAGACCTTGTCGAAACAGAAAATCCCGGCATCGAACCACTCGGAACTCGCTGGCCCTATCAAGAGTCTTAGGGATGAGTTTGAAAAGACTCTTGCAGTCTTCATTTGAACGGACCGGCTGGATATAAGGGCAGATATTTAGCAGTAAACCTTGCGTGTCTTTTGAAACCAACACATTGTATTTGGTCTTGTGTATTCATTGATAGCTATGAATGAGTTGCCATCGAGAAAAATACAGTTACTTTATTGTGCCTATATCGATATACCAGCCAGTTGCCTCTCAATGTTTCTCCACGCCTCCCTTTTCAGGTGCCACGTCAACCACCAGTTCCCATCCGCGTCCTTCCCAATCACCGAGCCCAGATTCAGCAGCATGGGCCATCGATAAATCGTGTTTGGTATGATCAATGACGGTTTCCCCACTGACCGGGCCTTCTTATCAACCGGGCTCACGACCGCAGACGAGAAATCAACGTCGAAAAACCTCGCCTGATGCCAGTTCGAGCAGTGGATTAACATGTTCGATAGACCCATCGCCGACGCAAGTGTACCCCCAGCCTTGTCCATGCCTTCTTTCTGAACGGCTGCGTAAGCCGTAATCTGGTCTTTGGAGCGCTGCGCTAAAAGAGAATGCCGCAGCTTGGAAGCCAGGTAACTAACAGGCCGCTCGAGCATTTGGGCAGAAGAGAGGATCGTATGTGCAGTCAGCCATGCATTTCCGATATATGCAGTATCCCGCGGAAAACGGTCTGGCAACGCAGGCCGGATGTTGAAATTGTTCAGGATCGTGATGGGGGTCTGCAGTGACGGTTGGATGCACCGGACAATGCACTGCGCCCACCATGCCACGAGGACGTCGCTTTCACTCACAAACGGTGTCTTGCCGGTGCCGTCATCGCTCACGGACAATTCCTGCATGGCCGACTCTCGCATCTCCGTCACGATCGATCCGGGAATACACACCATTCGGTGTTCGTGCTTGGGGTATGGTATTATTTCCCACATCCACCGAATCACGAGCAACAGTGGCCCGATCCATTGCAGAATCGTCAACATACACCGCGACCGCACGAACCACTCCATTGGAGGCTGCGCATTCAAATCCGCCAAGGGGTCTTGCAAAAACCCACAGAACGGCGGGACTTGATCTTCGCAGCCGCGAAGAACGGCCGTCCACGCGTTGAGCAGGCTCGCGCGCCCCGAGGCATCCATAAAGGTATGCAGCCATGCCAGCTTCATCAGGGTGGCATTTTGAAAGGTCACAAGTCGAATATCAAGCTGTGGGCGATCTGCATATATCCAGTCTTCAAGCTGTTTCGGTGAATCGGGTGTGTAAAGTAGATTGTCGAGATTCGCAGCCGAAAAATGGAACACAGTCGGAGATTTCGTCGCGCGTGGCAGTTTCGAAAAAGACAGGTCATCAAGGCTTGCATCATGCGTGGTGGTCGAAAACGTGAATCCGGGGCATTTCGCATGGTATTTCTCGGGGATATGATATTCAAGTTTGCCAGTGTACTATAAACATCCCAATCAGCGCTGGGAAGAGGAAATCAAAGCAATTGCGACGTAGTATTACATTCAGACGTAAACGAGCACCCAGCTTCTTCCAGTCCCCGATTTCCATCAAGCGTTGCAGGGACCGACGGAGATGCTCTGGATCCAAGACATGGTCAAACTGAAGGGTGAACTCGAGGGCAATGCCTCGATTCATCCACGTATCGTCCTTGGAGTGTAGAGGGATTACTTGTGTAGGCATTTTCGACTCTGTCAACGTGGCTGAGATGCAAGAGGGGAGGAGGGGGTTCGGAGGGGACTGCAATCGCACATCTACCCCAGGCGTAAAATCGATAATTACCAAATACACAGGGGAAATAGCGGTGTATCTCAGATGGATAGTGACTATTATTGCATGGCATATGCATGTCGACCAACTACTGTAGATAGTATACAGTGATCCACTACATGGATTATCACACGCTAATTAAAATGGGACTTCCCTTTCGGGTAATAGCATCACATCCCAAGACCTTCTGTGTCTTTTCAGCTGACAGTGACAGCTGAAGGCTGAATAGTCGGTCGATCATCAATAGCGTGTGGGCAAAGCCTTGGGCGTTCGGAGTTGATGCAGTCACTTTGTATGTTGATCTACAGGTTTACAGCTCATCGTATATTAAGCTGTTTATGCCCTGTACTTACACGAGACACAACTTACTTGTCCTGCCTCTTCATCCCCTCCTGATTTCCTAGTGCTTGACCCATCAGTCAACGTTTCCCTCACATAAACATTACCAATGGGTGAATTTATTAATGATGCCGTCACTCACGGCGTGCCTCTGAACGAAACATCAGCCGAGACATTGGTAAATCTTACGACCAGGTTCGGTACTGATGAGGAAACCCAACCCCGTCAAGATGACACCGATACCGAAGATACCCCCGTCCCCGTCCCAATTGCGATTGTCGGGATGGCCATGCGACTGCCTGGGGGCGTGAGCTGCGAAAAAGAATTCTGGGACTTTCTGATCAACAAACGCGATGGCTTGTGCAAGGTTCCAGAGAGCCGGTACAACATTGACGCTTTCTATGAAGACTCCAGACCGGGTGCGATTCGGACACAGCACGGATACTTCCTCAAAGATGATATCAGGCGGTTTGACCCGGAATTTTTCGGGATCAGTAAGATCGAAGCTGCGAAGCTGGATCCGCAACAACGAATGCTACTCGAGGTTACCTGGGAGTGTATGGAGAACGGGGGGCAAACGGGATGGAGGGGAAAGAACATCGGATGCTATGTTGGTGTTTTCGGGGAGGATTGGCTGGACGTGAAGATACGAGATCCCCAGGATCATGACCGGTATCGCGTTGTTGGAGCGGGCCCGTATGCACTGTCTAACCGGGTCTCGTATGAGTATGATCTTGGAGGTCCCAGTGTGACTATACAGACAGCCTGTTCGTCGTCCCTGGTGGGGCTGCATGAGGCATGTCAGGCTCTCTACTCTGGTGAATGCTCTTCTGCCTTGGTAGCTGGCACTAACCTCATCTTTACACCGACAATGAGCACGTCAATGTCGGATAATATGGTGATTTCAAAGAGTGGTGTTTGCAGGACGTTTGATGCGGCAGCCGATGGCTATGGAAGAGGAGAGGCTGTGAATGCTATCTTCATCAAGCCTTTGGACAAGGCACTTCGGGATGGTGACCCAGTCCGGGCTGTTATTCGCTCTAGCGCAGTCAACTGCGATGGGAAAACTCCTAGCATCTCCACCCCTGGGTCTGCAGCGCAAGAGAGGTTGATCAGAAAAGCGTATAAGAAAGCCGGACTGGAGGTGTCGTCCACTGCGTTATTCGAGTGCCATGGCACAGGGACGACCGTGGGAGATTTGGCAGAGACGTCTGTGGTGGCTAAGATTTTCGGGGATAAAGGCATTCACATTGGAGCGGTATGTGTTGTTATTAGCGTTTGTGACTGTATGCTGATGATATAAAGGTCAAACCCAATGTTGGACACTCTGAAGGTGCATCTGGAATCACGAGTGTGATTCAAAGTGTGTTGGCACTGGAGAATCACACGATTCCACCCAATGTTCACTTCCATAATCCGAATCCCAATAGTATGTCCCGCCCAGCCAGCTTATCTGCCAGCATAAGTACTAATTAACCGACAGTCCCGTTTGAACAGGCAAAGTTGAAGGTGGCCGTGGTGCCTACTCCGTGGCCAACAGACCGCAGCGAAAGAATAAGCATCAATTCATTTGGAATTGGCGGAACGAATGCTCATGTACTTGCTTATCTCTTTACTTGAAGTATATCAGTTAACATGGCCAGGTTATTCTTGATTCCGCTTCTTCCTTGCGGCGAAATGACATATCTACAGATGTAGATGACGGCCCGCAACTTCTGCTTGTCTCTGCAAAATCAAAAGACTCATTGGACGGTCAGATCGAAAGTCTACGGATGTATCTTGAGACAAAGCCATTCTTGACTGATGTTGCATATACCTTGGGTCTGAGGCGAGAGCACATGAACCATCGGGCATTTGCGCTCACTGAAGCCGATGGGAAAGTCTCGTCCTTTGCAAGGTCTACGTCCGTCAAGGCACCCATCATTTTCACATTTACCGGTCAAGGTGCCCAGTGGCCTGGAATGGGGAGGGAATTGATCGAGAACGTCCAAGCCTTCCGGAAAGATATCCAGATAATGGATCGAGTCCTGCAAGGGCTAGACAGCAAACCGCTGTGGTACATTGAAGGTATGCTTGCACCCTATATCAAAAGACCAAATCTAATAGTGTTATGAATGCAGACGAGCTTTTGAAATGCGACGATGAGAGTCGAGTGGCCGAAGCAGAATTCGCACAGCCCCTCTGCACCGCCGTTCAAATTGCTCTTGTTAACCTTCTTCGGACTTGGGGAATCGCACCTGATGCAGTAGTAGGCCATTCCAGCGGAGAGATTGCAGCCGCCTATGCGTCGGGTGCACTATCCGCCGAGGTGGCCATTCTCATCGCCTATTTCCGTGGTCAGGCAATGAAGAATCTGTCTGATCGTCCGGGTGGTATGGCAGCTGTTGGCCTTGGCTCTGAAAAGGCACGACGGTTCCTGAAGCCGGGTGTCGTCATCGGCTGCGATAATAGCCCAGATAGCATCACGCTTTCAGGCGACAGTGATGTTCTCGCGGAGGTTTTGGATGATATCCACGCCAACGACCAAGACACGTTTTGCCGAAAGCTCGCCGTCAATGTGGCGTATCACTCGCACCACATGGTTGAAGCCGGGGATTCATATGAGAAGATGGTCTCTCCCCATTTCTCGCACCAACCATCCATGGTTCCAATGTACTCGACTGTTACTGGGACAATCGTATCAGATCCCTCGATTCTGAGTCCCGGTTACTGGCGCAGAAACCTACAATCGCCCGTCCTGTTCCAGACGGCAATCGAAAGAATTCTCAAAGATGACGACCGCTCAAAGCTCTTCCTGGAAATCGGACCCCATTCAGTGCTATCCAGCCCTATTCGGCAGTCAATCGCAAAGGCCAATACCAAAGAGCACCGATATATCCCGACCATCATTAGAGGGAAAGAATTATGGAGAAGTCTTCTGGCCACAGCTGGGAACCTCTACACGCACGGTGCATCAATTAATCTTCATTCCCTCCTTCCGCAAGGCAAGGTCGTGACAGAACTCCCCTCGTATTCGTGGCAGCACAGCGAGATATATTGGGATGAGCCTCGTATCGTTCATGACTGGAGACATCGCCAACATCCTCATCACGAGCTGCTGGGCTCTCGGACACTAGAGTCCAACCATTTGGAGCCATCGTGGCGAAACATTTTGAAACTGGAAAATGTCCTGTGGTTGATGGACCACAAACTGGGCACGGATATTGTCTTTCCTGGTGCTGGTTATGTGGCCATGGCAGGTGAAGCTGTGCGGCAAGTAACTGGCTCAACAGACTACTCTCTGAGAAACGTCTTCATCCGGAATGCATTGATTCTAGACGGCACTGCAGAGATCATGACGAGTCTGCGACCCGCGAAGCTCACAGATCAAGTCGACTCCATATGGTTTGACTTTACCATTTCAACCTATCAAAACGGAAAATGGAAAAAACATGTCGTGGGCCAGGCTCGCGGGGGGCCTGACCAGGAACATGACGTCCCCTCCAGACAGACCTATTCTCGACAGGTTGACTCGGACAAATGGTATCGTGCGCTGAAAAAACGCGGGTTGGACTATGGCCCCCATTTCAGAGGACTGGAACAGATCACAGCAAGCCCGACGACTCAACATGCTTCCGCGGTGTTGCATAGCAGTGAACCGCCGCAGAGCAGTTACTATGCCCTTCATCCAACCGCCATTGACGAGTGCTTGCAACTGTTTATTGCAGCCGCGACACAGGGCATCTCGCGGCGAATGACACGGATGTGTATTCCGACTGCGATTGAATCTCTATACGTCAGTGAAGGCCGCGGGCCACTGGACCTGAATGTTTCCTGCGAGACCATCGGTGGTACCATGGAAGTCATGTCAACGCTCTTCTCAAACAACCGTGTTTCCCTTCGTCTGGAAAAGGGGGTTTTCTTCAGCGTTCACGATCCAGAAGCAGATGATTCGAATACGCTGCTGGCATCGAATGTCCATTGGACGCCGCATATCGACTATATCCCCTTTGAAGAACAGCTCCCGCCTCATGAATCGATTTTCAACGGTCACACAGTGGCCAGGGCAACGAGTGCATATCTGGCAGAAGCATATCGTCTCACAAGGCAGTCGATACCGACTTCGGATCATCTCAAAAGATACCACACCTGGATCAAAGTTCTGTATCGGAAAATCCAGGAAAAGTCGCCTGACCTGGTTCCGGAGATGAGGGAAGAGGATGTTTCAGTACTTGGCCTCCACGGTCCCTATGCCGATGTATTGCGCAAGGAAATACGCGAATTGGATCCCGCGCTCATATTCACTCACCAACTCGCTGAGAGACTCTGCTACGCGCTGCACGACGTGTTGGAGGGTCGCACTAATCCTCTCGAACTTCTCATGCAGGATGATGGGATGAAACATTTCTTTATCGCCATGGGTGCGATTTCACCCTGTGGAGACTTCCTCACACTACTGGGTAACTCCAAGCCAACGCTTCGCATCCTCGAGATCGGCGCTGGAACGGGTGGATTGACATCCATTGCCCTCAAGGCACTCAGCCCAGACAGTGGCCGGCTTTACTCACGGTACACGTTCACGGACATATCGGCGGGCTTTATAGCAGATGCCCAAGAGCGATTTCAAGATTATGATGCCATTGAATACGCAACCCTTGATATCACTCGCGATCCAGAAGCGCAGGGCTATGTTCCGGAGAGCTATGACCTGATCCTGGCTGGTAATGTGCTCCATGCGACGCCTCAAATATCCAGCACACTGCAGAACGTCCGCAAGCTTCTGGCCCCCGGTGGTCGGCTCCTCATGCAGGAGCTCAGTGGAGATGTCCCCTTGATCAATTTCTTAATGGGAATCTTACCGGGATGGTGGATCGGAGAGAATGACGGTCGCAGAGACAGCCCGGCATTGTCTGTTGAGAGATGGCATGAGGAGTTGATCAAGGCCAACTTCACCGGTGTCGATGCCGTGCGATATGCCAATGACAGACCATTGAGCCAGACAGCGGTGCTTCTTTCGAGAGCCAAAACCGCCGATATGGATACACAAGGAGGGCAGATCGGACTGCTCTATCTGTCACATATCTCGGAATGGGGCCGTCAGCTGGAGACCGCACTTTCTTTTGCAGGCTATACGGTGACGTGGTACACATTGCAGGAGAGGCCTCCGTCTGGGTCTGATGTGATCTCTCTCATTGACCTGGAAGGACCATTCTTCGAACACCTGTCGGCCGATGAATTCGGCTTGTTTCAAAGCTACGTATCCAAACTAGCCGGCAGTCATATCCTTTGGATCACAAGGAGTGTCCAAGTCACCTGTGAAGATCCTCGTTTTGCATTGGCATTGGGAATGGCACGGACGCTCCGATCAGAACTGGGCCACAAGTTTGCCACTCTGGAAATTGACCGGTTTGATGCCATTTCCGTGGCCTCTGTGCTCAAGGTTTTGCACACCTTGAGGGTTCAATCCCATCGGCCCTGGCTGGATTCGGATTATGAGTATGCCCTCCAGGATGGGAAGATTCTTTTGTCTAGGAATCAATGGTCTTCGTTGGATCAGCAACTGGCTAGCGTGCCACACCCATCGGCACCACGGTCATTGGATATCAAATTCAATGGGATTTTCGATTCGTTACGGTGGTCCATGTCCAGGTCGCCAATCTCACCGTCTGAGTTGAAAGAAGATGAAGTTGAAGTGGAGATGAAATATGTTGGGCTGAATTTCCGGGTGAGTGTCCCTCTACTATAACATGGCCACTTTCTAACACGCACAGGACATGATGATCACCATGGGATTCTTGGGAGATACTGACCAGTTGGGATTCGAAGGTAGCGGGATTATCCGCCGAGTTGGTCCGTCTGTGGAGCATGTCAGAGTCGGTGATAAAGTTGCTTTCCTCTATGATGGTCTCTTCAGCACTCGAGTAGTGGTCCCAGCCCTTCTTTGCCACACTGTCCCTGAGGGAATGTCTCTTGAAGATGCCGCGGGCAATTCAGTTATTTTCGCGACGGCCATATATTGTCTGATCACGGTTGGAAACCTGCAAAAAGACCAATCTGTGCTTATCCATTCCGCGTGTGGAGGCGTTGGCCTGGCTGCAATCCAGGTCTGTCGAATGATCGGGGCAAAGATATATACCACGGTTGGGACGAGTGAGAAGGTCTGCCATCTCACCGACGTTATGAAAATCCCAGCAGATCGTATCTTTGATTCCAGAAGCGCATCATTCCTACAAGGCGTGCTCAGGGAAACAAATGGATGCGGGGTTGATTTGGTGCTGAACTCTCTGTCCGGCGAACTGCTCCATGCGTCGTGGAAATGCGTTGCCAGATTCGGCAAGATGGTCGAAATCGGAAAGAGAGACTTTCTGGGTCACGGTAAACTGGACATGGATGTCTTCCTCAATCACCGTTCCTTCTGCAGCGTGGATCTCAGAATGCTAGCGTTTGCGTATCCAATGGTACTTCGGGGCCTGGTGGACCAGTTCGGAGAGTATTTCAAGCAGGGGAAATTGACGCCCATCAGACCCGTGACGGTTTTCGATGCTTGCGATGTTGTCAAAGCTTTCCGCCATATGCAGACGGGCCAGCATATGGGCAAGATTGTGGTTCGAATGCCAGACGACCCGGAGAGTCTGCCAATAACCAAGATACATGACACCACTCCCATCTTCAGGTCGGACGCCTCGTACCTTTTGATCGGTGGGCTCGGAGGACTAGGTCGAGCCATCAGTACCTGGATGGTGGAAAAGGGCGCCCGCCATTTCATCTTTCTGTCTCGCTCCGGGGCTGAATCCCCTGATGCACGGGCCTTCGTCGACGACCTGGAAAGCCACAATATGGTCAGCGCGATGGTGGTGACTGGTGATGTCGCCAACAATGGAGACGTCCAGCGGGCTCTTTCCGCAGCGAAATACCCCATCGCAGGCGTTTTTCAGATGTCCATGGTGCTCAAGGATCAGATGTTCTCTAAAATGACCTTCGAGGAATGGACAGCCGTCCTGATGCCCAAGGTGCAAGGAACATGGAATCTCCATTATGAGCTCCAAAGCACGCCACTCGACTTCTTTGTTCTTTTCAGTTCGATCACGGGTATCATGGGATTTGGCAGCCAGGCCAATTACGCTGCAGCCAACACCTTCCTCGACTCCTTTGTGAAATATCGTCACTCCAAACAGCTGCCAGCAAGTGTACTTGATATTGGGTTTATGGGAGACATTGGCTACGCAGCGGAGCAAAGCCCGCAAACATTGAAAGTCGTCACTACCATGGATGGCCAGATACTCGAAGAAAAGCATCTGCTTCAAGCATTGGAAATCTCAGTCTTGTCTCAATTCCCTCACCCTTCATCGCAAATCATTATGGGCATGGGAACAGTAAACGCGGTTACGGACCCTTTGGCGCCGGAAGGTCGTTTCAGCCGTTGGCGGAATGCTGCTGTAAGCGCCAAAGCAACAACCGTCCCTCGATCTCACGAACTGCGCTCGCTTCTGGACGAGATTCAGCTCAATCCGAAACTGCTGGATGAGCAGTCCACTCTTGACAAAATCACTGTCGAGCTGGGTAAGGTCGTCGCTGCTCATCTTGCCTATGCGGAGGACCTGAGCAAGGAGGAACTCGCGAATATTGCCATCGATTCCTTGATGGGCATTGAAATCCGCAGTTGGTTCCGCCGTAACGCGGCGATCGATATTTCTCTGGTCGAGATATCAAACGCTGGCACCGTTGGAGGCCTTGCCGTCGTTGCAGTCAAGACATTGCGCAAGAAACACTTGGATGGAGAAGATGCTCCCAGCCCAGATGCCCTGCCATCATCGGCTGAACCGGATGAAATTTGCTTGGAGGACATGAAGCTGGGCAACGACTTGCGAGCTCTTCCTGGACCTATCCCGGACTGGTGTTCTGAATCCGAGGGGAGAATCTTCCTGACGGGTGCAACAGGCTTTGTAGGCGCCTTTTTCCTCATCGATCTTCTGGCTCTCCCGCACGTGCACAGCATCACGTGTCTGGTTCGAACGACAGACCCCGAGTCCGGCAAGCGGCGGATCGAAAAGACACTAGCCCGATACGGCCTGCCCCTGGATGGGCTGGGCAAGGTGACTGTGGTCCCGGGCAATATCGCCTATCCGAACTTAGGAATGTCCAAGGAAGACTTTGACCATCACGCACAGACAGCGAGTGTTGTCTTCCACCTTGCAGCCCACGTCAACTACACCCTTCCCTACTCTGCTCATCGTGAAGCCAATATCATTGGACTCCTCAATGTGTTGAAATTTGTCAATGCCGGCCGTCTCAAGGCTTTGAATTACTGGTCTAGTATTTCCGCGTGCGGTACCTCCGCTCATTTCTCTGGTGTTACTATCCCAGAGGACGAAAGGGCTGTGCTGGATCGCAAGTTCTTCGAGTTGCATGTTGGATATACCAGAAGCAAGCTCGTTGCAGAAAGCATTGTGTGGAACGCCATTGCCAATGGCTTCCCTATCTCCATCTATCGCCCAGGAATCGTCATGGGCCACAGCGGCACAGGTGTCGACAAGCCCGAAGACCTGCTCAGTCGCCTCATGACCAACTGCATCAAACTCGGCGCTTTCCCAACCCCACCCCAGCAACGCAACCACATCGTCCCAGTCGACTACGTATGTGCAGTAATCCTGCACATCTCGCAGTCTCGAGCCAATCACGGCCACGCCTTCAATGTAGTTGCCCCAGATCAAGCCGAAACCATCACAATGGCGCATACGTTTGAGATCCTAAGCGCCTGCTGCTCCACTCCCCTCCGAGCGGTCTCTTCAGCCGAGTGGCTGCAGCTGTTCAGGGAACGAGGAAAGCAGGGCATGAAAGTGGCGGCTCCAATGCTCCAAGAGCGACTGGCGGACAGCCTCATCTGGTGGGATACTACGGGCGGAATGGCCACGTATGAAACTGCAAATCTGCGCCGCGCGTTGGCGGACTCGCCTGATATTCTGAATGTCAAGCCTATGCCGGAGTTGCTCCGGACATATTTTGGCCGTTGGGAGGCTGTAGCTGTGGATACGAATGGCACTGTCTGAGGATATAATACTGTGAGGGTTCGGTCTGTCGTAGAGAATAACATTTATTCATGTACAATAGAATTTTCGGTCAATATTTATCGATCTAATGTTTCAGTATTGTGGATAATGTTGACGATAGTAGTGCCAGAATGTTTCTGCAATGATGAAATACATTCTCGGTGCAATATATTTCACAAAATGCCGTAAATGCTAATTATATATCTCAGCTATATTGCCTGAATAGATCCGTACAGTTTTGTATTCCAGCTGCATCAGACCATCCACCAGTCATGTTGAAGAGGAAACAGCCAAGACAGGCAGAAAATTACAATGCCGGGATACTCTACAGCATCAAAATTATGACTTTATGGATGAGATGATAGGTAGGCTGTTAGTAGTAGTAGTAGTTGCTATTTAACGTCGAAAAAGGGGTGTATTAGTGGGCAAGCGTAGTTTATTGGATGGGTGGTCTCTCGGCTCAGCTAACTATATAACTACCGGGCAGAAAGCGAGGGCGGTGAGGCACGTGACCCGCTGGGTACTAACAATGACGGCCGAAAATGGCAGCCATTTGGTAAATAGAAATTGTTATGGAGAACCTTTTCTATTAAAAACGATAGCTTCCGATGACGGGTCTATGCAAGCCATTAGGATGGCATTTTCACATAGCAGAAAGGTGCACACATATATTGCGGAGATACGATCAGATCCCCTAGTACTCCGTACGATGTTCAATTTGCAAAAGTGGTATTACTCGAAAACCTTTCTTCGTTATAATTGATAAGCTAGGCTAAGCTAAGATGTAACATAGTCATGCAGTGATATCGTGAAACATCATCATGGAAGACGCCTGAAAGAGACAATCGCTTTTATACCCCGAAAACTAGACCTCCAATTCCAAGCCCTTGAATTGTGTGGTAAACGTCTTACGAACCCACTCCATATAAGTCTTCCACTTATGGCTTTCACCCGTTATCTCAGCATTCGGGAACGCCTTGCTGATATCCCGCGTAATCTTGAGGACACCCATGGATGCTTCCTGGGCCTTTTCAATTTCCTGCTTGACGGCGTTGTCCTTTGGCTTGAAAGACAGGACGGCAGTGTAGCGCTCTGAAAGCGGGTCGAGGTAGCGTTGTGTCTCCTCTGGTGCAAGAGGGATGAGCTTGGAGGTCATTAGGTTGCAGATGGTGCGGATGTCTTGTTCATCTTCGATTCCGGCCAAGATGCGGTCGTAGAATTCTGAGACGTGGGCGCGAGAGAAGGCAGTGTCGAGCGACGCATAGAGGGTTTCATAGGCGCTCTGTTCACAGTTAGTTTTGTATCTAGAGCACTTGATTGTCTTGGAGATAGTGCTGACCTTCCGCAACTCAAGACCGTCGTCAACCTTGTGCTTGAATGGACCCATCTGGACTTGTCGGATGAGTTCCGGCTTGACATGAGTATCGCCAAAGACAGCCGGGAGTAGTTCGTTAAGATGAGGAAGGATAATGTTCATCTTGTTGTGAATTGCAGAGTTGAGAGTCGTCAGGGCCAGACGGTGGTTGCCCAGATCGCGGTCGCTGAGCATGTTGACCAACAGCGGCACGATCAACGGTCTCAAGACATCACTGTAGGTATCACTCGAGTCCGACAGAGTGTAGCGGAACGCGGAAATCACAACTCCACGGATCGTTGGGTCCTTGTTGGTGAGATATTCCTAGGTTATGGTTAATGACTGGACCCGTGTAAAGACGCGAGGGGGGGGGGGAATACCTGGAAATGAGGGATGTAGGCGACGGGGTCGATCAATGCCAATCGTCCAACACATTCTGCTCCAATAGCACGGTTGTCCTCCTCCTCCGAGACAACGAGAAGTGCCTGCCACAGCTTCATTGCTGAAGGAGCAACGTCAGGACGCACGAGTTCGGGGTGGAGAAGCAACTCTTTCACAGAGTGAAGTAGCAAGTAACTTTGTTGGCTGGACTTGGACAATCCACCCATTATGATGGGCAGATAGGCCTTGACGTTTCCTGCTGCTGCATTACCAAGAGCAGTAGCAGCAGCCAAACGAACTTTGTCTGACTTGGAATTGAAATGGGTGATGAACAAGTCGGGGGTCAACGAGCATTCGGCGCCCATGCGAAGTCCGATTTCTCCGAGAATGGCGAGAGCAAGACACTTGCGTTGCGCATCCTGAGAGGTTTGTAGTTCTGTCAAGAAATCCTCCATCTTGACACCCAATTTTGAGCCACCGTGCACCAAGAGGGTACCAATCGCCCTACCAACAACGGAGGTGTCACCGTTAATCCCAACATCCCGCAAAAGTTTTTTCATGAGCTCTGCGCCGGCACCTTCCTCGCCAATAACCTTGACCAGCAGCAGCAATGCCTTAAGGACAGTACCAACAAGCGAATGGACGACAATCGAACAGACAGCCGAGACCAGACCGTCATCGACCAAGAGCTTGGCATTTCCGGGAACGAGTTTCGCCAGGATGATGAGAGAGGGGGTAAGGAGATGGAAATCCTCAGCGCTGATGAGTGGCAAAAGGCACCCCTCCAGTTCCTTCATGGTCTTCTGGTCCAAGTGAGCCCTGGTCTTGGAATTCATAGCCAGACTGCGGAGTGCCTCCAAACTGGCACCCCGGAGAGCACGGTCAGATTTGCGTAGTTGCGCACTGAGTTCCAGTGCCACTTCATTCACCCACGACGCAGAGACATCCGTCTCGCGACTGCACAAGACCGCGACATCATCAACAGCGCGAACGGCGGAAAGCCGGGTGGTCTCGTTCCTAAGACGATCCACCAGAATGGAGAGACCATGAGATCGTCTATCAGAAGCGAGGAAGATGGATCCTCGTTCTCCTGCGGTTCGTGCTAGGAGAACACCAAAGACATGGATGGCACGCTGACGGACTTCAAGGTCGGCACTCGTGTTGGTGATACGGGCAAGAACCACGTCGTACAGCTTCTCCAACTGAGGTGCAACGTTCTGAGCGTTTGTTGAAATACGAGGTGGTGTAAGAACTTTCACAATCTGCTCGACAGCTCCAAGAGCTTCGCTGCTGACCTTATAGTTCCGCTCATCCACCGCTCCGATCACACCAGGGATCAGCTCAAGAAGGAATGACAAAAGAGAATCCGAAGTATGGGTCTCAGCAATTACAGCAATGAGACCGAGGGTTTCGATCTGGAGTGTCCCCGCGCTGACTGCAGTCCCGGACGGTGCTGCTGAACTGCCAGAAAGGGAAGATGTCTTGAGCGCATCCACAATAGGCCCTTCAATCTGCTGGAGATGATCCGCCAACCCACCATAACGGACGAGCGCCAGGCTCTTCAATAAAATCACGATTGCTTGCTTCAGAGGTACTGAGGCTTGCTTCCACATCTTCACGGCACTCTGCACGATTGTCGGAACCGAGCGTGCCAGATCGGCCTGTGGACCGGACTCTGGAGTTGATGGTTTGATGACTGGCGAATCGACAGCCGACGGGGTGCCAATGTTCCGGTCGAAACCAATACCACTGGCATCGCTGTCCTGGCGTCTTCTCTTCCGGGAGTTCTTGGAGCCACCGGTCGAATCGAATCCACTCGACGTGACGATGACAGCCTCTCCACTGGTCTTTCGAATGAGCGCCGTCATAGTGGAGATAACCTCCAATTTGACACTTTCTTCTCTCTCTTTGTTGAAGCGAGCAATAAGAGCGGGTGCGATTTGCTGGTATAGGGATGCATCGTCCAGTGCCTTTCTTCTACCGTACGTCGAGATGACGCTGTAGAGAAGTTTAGCTGCACATCGCCGAACTTTCCAGCTCATATCATCCACGTCGCTATATCCTCCCTCCTCTTCGAAATCTTCAAACTCGTCATCGCCTTCGAGATTAAGGTCTGCATCCGAACCGTCGTCCTGGGTACCGCCCATCTCTTCGTCCTCTTCATTACCTGCCACGTTGGGATCATACTTGAGAAATCTAAGGGCGGAGTTAATGGTATTCGAGAGGTATGGCTGCATCTGTTGACTGCAAGAGCTGATCAAAGCTTCCAGCGTCACCAGTGTTGTCTCGCGGAGCTCGTCTGCTTGGGGATCGTGCTCGTCATCTTGGGAGTAGACGGACATTGCGTCGTTGGACATTTCGACGGCTCGTGGTCGAGCTATGAGATAGATAGTCGAAATATATAGACGAGAAACACAGGGCCGTAGTAGTAAACAGCGAGCTGGTTGGAAGAAGCTCTGGCGCTTCCGTCACTTGAATGGGGCCCCGCGCTAGTCTAAAACGGGCAAACAGGCACCGGGACACAATGCCCGTTTTTCCGGTCTTGGCATCAAACAGTAAGGGAAAAAAATTCTTAAGGTAGGATTGGATGGATTAATTGATCACTGCAGGAAATCAAACAGATCGAGGGACGAAGACGCCGGTTGGGATTGTTGCTTAGAAGCCAGCAATGCCTGTAGTCCTCCCTGTTTTCGTGCTTTGGCCCGTTTCTTGCTGCTGGCGTTCTCCGCTGTTTTGCTGGCGGACTCCGAAGCAGACTGTTCTGAAACCGTCTTGTCTGCTGAAAGTGCTGTAGTCGAGATGGATGCTTCTACTGTCATCGTCGTAGGTTTAGGTGGCACTTTGGAACGGACAGGCTCTTTCCGAGCCGGCTTAACTGTCCGTCGATGACAGCGGAGGCACTTGTAGATTGTAGCTCCGTCCGTAGAAATCCCAGTGCGCCTTGATTTCTTCTTCTTGATCTGGATAGTTTTGCTTGTCTCGGGGCTCCTGATAGTACCACAAGCACCACAGCATAATTCCTGCTGGCGCGTATTCAATGACTTGAAGTCGTTATGCAGAATGTGGTTATGGACCGCCAACAGGTGCGCAGCTGTCGAAGGGCTGTGAGTTCCCAGAGAAGAGGCTGAATCTCTGAGAAAATCCAGCTGAGATGTGTATTCACTGACAGGCATTGCGTATTGTTTGTTTGTTATATTTCTGTAGTTCTTTTCAATCGCCCAGTTTTTGTGTAGGGGAAGTGAAGGAAAAGCGGCCCAGATAGTCAGCGGATCCCCAATTCCTCTTTCTCTCTACCCTCTCTCTCTTCTCTTTCCATCTCCCACAATCCTCTTCTTTCCTTCTCTCTGTTTTCTTTTATCTTATTTTCTTTTCTCTGGGGATTCTCCTATTTCTTTTCGGTGCGTTTGAACTCATCGAAGGACCGTCTCTCGTTATATGGTTGCTTTGCCTTGTTTTGAGCTCCGCAGCGTTACTTCGTTTTGCAGCTGTTGCCAGTCGGTCTTTTGGGCCCTACGCTGGTTTTTTCCATCCATTCTCGAGTCGTGAAAAGTACATCTACCAATTCAGGACGTTCTCGTTCTAAAAATTTCAGAGAACTTTGCAGAATGGAGGCGCCCGAGTCGAATCCCCCCTCTGTTAGAGTGGCTTTTGAAGGATGCGTGAGTGATTCTTTGATGCTGTTATTTTTGTTTCCCTTTACAGTACTCACTTAATACTTAGGGACATGGCTGTCTGCATGAGATCTATGCCTCTGTCGAACGAGCTGCTACTCTTAAGGGATGGGATGGCGTCGATTTGGTTGTAATTGGAGGTGACTTTCAGGCACGTCTTTCTTTCGCTCTTCTCCCTCTGCCACTCAATTTTCCTATAGCTAACTCATGATTGCAGGCTGTACGCAATTCCAATGACTTGGCCTGCATGTCTGTTCCAATCAAATTCCGACAGATTGGAGACTTCCACGAGTACTACAGCGGAAAGCGAACCGCTCCATACCTGACCATCTTTATAGGTGGCAACCATGAAGCGAGCAACCATCTATCCGAGCTCTACTATGGTGGTTGGGTGGCCCCCAACATCTATTACATGGGTGCTGCCAACGTCCTTCGCTTTGGTCCTCTACGTATTGCTGGTCTTTCGGGCATTTACAAAGGCTACGACTATACAAAGCCTCACTTTGAAAGACTACCTTACAGTGAAGGAGAGAAGCGCAGCATATTTCATGTGCGTGAGCTGGATGTGCGCAAGCTTCTGCAGATCCGTACGCAGACTGATCTTGGTCTGTCCCACGACTGGCCCAGAGGCGTCGAGTATTCTGGAGATTATGAGAGACTTTTTCGCATAAAGAAAGATTTTCGCTACGATTCAGAGCAAGGTCACCTTGGTAGCCTGGCGGCAAAGTACGTTCTCGACCGTCTGCGTCCCGCCCATTGGTTTTCTGCGCATTACCACATCAAATTTACAGGTTCCATCCAGCATGGAAAGTACGCTATTCCCTTTGGGCACAAGGTGCAACCAACATCTCAACGTGACCCCCCTCAGAGTCAGAAGCTCCCTTACATGTTTGGCATGGACGGCGCCTCAGTTTCCCGAGGCTTGAGCGATTTCATCGAAGGAGGAGAACATGAGCCCGAAGGAAGAGAGCTTGGACCCGAAGGAAAGGAGCTTGACGTCCAAGAAAGGAAGCAAGAACCAGAGAGAACCCAATCGTCTTCGGTTCATCCTGGTGATGAGGTTACGAACACCGAAACCACTACGCTTAGTTCCGAAACGTCCGCCCTTAATCCTGAAGCGAGGGCCTTCAATCCTAGCTCAGACGAAAAGCCGTCCAATATAGTGACTCACCAGATTCCAGAGCACGGCAACCTGGCGGCAACCTCTACTCAGGGCTCGGGCCAGGATCAGAATGATCGATCCCAACAGGGTTTTGATGACACCACGAGCCGTATTTCAGCGTGGAAGAATTTCCATAATGTAGCGGCCACCCAGGAAGCCGAGGAGAACTCTCGTTTCTTGTTGGAACAGAACAAAACCCAAGCAGTTCGCAACATACGACACAATCTGACCTGGCGCCAGGTTGACATCGATCACGACGGGACAAGACGGAGGATAGGTGTGGAAGGATTTGAGTCTGCAGACGGCCCTGAGAGCAAAAAGCAGAAAATCAACCATGATGCCAATATCGTGAAGAATGTGGACGAGATTGACCTGGATCTTACCGATTCTGACCAGGAGGGCCAAGCAGAAATCACACCTAGTGTTGAGACCAAGACACCTACACAGATCTCGAGGAACACCGGAAAATCCGAAGGAGTGCCCGAAGACATTAGAAACCAACTTCCTGCCAGCTTTGCTCGTCCTCCGCCTGCTTCACAACCTGTTCAGGACATGCCCGTCAGCGAGCCTTTGCCAGAAGCTATAACCAACACGACCACTGAATTCCTCGCCCTAGACAAGTGCACACCTCGCAACCAGTTTCTTCAACTTCTAGAGCTCCAGCCAATTTCTGAACAAGATGGTGTGCAATCTCAGCGTCCTTACCGCTTGCAGTATGACAAGGAGTGGCTAGCAATTCTTCGTGTTTTTGCCGACGACCTTGAATTGGGCGGCAATCCTGACGATCTCCCTTGTCCCGACAAAGGAGACGCCATTTACAAGCCCCAGATTATTGAGGAGGAGAAATGGATAGAAGAGAATGTGGTCAAGCCCGGTAAACTGGATGTTCCGGAGAATTTCACCATCACCGCTCCAGTTTATGATGAATCGGTTCCTATCACGACTAAGCAAATGCCGCTAGACTATAATAATCCTCAAACCGCCCAGTTTTGTGAGCTTATTGGCATTGAGAATAAGTTCTATGTTAGCGAAGAAGTTAGTCGGGCGCGTGCCGCTGCCGGTCCACGGCCGGATCATTCCAGGACAGGAGGTGGTGGTGGATCTATGCGACGCGGGTTTGGCCACGGCCGTGGACATGGAGGCGGCCGCGGCCGCGGAAACCGTCGGTATTGATGTGATGAAGCGTTTGCGACCCATCTCCAGATAACCATCTTGTTTACCATCTCATCAGATCTGTCTTTCCCTTTGGGCTTTCCAAGTTGATTCATGCAAGCAAACCGGGTGCTTTGATTTGCGAGGTATCCTACTTTAGAAAGGTTATGACGGATAGTTGTTCAGTGTATCTATATCTTAGTGTTTATTTCTGGGTTGCCGTGGGATTTCGGTTATGGGATGAGATGTTCTATACTTTTAATCACATATGCACTAAATATCTAACATAGATAATAATATGACAAAACCAGTGCAAAATATTATCCACGTAACGAATAGTTTCCGGGTAGGCATCGAAGCGCCCTACTCAATCTCCTCGATCCTGGATCGTGCACTTCTACCAGCCAAAGGATCAACACTCAACCCAGCAATCCTATCACCCAGCTCAAATCTCGGCTCGTTTTCCTCCACATCTCTCCCCCGTGCCCCAATACCCCACAGCAGCGACTTCTCCGTCCAAGCCTCAAGGCTCTCGATTAGAACCCGAATATGGCCCCGGACAATACTATCCGTCTCGCGATCCTCCACAAAATGCAACGCCCGGAGCATACTCGGTAGACTTCCAATCGTGGAACCAAAGCCCTTACCAGGATCATTAGCACCCTGGGAAGGGTCTTCTGAAAGAGAGAACCCAAACCCAAGCGCCGTTCCGCGTGTTTCGCGCGCTGTATCGAGAGCCTTGAGGATATCAAGGAGCAGAACGACGCTTGCACGGCGCAGAATCGCAGATTCAGCACCTGGTTCCAGAGTAAGAGTCGCAAGAGCGAGGTCAACAGCCGAAGACGCGACTGCTGGACCCAAGCCTGCGAGGCTTGTCTGCACCGCAGATGCGAGGATAGATAGGGCGGAGGCGCGGACGCGGAGGTCGTCTGGTTCTTCATCCGACTGGGCACCTGCAGCCCAGGCGGAGATAATACTTTCAGCGTGAGCTATTTGCTCAGGTGATTCAGTATCGTCATCTTCATCTTCGTGTTCTCGGAGATGCTTCCCTAACTCTTCCGTGATCGAGGCGGAAGTGACCTTCCAACCGGGTGGCATGGCATTTTCTTTCTCCCTGCGACGGGTTTCGCGTTCTTCTTGTCGCTTTTCCTTCTTGATTTGTTCTCTGCGAGTCTTTTGTGCTTGCGGTTTGTGGCCTCGTCGTCCTGCAACGGATATCATGGCCTCACCTAGTATCTTTCCCGTTTCTCCTGTAAGTGCCTCCCCGAGATCCTGAACGGTACGAAGAAGAGACTCGCCGATTTTCAGCCGTTGGTCGAGGGTGGCTGTTTCGGATTCATCCGTGTATCGATCGACAAGCGTCTTGACAACGGTACGGGGGTGTCGGGAGGCGAGGGTGCCGATTAGTTTGATTGCGTTTAGGTAGATGAATTCCTCGTTGGCCGCTGATTCGGATTCATTTGTTATGATTGATAGGAGAAGAGTTAGGGTAGAAGGGATATCGAGGACTGGTGAGGATTTCTTGATCAGGTCAGAGAGCAGTGAGAAACCTTCTGCTTGGACTGGTGGGAGGTTGGAATTTAGGCTTGTTAGAGCTTGACGGTGGGTGTCGAGATCGGAGACATTGGGCGGTGTTTGTTTGGCTCCGATGTGCTCTGGGGATGTTAAATGTATCTCGAGTAGCATGGATGATGTCGTTGCTGGTTTCGTGAGTGACGATGGCAGGTGTGATGACAATACGTCTAATCGTGCTTTGATGCTTTCCAGGACTGGCCGGGTTTCGTTCGACACTGCGAATTCTGGGGAGGCGAGGATGGTAGAGAGTAGACTGAATGCTGTGGATAGAGACTCAGTCAAGTCTTGTTCAGTCGAAGTTTCTGGTTGGTTTTCGTTATCTTTGTTGACAATATTGGCCAGTGATGCAAGAGATGCATCAATGACCTTTGTCTGTGTAGATACCCGACCAGATTCGCTGTTGATAATCTGTTTGATAAGCTCGAGCACTCGGAGAGGACGACGGGAGAGGGTATCCTTGAAGTTATCCAGCAGCTTTTCTGCCAATTTCGCGCTGACCAACTTCTGAAGAATAAATTCTGATTCATCTGTCTCCGAAGGAAGCTGCAATTGATTCGGTGGACGCTGTGCAGACGAGTTCTTGACAAGCCACGTCTCACTCACGTACAGGAAGATATCTCCCGTTCGCTCTTCGCTACTTGGATCGGATCCTAGTAACCTAACAAACATCTCGATGCGCGATTGTAACGAGTCCAGGAGTTGGACGGCGTTGAATTGATCCTTGTGAGACGGATTGCGCTTCTTCAACAATATCCTGCCTTTAGAATCCAGTCCGTACGTCCACTTCGCACTTCCATTCCATAGGAGGTGATCAACAAGTTTCTTGAGCGGCTGCACTCCTACAGAAACACCGAAATATGTCTGTAGCAACGCCATAATGCTCTCATGGATGGATGTCTGTTGCTGTTCCATGGCGAATGAGGCTAGTCCCCAGACTGGGACAAGTATAGGATACACGAGTCTCTTCACGAGTCCCGGGTTCGGATGCTGAAGTGTCAGGGTCTTGAGCCTGTCGACAGCAAGACGCAGCGTGGACCCATCAGTGAGTGCTTGTCCTGAAGAACCATTTCCTGCATCGACAGAAGTAGTCATCCATCGTTTGGCAGAAGTATCGAGTTCTGCAGTAATAGCTTTGAAGAGTGGTTCCACGAATATCGTATGTCCTATAGTCCCGGGTGCCCCGTACGCCCGTTTGCCCAAAATCCCACTGCCGACGATATATGATGCGGTCTTTTTCAAATCCGGGTCATCTCCATCAAGCAATGATAAAAGTTGAGGTGCAATCGTAGAAAAGTAAACCACCGGGTCCATGTCTTGCGGGACAGAAGACAGTAGCCGGGAGACGTGCATGATGGCCTGCACGGTGAAATGCGGTCCGCTAGATGTTTGATCTTGCGCTTCACGGCCCAGCGAAGGCGCGAATTGCGAAGTGATGAAGAGTATCGTCTGCAGGACACCTTCATGGCGCAGAGGAACGCGGGATATGTAGCCGGAGACTCTTGCCTTGAACCATGGAGCGGTTTCAGACTGAAGGAAGGCCGATAACGTTGACAAGAGAATGGAGCTCGGGGTGCTGTATTGTCTCAGTTTGTGCAACAATTTGAAAAACTACGACCAATACATACTCTTCGATGACCCTAGAAGAAATTTTCGCATAAAAAGCCCTCCTCTCTTCGGATATGTTCGTCGAATTGAACGCTAAATCTAACGACCCGCTGATGATGTCGCTGAGGATCCGGTCACGGACAACAGGCTGTATGCTAGGCCTTGTATCAAGAGTAATATCAGAAAGCGTCAGCATGACACGGTCTAATAGCAGCTCATCATGAGGTTTGCCACTTGAAGGCGCATCAGACTGTTTGGCAATAACTCCTGCGGGCAAAACGGAAATCACTCTCTGCTGGAGAGGTATTCCCACTCCGGTTGATAGTGATGGGTAAATTCCCTCTAAGGAGATGAGATCCAGTAGTGCATGGAGCATCCGGCGGCGCTTTGCGTCTTCTAGAGCAACATCCTCTGTCTCGTGGCTGACTTGAGGTCTCTGGTCCTCGACTGTGAAGGCTTCATGGATGCATGCGAGAATTTCTAATGCCTTTCCAATAACAGTAGACCTCACCGCATCATTTGCAGCTGGGTTCGGTAGGTTGCTGTTGAATATATCCAGAAGTGAAGTTCCACGGGATTTCTGGATTTCCTCTTATGTTGGTTAGCTCTAGTTGAATTTCATGATAGTGAAGTGCTGCATGCCTCTTTGAAGAGCCGGATTCAAAAACTTGCTGGCGGCATCGAACGCCTCTCTGATCCGTATGGGATCTCCCATCTTTCAACACAGGTCGACTATACTCCAGTGACAGTCTCGTCTATCCAGCAAATATCGGGCGTTGAGGCGATATGTATCACGTGATATATGTCATGCATAAGTCTTGGCATCACCAGCCAACGGCTTTTAAAGTACACTAGCCATATCCGGCCATACCGTTAGTGAATCCCGTGTCAGCGCGTCGCGTCGTAATAACTCCTGTCCCTTAGCGATTTCTCTTTCTCACTACCAACAACTGCGATATCGATCCCTCTCAAACGGCGTTGCGAGTGAAAAGTCGAGCTGTCATTTTGAATTCTCGGTCACAATTGTTTCTGCTCTTCTCAATGCCTTATCGAACCCAATTTCTACGATGACGCGCGGTTGTGTTTCCATGTTCATACCTTCGATCGCTTTGTCGCAACTCTCTGCTTGCAGCTGCAGGCACCCTTGTACAGACCCTACCCCCCACATAGCTTTCCAATTCTCATCCTACGCTCTTGCAAGCCCTCTGAAAGCACTCGTATATCTACGATGCCATGTGGTACCGTGCGATAGGAGCTGCCTAGGAGGTGGCTGAGAATTGGGAACCTAACCCTAATACGTTGGGTCGCGTCGCTGCTTCGGCAGCAGTTTCACGGTTTGCGCATGCCAGATACTTTGACTAGTTGAGTCGTTCTTGCTCGGAACGAGGAGGCGAAAAGGTATCTGATGTCCAGAGCCCGAAACAGGGTATTAAAAGACGGTTTACTATGCGTTCTAAGTTCCCAGAAGGGGCACGCGTCGGTTTACCAATGCTGGACGTAGCATGCTGATCACGATGGGATGTTCGTTCTATGCCTGAGCTAGGGAATCCTGGAGAGAGAGCAGGTGGAACATGTCGGACACCTTTTGTTTTGGGGGTTGTCTTTGGGAATTTTCTACGACAAGGCAGTGCTTGATTATGGGCGCAGCTCTCTCCACCCATGTCCGCGTTACACTGTGTCTTGCAAATACTGGTCACCATGAATGCAACAATTCTGTCTTGGCAGTTGCCCACAAACGGCCAGGACGTCGGGACGTCGAAGATCCACTCGTCGGAATCAACTTGTTTTTTTGACCGTGCCCAGGCGCTGCTCGGAAAACTTCGTTGTCGCGAGGTCTTTACGTACTCCTGATCCGAATGGTCCTTTGATCGGTTATTACTCGCTGAGTGATGCCGTCAAAGAATTTTGGCTTGTTGCCGTATTCCGGATGGTGATCAATTTGCGAAAACGGAAGAATCCCGCGCCATGCGGTTACTGTCACTCTTCCAACTACAGCCTGTCTGTTGTCCCGTGCATGTTCCCAACCTCGAGATACCTGGGTATTTTGTACCTGTTCTCCACCTCTTGGGCCCGGCTCCTGTGGCTAGGCGACCTCGAATCGCGGCATCAGCCATAGATTCGTGCTTCGAAGGAAGATCCCGATCGACCGTGTTAACCATCTCTTTGCAATGTAGGTTGCAAATAGATTGATGGGCGGCGATAAAACGACGGAATCTTGTGTTTCGTCACCTCCCTCCGGAGAGACAGAAGCGGTTTTTGTGGATGTTCTTTGTCCGCTTCTCAAAACGCCCTCCAAGACACTCCAGTGTTGAGGAGAGGAAACAAAAACTTGTCCCCGGGGGTACTGTACCACACACGAGATGTTTGTTCCTGGCGGTCTTGGAATGACACGGAGAATGCGGTCCACAAGTCTTACAGTCTTTGGGAGTTGGGGCGTTTCGAGCAAAATCAACAGAGAATATTCGAAATGACTCCGGGCCTTCTTGCCTCCTCTGCAACGGACGTGAAAGGATGATTGATGACGCAAGTTGTGTCCATCGAGCTACTTCATCTGGTCGTTAAGTTTCTGTTTCAGCAACATGTGGGCTTTTGTTGGTTTTATAAGTTCGGGCTACAAGTTTCTCCATTGAAGCAAAACAAGTTCTTCTCGCCCGCAACATTAATCTCGTCTAATTTGGCTGGCACCTTGTTTGAGAACGTTCAGTGGCAAACGGTGCCACGCGGGACCTCTCTCGAGTGAGGATCAAAGTCTAGGCTTGTCTGCGTTGCTGCTTGGCCACTGAGCCATTCTTAGACATTCCAGTGCCGTCCGTGACGAGTTGATAACCAGGCGAAGAAAGCGATACTTGTGCTTCCGTATGAGGATTTGGATGCTATTTGACGGACTCTGTGGGCTGTAGGATATAGTTCTGAGGCACCGAAACCGAACGTCTCCAGACGAGTTGCTGCTCATGGACTGCCGCTTCTTCTTCGGAGGAAGCGGCCTCTTTTTTTTTTCTTATAAGTCTCCCCTTCCCGGTTGCTTTGGCATGGCTAACTACCGTCAGTTATCGGCGTATGTGCGAGTATGCGGGGCCAAGTATGGATCTTGATGCGTTATTACGGGGAGGCATAGTAGCATCAGAGCAATTTTCAGTTAATTACAATGAAGTCCTGCAATGATCTCCCATGATGAGCATAGCCCTATTTCTATTCAGTCTCGTAGTTAACTAGTTAACTAACATACTCCAAATTCGCCGTCTGACTAAGCGGTCTGCCCCGCCACTGGCGATAAGTGGAAGCCCAAGGAACATTCCCGCGCTTTTTCCTTTTCTTCGGTTTTTGTATATTTTTGTGACAGTCTAAAAAAGAGTATATAACCCTGTCGCATTACTCTTATCTCTCGGAAATTTCTCTTCTCTTTCCGCCTTAAGTTTGCTGTTGTTATCTTCGTCGCGAGTGACCTGAATCTTATCGCCCGCCACCCCGCTTTTTTTTTTTTTTTTTCATCTTTTCCTCCTGCGCATCACCGAAGTCAGTCACATACTCTACGCCTACCAAACAGACACATAATTCATCATGTCCGGAGACGCTCAAACGAACAGTGCTGGCGAGTCGGCTTTCCAGAAGCCCGGCGACTTGGTGGAGAGAAACGAAGATACTGGTGTTATGCAGTTGGAGAGTCTTTGCATGAACTGCCATGAAAATGTATGTTTCCACGGGTTTCCCAAACGTCTTTTACAACGAGATACTAACAAATGAACACAGGGAATGACCAAGCTCCTTCTCCTCCGTGTTCCCTTCTTCCGCGATATCATCCTCGAATCCTTCGAATGCGAGCACTGCAATTTCCGTAACAACTCCGTCAAATCTGCCGGTCAGATCCAGGAACAAGGATCGATGTACACCCTGAACGTCGAGAACGACGAGGATCTCCGGCGCCAGGTCATTCGCAGCGATACCTCGATCTTCAAGCTCGAGTCTCTCGGTATCGAGATGCCCAAGGGCGACAGCCAGATGACAACCGTTGAGGGTGTGATTGCACGGATCCACGACAACCTCGCCAGCGAGCAACCGCTGCGCAAGGCCCAGGCTCCCGAATTGCACGACGCACTTGTTCCGCTCATTGAGAAGCTCGAGAAGATGATAAACCGCGAGGCATTCCCGTTCGTGATCTCCCTCGACGACCCAACTGGTAACTCGTGGATCGCGCCGAACCCGCTCGACAAGGGCGCCAAGTACAGGCGCCGCGACTACCCCCGTACCCACGAGCAGAACGAAGAACTCGGTATCGCGGGCGACGCGGAAGCCGTCGCTGCTGAGACCGCGGAGATCGACGCTGACGACTCTGAGATCGTCGACGGCAAGGTCTACAGTCTTCCATCCGAGTGCCCTGGCTGCGCGAAGTCTTGCTTTGTCAACATGAAGAAGGTCAACATCCCGTACTTCAAGGAAGTTTTCTTGTGGGGTACCGTCTGCGAGCACTGTGGATACCGTACCAGCGACGTCAAGACCGGTGGTGAAGTCCCCGAGAAGGGCAAGAAGATCACGCTCCGCGTCGAGAACGAACTTGACCTTTCCCGCGATATCCTCAAATCCGATACCTGCGCCCTGCACTCCGACGAGCTCGAAGTCACTGTCGAACCCGGTACCCTGGGCGGCCGTTTCACCACCGTCGAGGGTCTCCTCACTGAAATCCGCGACCAGCTCAAGGGCCAGATCTACGATGTTGACGACACCACCCAGACTGGAGGAGATAGCATGGAGTCCTCTGACAAGGACAAGTGGGCGCGTTTCTTCTCCCGTCTCGACTCTGCCATCAATGGCAAGATGAACTTCGTCATCACCCTCCAGGATCCCTTGGCCAACAGTTACGTCCAGGATCTTTGTGCACCGGCCGCCGATCCCCAGCTTACTATCGAGGAGTACACGCGGTCTGACGAGGAGGAGGATGACCTTGGTCTGAAGGACATGAAGACTGAGGGGTACGAGCAGGACGCCGAGAATGAGAAGAAGGATGAGGGTAATGGCGAGCAGAAGTCGTGATCTGATACCCTGGTTTTCCTTTGACTTATTTTGCTATGACTTGAATTGCTTATGATGTGCATGATGTTCTTAATGTCTCTTTCCGTGATATCTTTCTGACGCATACGTTGATTGCATGATGATGGCGTGTCTCGAGGCTCTGTACAGGGTCTACTTCTTTCGAAATGGGGTCGTTTCATATACCAGCTGAGGTTTTGAGGAGTATTTATTTGGTTCATAAAAGTTCCTACAGGAAATTACATTGTGATCTTCATGTTATCTGTTTCCCTAGGGGTACCGGTGCTGGCACTTCTGTCCGGTCAACATGATAGTTTGTACTAATGAAAGTACGGAATGTAAACACTTGATTTTAATATGCTGGAACTTCCGAGACAACTTTCTTGTGGTTTAGTTGGTGGATTGTTGCTTCACGTCTCGGAACGATGAATAGCTTTCCAATGTTGAAGATGTTTTGAGGTAAGAAGGCAGTTGCACTGGGAGTTTCTGGCTCTTTTGACTGGCAATGTACGGCATACATGGACTCTTGTCCGTGCATCACAACGAGAATGTGTCCTCCACAAACTCAAGACAATGGACTCGTATTGGAGCATCTTCCCCCAGAACTCGGTCTGCAACAATGAGTCTCGTTCTGTACAATCACCGTATCACAGATAGAGTGACAATCGCAAAGTACTCTGAATTGGACCTGGTTTTATAATCATAGCATAACAGGCATGTACATACTTCTGACTATTTACATGGAACAGGGCTTGTCTTAACGACATGTAGCCATGACCTGGGTTGGTGTCTATCTGGTCACCATCGCCTGATCCTGTAGACCATCCGTGCTCAGACGTTGACATAGGCCTAGCAAAGGAAATCCATCAATAGGATGGTATTTTCAGTCACCACAGCGCTAAAAATGGCCGTACGCCATTGCGGTTGGGATTCGCTTCCTTTGTGCTCGAACCCGCGGTCAACCTGCCCTGCCATCATACCATATTATATCCCGATGACTTGGCGCCCATTAACGTAAACCTAATCTCCAGAGCGGCTTACCCAGCAAACGGGTTCGCATGAATCGTCACCTTATTGATCCGCAAAGCTTCATGTTCATCTTCTTGTCCCTCCTTCGGCTGCACAACCCTCCCCTTTTTATCAATATTTACATTAGCACCCTCCAACTTCGCCAACACATCTCCGCCCTCATCCTGCGCCGTCAAATTCAACACCTTCCCAAACACCGTACTCGCCCCGTCCAAATGTGGCGCAGCCGCTAACGTGATGAAGAACTGACTCCCATTAATCGTCGTCCCAGTCGCACCTTGGAACCCAGGCGCTGTCCGGTCTTTCACGGGCCGAGATGCCATAGAGAGCATCCCACGGGTATGGTGCCGGAGGGCGGGGAGACTGATCTCCTGGTTCAGTGCGGAGGGGTGAAAGATCGAGGTACCTGACTTGGGGACTTCAAAGGGGAGAACGGGCCGTGTGGACGTTTCAGGGGAGGAGTGTGCTGCGTCGCCGAGGGAGATGTCGCCGCCTTGGATCATGAAGCCGGGGATTAAGCGGTGGAAGGGGGTGTTGTTGTACGCGCCGGTTGCGCAGAGGGCAAGAAAGTTCTGGTCGGTATGTTAGTATTTGACGGTCCTCGATTGGGTCGGTATGCGTACTTGTGCGGTTTGGGGAACGGCTTCGCAGAAGAGCTCGACCTTAAGGTCGCCGTGGGTGGTATGGAGCTGTTGCCGTTAGTGTTGTGCCACGCAAGATAAACCAAGTCGCAACTCACTGTGACCGACATTGCTGCGACGTATATTGAGTCTGAAAGGCTGCAAGTATCGAGACGGAACGAAGCTATGAAATCAATCCTAGTCTTCAGGTTGACCGGACTTGATGTCGGATGCGGCAGAATCCCAGACACGTCCAAGGCGGTGAGATGACTTGTTCCCACCCCCTTCCATATACGGAAGCAGGGAACTAGGGCTTGGTATCCAGAAGTTCGAAGTCAATTGGAAATATTGCATGTAAATTGACCAAGCATCCCAGCTTAGAACAGGACGGTAGCGCATTTTCCCATCTCGCAATCTACTGACCGCTTCCGTAACACCCTCTAGAGCCATGGGATCCTTCTCAACGATGCTGTTAATCCGGTGTTGCTAGTCTCAGAGAGTATATCCATACTGTTTCCGGCAGATCTTCGATGCAGAATAGAACGATAGTAGTCTTGACTCAGTAATCAGCACCAAGGTGAAAAAAAGACAAATAGGTTGAATCAGCGGTTATCCACGATGTTCCGAGGGGTCATGCGATACATAACTACCTTCTTCCTTGTTTTCTTCTAGGTTAACATAAACACTCTGGATGATCGAAATTCTAGGCATGCAACTAGATTATGGTAGGGAAAGTGTGACCTATCTCGAGCACTGCTTTTTCACCTCTGTCAGCCCTAAGTCCTATCTCCGAACTGCTTACACTCACTTTCAGGATACCAGCATACACAGTACAACTTCGGATACTACAAAACAATACACATCAGAGCGGGAATGAATCTCTTGGCTTTCCTCATAACTGTCAATCAGAAATATCAGGTAACATCCAAACCTCTCAGTTACCCGCTATATATTTCAGTCCTCATCCTACAACATAACATGACCATTTCATTCCAAATCGCCCACAACTGTGGCACAAGATGCGCCTCGCAAACGCCACCATGGCTCTAAACGCCACAATGCAAGCCCTGGTCTACAACGGCACCCCTTACAACGTAACAGTAGCAGCGTCCCCCGTCCAACAATCCAAAACCACACCGACGCCGTCGTCGCATCATCACCTACGCCATCTGCGGCTCCGATTTGCATTTCTACCAGGCCTCATGGGTGGAACTCCCCCGTATGTGGTTGGCCATGAAGCTATCGGGTACGTGTCTGAGGTCGGAGACGCAGTGTCGTCGTTGTTGGTGGGTGATTATGTGGTGATTCCGGATGATGCTGCTGCAGGACATTTGGAGATGGTGCCCGAGGCGTTAGATTCGTTTGGTGGTGGGACTGGGCTTGGTGGATTGCAGGGTATTGTTCCTTTTGCCTCTGATTGATTTGCACGGTGAAAGCTCAGTTACTGATTGATGGAATGCAGCTGAATATGCCCGCGCCCCCTTCGCCGACAACTCCCTCGTCCCCGTCCCATTGACTCACGAAACGACAAACTCCTCCATTGAACGTGACTACCTAATCACCGGCGACATCTTCGCCACCGGCTGGAGCGCCATCGACTATTCCGGCTTCTAACCAGGAGACACCGTCGCAGTCTTCGGTGCTGGTCCCGTTGGTCTCCTCGCTGCATACTCCGCCCTCCGCGGTGCATCGAACGTGTACTCTGTGGATCGCGAACCTATGCGACTTGAGCGCGCTGCCTCCATCGGCGCTATCCCCATAAATTTCAACGAGTCCGATCCCGTGCAACAGATCATGAGCCACGAGCCAAATGGTGTCACCCGCGCGGTGGACTGCGTCGGTATGGAAGCCGCTAACGCCAGCGGTGAGTCTGACGAGGGTATAGTCCCACGCAACATTATCAACGTGGTTGCTCGGAACGGCGGCATCGGACAAATCGGCGTGTACATGCAACAGGAGACTTCCCCGGCTGCGCCGCTGGAAGATAGTATCCCGCAGAACGTGTTGTTTGCGATCTCGGACTTCTTCCTTAAGCATCTGAAGTATGAGGCGGGGATCGTTGATCCGAAAATTCTAGCGCCGCAGCTTGTCGAGTTGATTTCAGCGGGACGTGCGAGGCCTAGTTTTATTTCGCCGGCGGAGATTCGGCTTGATGAGGTGCCTAGGGATTATGAGCGGTTGACCGGGAGGAGATTAGGGTGTATATCACTTTTCTTGATCGGTATTTAGCGGGAAGAAGTGTTCCTGTTGGTGTCGAGACGTAGGATGGGTTTGTACAATACATAAAACCAAGATAATGCAGATAATCCATTCTGTTTTACAATCCAGCTATATGTTACAGAGAATAAGACTGATAAAGCAATGGCTACCCAATATCAACCCCGACATGAATCATTCAATCATCAATCAAGATAGCACCGCCATCCGCCTCATCCAAGACGATAGGTTGAGTGCCGTCCTCTCCATTGGCGGCATTGTTCGTATGAATCCGTTTGACATCTGCATCTTCTTGGTCGATTTCTGTCTCCTCGAGCTTGCGTTTCACGCCTGCGGTGTCGCTGACGGTTTCGGGGAGTGTAGGAGGTACTGGTGCCGGGGCTTTAGGCCTGCGGGGGATGTCGACTGCTTTCTGAAGGGAGATTGATTTCTCTTCGTTCGACAAGGGAGACCTACTCATGCATCGTTAGTCAGTTGCTTAGACATACGTAGAAGTGCGGCTTCTCACTCTTCCGGAGCCTTCACGATCAACTCGAGGTTCACGCGCGGTTCATCATCTTCGTCAACAACAGTCAAGAAAGTCTCGTCCTTCACGCCCAAGTCCACCAATTTCTTTGGTAGATTGTCTTCTAAATCAGGATCGTAGATAGTGCCCAGTTCATTGCTAATGGAAAACTCCTCACTGTACCCGAGCTGGGAGCGGAGCACATCTTCAACCAAGTCGCTGAGCGTGGTGCGCTTGGGATCGATTGTGATGCGTCCCATCGCCACGGAGCATACTGGGCAGTTGGGGTTAGGCGGCTTGAGAGAGTCGGAATTGATTGCCCGAGCACCGGAGCGTTCCAGAAAGACCATTTTGGCATTAGCATAGTCGTCTTTCAGAACCTTCATAGCCTGTAGAACGCAAAGACCGGCAGTCATAGCGTTGGTAGTGGCGATGGCAGGGATAATGTTACCGGCCATCTCTGTCATACTGGTCAGCATCTTCCGGGCAGTCCAGGTATCGCACGAACTTACGCTTCGTGTCGAACTTGGATTTGGGATCGATTCCAAAGATAGCAGCTCGCAGATTGGCAGTAGCTGCAACAAAGTCCAATGTATCAACATCGTCCTTGTCAAAGTCTAGAATGGTATGGCTATCGCCCATGGCTGTCCCCTGAAGCGACTTCAGTCTCTTGCTCAAACGATCCAAGCTGTCTTTGAAAACGACAAAGTCCTCCGCCAATGACCACACTTTCTGGTCATTGTTAGAAATAGTAGCTTCGACCGACGAAGACTCCTGCTCCAGCTTGTCGAAATCAAGGGACTCTGGTGGTTTGCGGGTCTTCCACATATCCTCCATCCCTCTCAACCTTTCAATATCCTCCGTGAACACCTTCTCGAACACCTTGCGAGCGAAATTATCGGAGCCCATGGACTGACGAATCTCCTTGAGGGCTTGTGCTTCTCTGCGCAGGTTCGCGATTTCCTCCGCTATTCGTTGTCAGTAAGTCGAGATGCTTTGGAAGCAAGACTTGACCTACCGTTCTCGGCATCTTCGGAGCTGTCAAGCTCTTCTGTCTCATCCTCGCTCCTTCCGAACAGCTCACTGAGGAAAGTTAGAATCTCTTTATCGTGCCAACGTGTGAGCAGAGCACATACGGGAAAAGGTAGCTCTTAGCCCAGACAATGCAGTGAATCGGTTGGCTAGGTGTACTCCGGATGGTGCAGACGGGGAACGACTTCGGGACTTCCTTGGAATTGCAATCGTAGCACTCAGTTTGGCCCTGTAGAGTATCAGCCAAACCGCACAATCCCCGTGCCTCGCGTCGCATCGCATTACGCCCACCTTCTTGATGACCTGCACCTGACCATTAAAACCCGTAGTCCCACTCTCAATCAGGGGCACATCGGCCGCCAAGCACATCCGGTTCACATAGCGCCGTGCATCGAGGTTATCCAGAGCATTGAACACCACGTCAAAGCCTTCAAACCAGTCAACGTTGAACTGGCTGTCCTTGATGTTGGCATGGTACGCTTCTAGCTTCGCGCGCGGCTGGAATTTGTGTGCCACTTCCTTTGCGACCTATACAGCAAATGGCGGCTCGTCAGACAAGGAGAAATTATACCGTTGCTAGGGGGTAATTCGGAGGGGGAAGGGAGGGGTCGACGGGGATGGAGGGCGACGGAGACGCACCAGTGCCTTGGGCTTCTTGATGTGTTCGAAACGGAAGAGAAACTGGCGATTCAAATTGCTCAGGTCGATTGTATCGAGATCGATGATGTGGATTTCGCCAAACCCGGACAGGAGGAGGTTCTTGAGCAACTCGCAGCCGATGCCGCCAGCGCCCACGAGCAGCACACGCGACTGTAGATCAGACAGGAAACGTCAGCAATGTGATCGCGCAAAGTGGAAATCGCGAAGCCAGTGAAGAAAAGTTCATAGCTGAGGAGCTACCTCTTTGATGCGCCTGGCCAGAGTTCCGACAGAGCGCTTGAGATAAGTATCTCGCGGCATGGTTGCAGCGAAACGGACGGCGATACTCAGGAAAACGAGAAAATCATCACTCGACAAGACAAAAGAGAGATTGTAGAGAGGGGGTTGAGAATATGGCGAAAGAGAGGAAAGATAAAGAACGACAACTTGGAGAGAATGTTGGAAGAGGGAAGAGAAAGAAGAGCTCAGGGAAATCCGGAGATAGGCGAGAGCTCCGACACAGCTTCTACCACCAAGTCACTGACCACACAACTGTCTACTTGGGTTAAGAATAGATGACGGCAGTAAAGAATCAAGGAATACAGGAGTAAGCAAGTAAGCTGCCATTCCTAGCTGAGAACTGCCAACTGACGCCGGTCCAGGTCTCATTATCCCTGTGAATATCCAGACAGCTATACAGCAACACAGCCAGGCATTCGCTTATTGTCTATGCAAACGAATATCCGGTTTCTGAAGGATCCTTCTTTAAGGCCTTTTCCAGCAAACGCTCATGTTTCTACAGATTAGACACAGTCCGGGTCTATAAAAAAAGACGTAGATCCATGCATCTGCATCGGCCAGACCCTTCTTCTTTAGCCAGGCCTCGTAATACCTGCCCAAAGCTCTGGTGTTTCAGGAGTCAATGACGGTTTGAAAGGAGCCGCTGGCCTGCCATACAGACGTACGAATTCCATTTGCGCTATTGATATGTCTTTCTAGGCGAGGTATGAGGATATGGAAATAAGCACAGCGTCGACATTATTCGTCTTAAGGCCCGGACGGGGTATAAAAGCTGAGCTATAGCCATCCATGTCTCGTATCCATGCTATGCTCTGATTATATCCGGGATACTCACAGACCATTGCTATCATTATCATCGTCTTCTGCTCGATAATCTAGACTATACCTCCGTATCTTTCCCTTTGATAGATCAATTCTCCCACATGGTCGACCTGTCGCTGCTTAGTAAAACACTTAACTGTCGCAGACTCTTCTATAGTTATACAAATAAGAAAAAAGAACTGTTTCAAGATGCCTCATTTTCCTTGTTTGACGCGTTTCTTCTCTTCTTTTCACTCTTTATACCCAAGAATAGCTCCTCGCGGGGAATCTGTGGACATTAATTAAACAAAAAAAAAACATAAGCCTCTCGATCGCTGGCCGTGGAGAAGGCCGAACTTTTTCTCCCTCCTTTTCACACCCATTGCAACGTCCTTTCGACTCCTGATTGTGCGCTCTTTAAGGCGCCCCAGTAAATTTATCCGCGTATAATTCACGCCAGCCGATGAGAAGACGCACCATGTCGGACGACGAAGCAGATCCCGAGCTCCTAGCTCTCCTTCGCAAATCGCTCGGCCTCGGCGGAGGAGCAGCCAACCCTCGCGCGGCGGAAACGAAGGTCCTCGAGAACGCTGAATACGTCTACGACAACGCCATTGATGTCGCTCTAAATGCGGGCAAGACTAAGGATGTTGCGGAGACCATCTGGCGCATGATGCAGAAGAAAGAGTACTCGACGCACACCTGGTCGGAGCACGAGCTGCACCCCAAGACTAAGGACGAGACCACAGTCGACTTTATTTTCACGATGGACCTATTGAATTTTAGCTTCTGGTCGGACGAGCGCGACGAGAAGAAGCGGTTTGCGATTGAGTATCGCGGGAGGAAGTGGACGGGGTATTGGAGCTTGGTTGCGGCGCTGCAGAGGGCTTTGGATGAGGGGATTCCTATCACGGATCCGGAATATTGGGTAAACGAGGACGTGTGTACGGACGATGTAATCAAGCGTGTGTTCCGGTCTGCGACGAAGGAGCAGATTCCTTTGCTACCGGAACGAATTCAGTGCTTGCGCGAGGCCGGACGGGTGCTCTGTAAGGATTTCGACGGCAGCTTCACGAATTGCATCTATAGCGCACACTATTCGGCGGCGTCGCTTGTCAATCTACTGACAGAGAGCTTCCCTTGCTTCCGGGATGAAACAACCTTCCACGGCCGGAGGGTCCGGCTGTACAAACGAGCTCAGATTCTCGTCGCGGATCTCTGGGCTTGCTTTAACGGCGAGAGCTACGGGGCGTTCCAGGACATTGAGAAAGTCACTATGTTTGCGGGTTAGTGACATTCTCAGCTTGTATGGGACCAGCTGCTAACGATTCCAGACTACCGCATCCCCCAAATCCTCTACCAATTCGGCTGTCTTATGTACTCACCCCCATTGGAAAGCCACATCCGAGACCTCAAGCCCATCCCCAGCGGCTCGAACTGGGAAATCGAACTCCGCGGCGTCAGCATCTGGTGCGTGGAGCTCATCAAGCGCGAAATCGAGAAGCGACACCCAGAAGTAAAATCCGTCAAACTACACCCACCACCTTCGAACGAGGAAGCAAACGCCCTCGAAGATGCCCGGAAATGCACAACCCAGAAACACTCAAAACACAAGAAGAGTGTGCAAGAGCCGCAGATTTCCGGGATTAATGCGATTCTGATTGATTTCTTCTTATATGATACTATGAAGGAGGTTGAGAAGGATGGGAGGGAAACGATTCCTCATCATCGGACGAGGAGTATTTGGTATTGATCTCTTTCTTCTTTTTCTCTTTTTTTGATGACTTCTATTCTGCATATACCCTCGTTTTTCCATACTCTCGTTTTAATGGTGATTCCCCTCGGGTTTTGCTTTGACATATAGAATTCCCTTCATATACATATATTTTGCTCTGGTAGCAGGCTAGTTTAATGTCTCTGGAAGCGGACGTTGACGAGTGAATATACCAGTTATATCTGTTCTTTCTCCATTCCATAGTATGCCCAATATCTTCGCCCTTATGTCCTGCAACCAACAGCGTTGCTCCGGGCACCAGTGGAAAACTACCTTACATGGAACAGGTGGCCACCTGAACGCTACCATCCCCACAAATGAGGCTTGCCCGTACCCGAAACCACCCTAACCCGTATATGGCTAAGGCGTCCTTATAATACTGTATATTACAGGAAACTCCCTCGACCACCTCCCTTGCGCTGGCATCTATCCTCCCACGTCCACCATATGTTGCCATTCCACAAAATGGCACGGCCAAGCTTATCAGATCTTCTCAAGACAGCGTCATTGGACTTGGCTCCCTACGAGGACCTTTACAAGTATTTCCATGCGCATCCCGAACTTTCTCGGCAAGAGAAATCTACATCCGAAAGGCTCGCAGTGCATCTGGCCCAGTTGAAAGTCTACGAGCTTCACACCAACATCGGAGGCTATGGCCTCGCGGGTGTGTTTCGAAATGGCGAGGGCAAGACTGTGCTCCTGCGAGCGGACATGGATGCACTTCCAGTCAAGGAGCTGACCGGGCTCCCCTATGCAAGCTCCCTCACCATGCGCGATGCCGATGGGAATGAAAAGTCAGTGATGCATGCTTGTGGCCATGACATGCATATTACATGTCTTTTAGCAGCGGCAGAGACGCTTGTAAAGATGCAGGATGCGTGGAGCGGAACTTTGATCGTGCTGTTCCAGCCGGACGAAGAGCGCGGTGGAGGCGCGCAGGCCATGGTTGATGATGGACTTTACACCAAGATTCCAGTTCCTGATTATGTCCTTGGTCAGCACGTCATGAGAATGCGGGCAGGAAGCATTGGCTCGCGCCCTGGAGCCATCATGGCTGCTGCCGACAGCATGAAGATCACAGTCTTTGGGCGTGGTGGTCACGGATCTCAACCCCATCAGACTGTGGATCCAGTGCTTCTTGCTGCACACATTGTAATTCGACTACAGAGCATCGTGAGCAGAGAGATCGACCCAAGTGACCTCGCTGTCTTGACCGTTGGAAGTCTCCATGCCGGGCAGGCAGAGAACATCATTACCGACAGAGCCGAGATCGGTGTTGACTTTCGGTCTGTCAAATTGGAGATTCGAGAACAAATCATCTCGGCTATCAAGCGCATCGTCGAGGCCGAGTGCGCGGCGAGTGGCTCGCCCAAGCCCCCTGTGTTTACTCCGACGAGGCGCTTCCCACCTACCCTGAACGACAAAGATGTTGTGTCTCATGTTGCCACGACATTCGCGACTCACTTTGAAGACTTCGATGATGATGTACCGCGAACAAATGTTAGTGAAGATTTCTCTACGCTGGCAACCTGCCGAGGGCTTCCTAGCTGCTTCTGGCTCCTGGGAGGGATTGATCCTGAACTTTGGGATAAGGCAGAGGCAGATTCTTGCACGGAAGAGATCCCGGGGAATCACTCGGCGCTTTTCGCGCCCGTCATTCAGCCAACGATGAGAGTCGGAGTGGATGCGTTGTGCCTTGCTGCCTTGTCTTTCTTGAAGAAAGCGTGAGAGGACAAATGCGAAATACTTGTATCAGGAATTCCCAGATACTTCTAGAGGGGTGTCAAGTCAACAACCTATGCACATGCGTTACAAGACTGCTTAGCAGACCCCGGGTTGCAGAAGCATATTATCAACACGAATTACGTATCTAGATTACAGTAAATGCTGCCTTTGAGGATCCTGCCTAGAACATTCCATAGCCAATGCGCGGAACAAGGATTGATCCAATTGAGCTGGATATGATCATATGGGTGAAGGGATGTGCAATATTCTCTATACTTGTACATAGTTGTGGTAGTAATGATTCCCACATTGTCTCATCATTGGCATGTTGGGGGGTTCCTGTTTGCAGCCATCCAAAGGCTACTGAGCTTCCGGTATGGGTGAGGAGTGACAAGCGAGACTACAAGGTTAATGCTTGACTACACCTGGTCAAACCTGGACAAAGGTAGGTGCCATCATACCATTCAATATGGCGCAACCTTGACAGAATCATGTGTACAAAGCATAAATAGTATGAGTCCTTGTTAACACCAAGGCCCTATGGAATATCAATTTGATTTATTATTATGGGTATCACTAAACTGAGAGATGAATTATGCCGAAATATCACCCTAAGCACCAATCCGACCAGTCCTCTCCACTTGCTCAATCCTCCCCATAATATCCGCCTTCCACTCTAAATAATCCTCCTGCCGGTCCTCACTCAACCAATCTACCCGATCCTGCATCATCGTCCCCAGTCCCGGAAGTAGACCCTTCCTCGACGCATTCAGCAATCCACGACCAGTCTTTGGTCGTTTCACCGTTTGACCTTCATCAGCAGCGATGTCATCGGATTCATACTCCTCTTCACCGTCTAGCTCACCCGCCTGCGGGATGTTCTCGAACCATTCTTGTCCGTGAGCCCAGTTCTGTTCCATGATGAGGGCGACCCACTGGTCCACGTCGGCGCGGTGTCGGCGTTCATTTGCGGGGAAACCAAGACTGACGAGGGCTGTTTGACGCATCTCGGAGAAAGTTTTTTTATCCAGCTTCTTGGACTCGCCGTTCTGCTCACCGTCGGAGTCAACCGGGTTTCGCCGGCGGGCGAGGACGAGGAAGTAGATGGCCACAACTAGGGCGTTGATCATTTCTTTAAAATCCTCGTCTTTTTCCAGATCTTTCGCTGTCATGACCGGTTCTAGGAACTCAAGCATTTCCTCATCGAGTTCCGCGTCGGCATCATTGTTCGATATTTTTGAAATAAAATAGAGGACTGAGGACGTGCCGGCGAACATATGCGGCGGAAACGTTTTGGAGATAGGAGGTCGAGACCAGGTACTCGTTCTCGGTGCCGGGGTCGAGAGTGTCTTGCACACCGTCCGGATGGAAGTCATGGCCCATCCCGGCGCGTCGGGAACAATCGTCGAGCCCAGAAGCCCGTTGGGCCTAATCTTATTTTCTACTCTCTGTGGTGTACGTGTACGTGAGGGCGAATCGACAGTGCTAACTGCTCTCTTCAACGGTGTAGGTTTGCTTGGTGTGTTTTGGAGTCCGCGTGGCGTGCCTGGAACTGTTGATTTCGAGGGCGTTCGGGCGAGTGATGTTCTGCCTTTTGTAGGCGTAGACGGGTTCGATCCCGCGCGTGTGGGAGTGCCAGGTGCTGAGCCGCTAGCTGAGCGTTTGACTGCTGCTGTACTCGAGCTTAGTGACCGATCCAGGAAGCTATACAGCTTTTTGTAGACGCGCGGAGGACAGGGCGGATGGCCTAGTAACGGGGGTAACCGGAGGGCTCGACTTAGCCTGTAAAACAAGACAATTAGTTTCATCAGGTCAAGAGAATTCCCATATACATGATAGCATACCTCCGGCAAGCAATCTCAGCACAAGCATACGGCCGCGCGATCTCCTCCTCGGGCTTGAGACTGGTCGAGAAGCTTCGCGATTGCGCGACGAGGGATGATGCTAGACTGACGAGCTCTGGAGGGAGATCATTTGCGTGAGTTGGCAGTAGTGTATTTAATGCTTGCTCAACTGGTCTGTTGTTCATTTTGTCTTTGGGGAGGATGAATTATGCGTGGTTGGATCGGAGGAGAGTTGGAGATGTTCTTTCTTGGTATCTAAATGCCTGATATATAAGGCACCAAATTTCTCATCAGGACGGAGTCCGAATACTTTTGACTACCAACTGCATCCATTTCTTTGATTCCTTGGATCTATCCTTCTATGTGAAAATGATAGATCTTAGTGTTTGCATTCAATGTTCTGCAGCAACATGTCTTCCATTCTCTTTACCTTGCTTTTGTGAACGAAAATGCAGGCAAAGTATTACGGACATAGCCCACGGAAGGCCTATTGGCCATGACGCTATTCAACTCAGGGGATGGTGGTCTCTTTCCTATGTAGTTTCGGATAGAATTCTGTGACTTCATGAGCGGGGCGTTTATTATACTGGCGCAAGCTTATAATCACTCGATACTATATGGAAAGCTAACAGCCTCAAGGTACAATGGGTCTTCTTTCAAGAAATTTCGGTAGAAATTTCAAATAAGCGTCTAGAAATGACCAGGGGAACATGTCTGTGGTGAGGTTAAGAGAGCTATACTAGGGCTTGTGATTAATGTAGTATTTGCCCAACATTGAGATACTTCTAGGTGTGGATGCAGTGTATTCAAGCGTATCAATTCAAAAAGAACTCTTATGATAATGAAAGAATAACTGATTATCAGGGGAGCGTTATATTAAATGAGGAAAGCATCTCGGTGTGAGTCGAACTCAGTGAACTATTGTTGCCATAAGTACTAATTGCCATGAAGGTCCTAGTAGGATTTGTTGCTACTGCTTGGGATAACCTTCTTCGTTATTATTTTCCATTACATGATTACACCGGTAGGCTCAGACAATGTTTTTGAAAACTCGATACACAGAGCCATGCGAAAAATATTGCGATGAAAACCGACAGCCCACTGGGCTTCCGTCTCAGAGACTGTATGTATCAAGCGCCTGGCTTATTTCTTCAGAAGCAAAGGACTGCCAACCCATTAACAATCCATAGCCCAGGTTGTGCTAGCAATGAACCACCAACAGCTGGTTACTGGGCTTGCATTTATCCTCAGTGACTATTATCAAGTTCAGCATGGGCTAGCATTCTGCCATATGCGGGTAATAACAACACTTTTATGGTTCTGCTCAGTTATACATATTGCAACCTTAATGTTTCTAGAACCATAATTTTAGAAACACGATATATTTGGTACGCACGGGTACTACTCACGACTGGACTGGTCTTCGTGCTTGCGGTAAGAACATACACAACTGGGTTTGCGTATGATTATGAAATGGGCGCCCCTGCTTCGCATCCTTGATTATCCTTTTATATGGTCGTTAAATGGACCGACTATGCTACTTTCTGAAGTCGGACTTCTTGGAGGCTTTGCAGTACAACTCGTGCAGATGTTTCTTCAGCGACCAGGAAGTTGCGTGGTTCTTTCCTCGAGGCAACTAGGAAAATGCTCTCATATATTCGGGGTAATCATTATCGTGCCGGTTTTTAAACATGGGCTCTGACAGAGGAATAGCTTTTATGGCTACTCTTTGCCTTGATATGGGGGTACATCCGTCTTATTCACCTTCCGTGAGCTAGGGGACATTAGGGGGATTATCCCAAAGAAAAACACCTGGACATTTGATCAGCTGGTACCGGCTTTGTTACGTCTAATCCCTGCACTGTTGATGGCCGAGGGGTTCTCCGGTAAGCGCCAAATAATAACTAACTGCCCGAAGTGATTTCACAGAACTGATCGATGAACGCAGGTATAATTTATAGACAACTCTGGATCCGATGATAATGACACCAGCCATGGAGCCCACATATCGACTCTGAAGGAAATCGTCAGCTGAAATTCGCCAATGTCGATGGAAGGTCGCGCGCCTACCAAAGAAACCCAGACCAGGACGCCGTTGTACAATGTCAGACTACGGTGCCACTTACAAGTAGCCTATCACCACCCGTACACACGAAAGGTGCGGCAAATTCACTTTACATCTGAATCTCAAATCTGTGCCGAAGGTAGTTCCGGAATGAAGCACGGTATTTGGACAACATGCGCCTCGCCATAGCCCTCATGATTGCAATAGCAATGCTTCTCTTTTTATTTTCCCAAGCCCAAATCACCCCGTCTATGGAGGGCGACATTGAACTGTTGTTTATAGCTCCGGCAAAGGCGTTTGCAGCTTGTCTCTTAAGCCTGTGCTTAATTCCTTCATGCGGGATTTTAAATGCTCTTGAACCGAGGAAATCAACGCAGGACATCCCCTATCTCTTGTCAAGGTTGCAATTGATCCTGAAAAAGACTATCAAGTTATGCGATACATCTATCTCGCATCCTGTCCCATTTTGACTGCTATTTCTATTGCGGTCATTTACCCGTCGCACATGCATTACATTTCGTATGCAATGTATCCCTGGTACGCAGTGACTATGTCATCGTTCTTTATTACTTTGATCATGACCTGCTTCTCCACATGCAGGCTACTATTCTCACAAAAAGCCGTTGAGGAATTCTAAAAGTTCCTGTCCCTGTACGTATCTATCGGTTTCCAGTTAGGGCTTCAAGATCGAACATTTGTTACTGGTGTCTCATGGAGTATGCTTCAATATACTTGAGCATAACCTTACTGTAGCTACGTAAATATGCCTATCATCAGCAGAAATTAGAACAAGTAACCAGCCATTTATGTAAAACAAAACACGAGAATGCCTCCGGCAGTAGCCAACCAACACATGTAAAAACAATACAAGAATAACCACCTATCCTCTAAAAACGAACTCCTTGGACCTGGTTGAGCGTACATGCGACTAACTGTACCAGCCATAGGCCCGATTATTTCTCTCTGATGTTCGTATCAATGTCCATCTTTCAGCCCCAGAGAACAGCGTCGTCACGAAAGCTCGCATGTTAACACTGCACATATTTCACCCGCAGCTCTGCCTTCACGGAAAATAAATCGCTCACAAGCATCGATCAAGGGCTCCATATGCCACAGAAGTAAGCGGAATCCGTGAATTCGTGTATGAAAGGTAATAGTCATTCAGTGGCATTGAACGTCGGCGCTATGAAGCACAGGTAGCCATGGCTTGCAAGGCTCTCCCATCGCAAGGTTAACTGCCCTGTGAGTACAGCCCAACCCGGTCACGGTCCCCGGTATGGTTAGATTGAAAGTGCTGACCCATTATTTATAAATTGTGAACGGTCCTGGGTACTTCCTGAATGTCCAAATACAGTAAATAGCTTTCGGCGACAGAAATTGACTTGAATGGCCGACGAAGCGATGAACTCTTGTGACAAAGCCATGGAGAACCACCTGCGAGGGTGGTTGCGAACCATCCCAGTATTTCGCAGGAAGACTATTTCTTGAAGAACAATTTGGCTTCAAATGGTATTCTCTTTTCGAAGGCGCATCCTTTTCTTGCTACAGACGTGCTTAAGATGACCGCAAGATGTAATGAGATCCTGATAGGTAGGTCACCAAAGTTTTGCTTATCCCAGATCAGTAGATCAAGAGCAGGGTCTAAATAGCACTCAACCCGCCATCAATGTTAAGAATGCAATTATTAGCGTACTCATTCTGCGCCAAGAAAACAGCAGCATCTGCGATTTCCTGCGGGTCACCGAATCGACCAAGTGGAATCTCATCCTTAAGACGAGTCTTTTCACTCTCGCTAAAATCTTTCTAGTAATCAGCGGGAGCTCCTGTAAGGCTTGCGCACCACACTTACTGGCAATCATCGGAGTATCGATATACCCCGGAACAATCGCATTAGATCGAATAACCACACCCCGCAAGGAGCTTGCCGCCTCAACAGCAAGCGAACGGGTAAGTCCGAGCACACCGGCTTTGGAGGCAGCATAGGGCACCGCGCCGGTTCCGCCTTTGTGCGCTAGCAGGGAGGAGATGTTTATTATGCACTTAGAGGGAGTTTCTGTAGTGGTATTGCGATTTTTCGAACGGCTGCGGATTGCGGCGCGCAGCAGGGCGCGAGAGGTGAGAATTGTGCCTTCGAGGTTTGTACGGAGAGTCCGAGATATTGCGTCTGGGTCGGTTCTAGCGAGGATATTCGACGTGGATATCCCTGCGGCGTTGACAAGGACGTCGACATCTTTCTATTAAGAATTAGTTAGCCATCTTTCGTTTCCTCTAGATAGCAGAAGCCGACCTACCATCTTCTCCTCCAACCCCCGCACCCATGACCCAGGCTCAGACACATCCCCAACAAACAAGCTTACCCTCCGGCTCTCAGACAGCCCTATCTCTGCATACTCTTGTTGATCCTCCTCCGGCGCCCTGGTTGCTAGTATCTCATCTCTCCCATTCCCAGTCTCAACTTCCTCCGGCAACTCCCCTAATCGCGCAGCAGCATCCACAAGCCTCTGTTGTGATCGGCCAACGAGTATGATTTTATCGACGCCTTCTTGCAGAAACCGGTCTGCAATTGCATATCCGATTCCCGATGTCGCGCCGGTGACCATGCATGTGCGGCCGGGGAGGCGATCGGAGGGTTTGAAGCGGGATTGCCGTTGTTGTTGGATTGGTGTTTGGATATTGGAGCTTGTGGAAGATGAGTAAGGTCTTTTGAGGGATAATCGTAGAAATGGTGCTTGGATAGGACGCAATTGGTGTAATGTCGCGCTTGCGACTCCGCGGAGGCGGAGAGATTGGAGATAAGACATGGTGTTGATTAGGCCATGGGCTGAAGCGTTAAATCAGTTAATTTTTCGAAGCTTGAAGAGCAATGAATTAAATTCAATATTAATACAGAGGAAGAATAGAGGGCCTTGTACGGAGTAGCAGAACCCATCTGGATAAGGAAAGACGTCACAGGAATAATTCCGTCGGAGCTTGACTGAGCACGGGCCATATCGGAATAATCCGTGGAAAACACCGTTTTTCTCCAACTCTTTTCCTTTTCCTCCTCTCTACAAGCAAGCACAAGCGGGTAACAGCATGTCATCAACAGCACAAACACAAGAATACGTGACTCTCGTCTCCGGCGACGGCTTCGAGTTCGTCGTTCCGCGTAGCACAGCCTGTGTTTCGGGGACAATACGCCGCATGCTAGACCCATCCAGTACGCTCTCGACCCCTCTATTCATTTACTTCCTTTGCTTGCTGTGACATCTGCTAACCACATCTTACCAATAGGTAGCTTCTCAGAAGCCATCACAGGACGCTGTGTTCTCGAAACTCTGAGCGGCGTGGTCCTGGAGAAAGTATGTGAATACTTCTGCTACAATCAGAAGAACAGGGAGCAGGCGAACGTGCCGGATATGGAGATCCCGCCAGAGTTGTGCTTGGAGTTGTTGATGGCGGCGGATTATTTGGATACTTAGATTGTGCTTGGTATGTTTGTTTTGTTCTGAATCGGGAGGTGGCGCTGACGGTTGACAAGGGAAGACGTGTTCTGGCTGTGATGACTTATGATCCGTACGACTTTCGCTGCATTGCATATTATACATAATCAGGATTGGAGTTGGTGGCTTTATGCTGGGTGGCGTTAGGTCTGGTTAATGGAAGGCCACGGCCAGGTTAATAGAGAACGCTACTTCGTTTCCCGTTCCGATATCTACAGGATGCAGTTGAACGTCTTGTTTACTGCCGACGCCATCAGAACATCTACACCCGTCCTTCGTCCCTTATATTGATGGACGGGTGTTCTAAAGATGATGGCAGATTAGTCTCATGACAACTCCCTTTTATTCAGTCCTCATCCATTCGGTGGATACCAGGGCCTTATTCCAGGGGAGACATGCAAATCTTTTTCTATTCCATAGAAATGATATCAACCTTTGTTTCCGGGGTATCTATCTAATGTAAATCATTACTTAGAAGCTAAAAATTATTTCTTGGGCCGCGGCCGATTCCCTCCCTTCTTAGGACCCGGCGGCTTCTCAGCATAAATCTTCTCCTTCCCAAACGCCGCATCTCCAACCCTCAAAAAGCTAACAACACCTTGGTCCACAATTGCAAGAATCACATTCCGGTACCCGTGCCGGAGGCGCATATACAGCATGCGATCCATCTTCTCACCGCGCGGGGGATCTAGCGGTGTGCTTTCAAGGAGTGCACCAAGCTGGGATAGCGTCGGCATAGTAGTTTCAGTTCTGGAGTTGACAACTGCGATTCGGAAGTCGGGGGTTGGAGGGGCGGATTTGCGGAATGCGGTTGAGGGTTTGTAAACGTGGAAGACGACGCGGAAGGGGGGTGTTGTTTTGCGGCGAGGAGATTGGGGTGTGACGGGGTCGTGATAAGGAATGACGGCGAGTTTGCGGTAGACGTCGTCTGTATTTAGTTAGAAACGACGCATTTTGTAACCTGGTCGAAGGAAATGCTTACGATAGCTCCGGTGTATACCCAATCCCACCACGGGGCCAGTGGTCGTCACCCCCGTCGAACTATTCCAGCTATGCAGCCAATGTAGGAATCGACCAAAGATCCCCAGTCCCTGCTGCGGCGCACTTTCCTCGACTTGTATCTCATCACTCTCATCATCCCATCCCGGGGCCCTGATAACAGTATACCCCAATCGCCTCAGTCCAGTATACACCGAGAACCTCTCCACGGATAACCCACCTCTCCCAGTGAAGCACGCATACGCTGCCTGCAAGCTCATGGGAATCCCCAGATCTTCCTCCCCTTCTTCAACAGTAGGTCCTGTAACTGATACCGGCCACCGGATATCCAAACTGCCCCGTTCAATGAGATACAGCGCTTCTTCGGGTAATAGCCATACCCGGTTCCAGCGATCTGCCCGGCCCATTGACTTGAAGTGTTGGCCCTTGGGGTTGGGGACGTAGACGCACGAGTCCGCGGGGACGCCTATCTTTGTTCCTGCATCTGCGCTTGTTGCTTTTTTTGGATGCTCATCATCCTCGTTCGTAGTAGTTTCCTTCTCGTCTTTCTCTTCGGTCACTTTGGTAGGCGGTGCAGGCCCATCAGGTGCGTAAAATGCGATAACTCGATGCTTGGGATGATGTAAGCGCGGATGCGAAAGCGCATTGTGCATAGCCTGTCGCGACGCATCGAGGATATCGGCCTGGTAGAGTGTAGGATTTGGTTCGAAGTCTTTTTCGCCGCGGCGGGGGAGGGATGTTTGCGATGAGTCGGAGGGGCTGTACGGTCATCATTGTGAGCATTAGGTTCTCTACAACTTGGAAATTTAAGGGAACAGCGCAAATGTAGCGGGAAATCTCACAAGGCAAGGTTATTCAGGAATCTGAAGTCCTGTGTCTCGTCGGACAGGTCAGTCTCGATTTGCGGCGCGGAGGCCTGCGAGGCCGGGAGGTGGGCGGCAGCTTCGTCTGTGTCAGCCATTGTTAAATTGTTTGTTGTTTCTTTCTTTGATAAGCTGCAATATATTGAACAGGTTGGCCCTTGGTTGAGAACGCAGAACGCGGGGAGTATGCTGAGTTGAAAAGGAAGAATCTACGGGCTTATCGCAGTGGTGATAAGGAATTATAGTGGGCCGTGGGCATGCTGACTACAATTACGACCATCACTACTATTTACTAGGTACTTCGTCTCATTGGGACTCTTACACTAAATTAATATTGAACAGTCAGTTTAAGATCGAAATGAATGATTTGATCTACATACATCGTGTTCTCCGGCGCCTGTGTTATCCCAATTGCTCATTGGCAAATATCCATGTGCACTAGGTCGTCAGGCTGACTCCAGGCGAGGTGGTGCTGCCATGGCCAATGCCAATTGCCCTCAAGCATTTAAAAACATCAGCTTGATCCCCCTTCCCTGAAGACAAGCAGAAGATGCCAAAAATGGATCTCTTTCAGAAACTTCCTTTCCATGTTCTCCTGGATATTACAAAGTCTCTTGTTGACTTACCCTCACTCTTCCACCTTGTCCAAGCATCCCCTACAGTCTCCTCACTGTTTTATGAATGTGCGCCAGAAATCTTCCATGCTGTTATTCAGTATTCTGTTTCACCCACGATCCAAGGTCTTCTGTATACAATTGCTCACATCCGATCTGGCAAGACTGCATCTCATGGACTATATGATTTCATGAGCAAGATCGGGAGTTACTATACTGATAAAGGTGGCCTAACTCCTTCGCCCGCTGTTTTCCGAGAAATGTTAATGCTGTCTGTCAAGTCCAACATCTTGGCTATCAGTGCATGCATGAAATACTCCATCGATGCCTTGCAATAAATGTATCCCATATGGCGAATCCAAATACCGAGTATTCCTCACCAAACACTCGTATGCAGCAATACCCGCTCCGAGATTCAGGATCTCCAACTTGGGCAGAGAAACAGCATGTTTACCGCGCTTTATGCTTTTGATCTTCAGCAATCTACTTGTGCCATGTCCAACCTTGACTACCTAGATACATGGACTGCCTGCTGCCAATCAGAAATATATATGAGAACAGATAACTAGCCTCGTTTTGAGGGAAAACAAAGGTCTAATCTGAAGCACTTTGTTCACTGTGATCAGCCCTCTAGTAGTACCTTCAGGCCCACTGTTCGTCAAATCCTGACACTGGTTCATCATCCATATTAAAATCGCTGGACTATGAGCCAGGCCTCCAAGGCCGGGGTATCCAAAGGTACCTTGGTCTCCAACAAATTACATAAATCAAGCGCCGTGTTCTCGTGGGAAAGGCCGAGCAAAGTCGTAAAGCACGTCAAAGTTGGGGCATTGGCAATGAGGACGAATGCTCTGTTGCAGCTTCCATGTCACAGTCACAACATGATGATCAAGCTGACCTGGCCAGTTCTCATCTCTAACCCAGTGATAGCCACCTAAGACCGGGCTGCCCATCTATGGGAATACTGAAATATCTTCTGTACAGGCTGTGAGAATGGCACGATCCTGTCATTCAAAGAACCATTTCTTGGTTGCTTCATTCGTAATCAAGTTCACCTCATCCTTGCATCTCTCAATCATCTCGAAGTCTACTGCGAAATAGGTAATACTATCAAGGAATGAGGATATGGGCAACAATGGAAAGTGTTGGACTTGGACAAGTTAATTGGTCTCATAGAAAAACAGTGAAGGTGATGGCTAGCATTTGCTTTGTAGTGCAGGGAGCCAAGGAATGGAGTTGATGAGCACCACAATTATGGGGGTGTCAGGATTGTGACGGCCTGGTCATGTTGACTGGCTATCATGTGAGATGCAGTTGTTTGCTTTGTTGATGAATACGGCGTTACCTCTTTTCTTCCTTCCTCATGTTGATTATTCTCGTCGATAGCTACCTAGGTAGAACCCATGAGTTGGAAGTTCCATTATCCTAGTAGAGCGCCGTGACAAGGATTCTTATAGAATCTGCATAAAAGGGATTGCAGAGAAGGCAGCCACAGTGGGCATTTCAGTGTTGCTGCATGCTGAGGCCATGCAAATCAAAACATATTATGCCAAGACAAATGATGGTTAGTCCACTGAAAACAGCATCGAGTTCTGCCATTTCGGCCTCTGGATAATCGTCTCATTGTTAATCGGGGAAGAAAATATTTGTATATAAATATACATATGAAAGACGACTCATAACTATCTGGATCCAACTTGTATATTAATCGCAAATGGTTGTTTCTCCATCGTACATACAGACTGCATATAGCCCTAACAACTCCCACTCTACAGAACACATGCAGTACCGCACCAAAGAGAAACCACATCATTCAGCAGACAAACATAAACACAAAGTATCATTAAAATGAACTACAATCCCAAAAGGCTCGTGCCGACAGCCACGCCACACCTGACACACAGACACGCCACTCAGCCGTCCCACCTCGGAAGCCTCCGTCCTCTCGGACGTGCGGAAGACGTCGTCTTCCTTTGCCCCGGGTCAATGGGTCAATCGTCAACGACGTGCTTGTGCCTGTCAATCAGGGGAGCTTGTGTGGACCGATCGATCTTTGTCCTTCCCGTGCGATTAAATTTAATTTTGATCTTGGATCCGTGTGGGGGGTGCTTATTTGGACGTTGAGGTTGATGGTAATACAGCACTTGTATGGGGTCACGTGAGAGGTTGCGAGTTGTATTTTTTGATTTCGCTTATTTTCTCTTGATTTTCGTTCGCTTGCATCTTATTACTACTTTTGCTGCTATTTATTTACCCAGTCACGTAGTAAATTATTGAAGTCATCATATTATCGACTAGCTCAAGTCTAGAAATTTACGGTCCACACCAGCCATCATTTTAATCCGACAAAAACGAAAAAAAGATATCGTACCATGCCATGCGTTTGAAACAAGCCCAGGAATTAAACAATAGAAAGAAAACATGAACAAAACATATAAGATGAAATGAAAGAAATTAAGCACCGAACTCCTTGACATCCGTCTTCTTCCCACAGAGAGCCAATGGCACAATACCACTGACGTGCATCTCAGGACCGTAGACGTGCATGTTAAGACCAAGCTCCTCACCAACGGCCTTGATGTTCTTCAGACCCTCCTGGTAGTTGGGGCCAGCACGGCGGACCCAGATCTGGACCTTGTGCTCGTTGAAGGTAGTAGCGACCTCCCGCAGAGCGCGGATGACACCCTTGAAGGTGGAAGCAACGTTGGTGAAGTTGGCAATACCGCCACCGATGAACAGGACCTTGCCGTCGGGGTGAATAGGAGCCCGCAGCAAGAGGTCGAATACGGTACGGGCGTAGTTGAAGGTCTGAGTCTCGGTGGGAGCACCCGAGTACTCACCATAGTTGGCGAGCTCACTGACGAAACCAGCGGAGGCAATGGCATCCGCGTAGACGACGGAAGCACCGCCACCGGCAACGAGAGTCCAGACACGACCGTTGGGGTTGAGGACAGTGAGCTTGAGCGAGGCACCGGTCTTGGCGTCCATGTCGGAGATAAACTTCTCCTCCTTGCTCATCTCACGACCAAAAGGAGCGGGGAAGTCCAAGGGAGGACCAGCGTCGATGTTGACCTTGTCACCCTGGGTAACGGAAGCCAGGCCCAGGTTGGCAGGGCTGCGGGCAATGGCCCACTTGGTACCGCACTCGAACTCGGCCGTCTGGTCCAGCTTGGCGGCCAAGTCAAGGAAGTGCACTTCGGCGGAGGTACCCTCGGCGTTGGGGATGACGACCAAGGGGTTGATCTCGAGGTAGGTAAACTGGCAGTCCACGTAAACGGCGTAGAGACGAGAGATGAAATCGACGAGGACGTTGTGGACACCCTCAGGGACCTTGTTCAGGAGGGCCTTGGCAATTTCCTCGTTGGAGGGGTAGTTCTTGAGGTTGACGGGGATGAGCAGCTTCTCAGCCTTAGCGTCGACATCACCAACGTCGACACCACCCTCGTGGGTGAAGAGGATCCAGTCGCCCTACACTTGTTAGCTCCTGAACCATCTTATGCCTCTTGTGTGGATGAGTGACCTACCTCACGAACGGAGTGGATGTTGATGTAGTATTCGGTCTCTTGAGGGTGAGGGACGAAGGGCTCGACGAGGAACTGACGGAGGACACCAGTGACGGTCTCGACCTGGACTTCCTTTGCGGCACGAGCCTCAATCCATTCCCGAGCCTCAGCCCAGGTCTTGTTGAGACCAAGGAGACCGCTCTTGCCACGGCGCTTGATCAATTGGTCGGGTTTGGCAACAAACTTGGAGCCGGGAGTGAGGAGCCAAGGGTAGGTGACCTCAGCTTGGTCAAGGACATCCTTCACAGCAAGGTCGTCGGGGAAGTAGATGGAGGCGAGTCTGGAAGGAGGGTTGTGGGTGGTGGAGGGAGGAAGCGGAGTAGGCTTGATGACGGGAGCACGAGTGAGGTGGTAGTTGAGGATGGCCTTTCCGTCGGCCTCGAGAATGGACTTAGCAGACATTGTGAGATATTAGATGTAGTAAAGATAAGAAAGAGTAGAGGGGGTATAGAGGAGAGCAAGTAGAGAGAGGGAAAGAGGAGGTATATGCAACAGAAGTAGTAGAAGTAGAAGTAAAGAAGACGAGAAGGGGGATGAGAAGGAGATAGAGAGGAACAGAAGAGAGAATCGAAAGGAGGACAAGAGGCCGATCCAGGAGAATTTGTTACCGTCGCGAAACGGTACAGTTTAGAAAAATGACATGTTTTTTTGGAATCAGTGGGGTAGGCGGTGACCCACTTTTGAATGTTGAGATTCACAGTGGAGCCATCACGCTAACCTAGCTTGGGTGTGGGATCACGAGTACCGAGTACTTTCTCTCACATGTGTCCAGGTATTCTTAGGTCTATGTGCATATCAACGTGGTTAATACTGGTAAGCAATGTATTTAATCGGGTATGTAACTGTTACTTCGAATTATATACCAATCAGAGAGCGTCAATTGATGGATAGTGAGAAGAACTTGGTCGGTACGGTTAGTGCAGAGTCCAGGGTACAGGTGGTGCACTCTGATATGGCCATGCATAACCCAAATTGTTGGGTTGCAACACAGGGGAACCAAACGGAATGAATGGAGCCTGGCATTGCGTGTTTTTTTCTGGCTGGTGGACAAGCAATTTCGCTTTTTGCAAGTGTGCTCTTGTATACAGTGTAGCCGTGATACCACATAGTCCGACGAAGTCCGTACGGAGCACGGAGTTGGCTTACTGCATTTCGTATCCTACTGTATTCAATTGATATCTTACAATCCAAGACTCATAGAGACAGATCTCAATACAGCCCTCAGCAATAGACACAGTAGATACTGCCTCTGTACTATTTCTGTACTTGTATACTTCTTCCCTGTAAACATCGATAAGATAGGCGGTCAACCGCGGGGTCGTTTGAGCCCCAACCAGCGGTGGATCCACGATTGACACACGGTTTGTTGAGCAGTATCAAATTTACAGAGTATTCGCCAGTCTGTTGGTATGCTGTTATTTTTGTATTGTTCCCCGATATCGTCGTCACTGCCAGCATCCCATCCTCTCTCCCTCCTCCATCTTTCTTCTTCTTTTCTCCTGTCCATCTTTTCTCTCTTCCCATCCCCCTGACCATCCTCCTTTCCCTCTTCTCTTCTTCTTTTTAGTTATCAGGGAAAAACCCCCATCTTTCATCTTTTGTTTTCATCTTTTTAACATCTATCTAACCTACACTACTTAATATAATCCCCAGGTACGTATCCAGTTCTCTACTGCTAGCTCACCTACTGCTCTTGTGCTCAACTGACCTCTACTTCGAATAGCCATCATGCCCGAGTCCGCTCCTCTGGCCAGCACTGCCAATGGCGTGCAGTCGGCCAACGACAACATCACCCGTTTCAGCCCTCCCAGCCGTGTGCTCTCCCCTCTCTCTCACACCCTCTTCCACAACAAGACACGATGCTTCGTATAGTAAGTCGACCAAAACGAAAGAATCAGCATGAAGGTCAGAGGTCAGGACTGACTTGAGCAGTGGTATGCAGCCCAAGGCCGTCCAGGGTATGCTGGACTTTGACTTCATCTGCAAGCGGAGCACCCCCTCCGTCGCCGGTATCATCTACACCTTCGGTGGCCAGTTCGTCAGCAAGATGTACTGGGGTACCAGCGAGACTCTCCTCCCCGTCTACCAGGATGTCTCTAAGGCCATGGCCAAGCACCCCGATGTCGACACCGTCGTCAACTTCGCTTCTTCCCGTTCCGTCTACAGCTCCACCATGGAATTGATGAACTGCCCCCAGATCAAGTCCATTGCCATCATTGCAGAGGGTGTTCCTGAGCGTGTATGTTCTGTCTCCCTGCTTCAGGTCGATCTCTAGCTAACGAGACCAGCGTGCCCGTGAAATCCTGGTCACCGCCAAGGAGAAGGGCATCACCATCATCGGTCCCGCTACCGTCGGTGGTATCAAACCCGGTGCCTACAAGATCGGTAACACCGGTGGTATGATGGACAACATTGTTGCCTCCAAGCTCTACCGTAAGGGTTCCGTTGGCTACGTCTCCAAGTCCGGTGGTATGTCCAACGAGTTGAACAACATCGTTTCCCAGAACACCGACGGTGTCTACGAGGGTGTGGCCATCGGTGGTGACCGTTACCCCGGTACCACTTTCATCGACCACCTACTCCGCTTCCAGAACGAGCCTGAGTGCAAGGTCCTCTTGCTGCTAGGTGAAGTCGGTGGTGTCGAGGAGTACCGTGTCATTGAGGCCGTCAAGAACGGTACCATCACCAAGCCCATCGTTGCCTGGGCCATTGGTACCTGCGCCGGCATGTTCAAGACTGAGGTCCAGTTCGGTCACGCTGGTGCCTCCGCCAACTCTGACCTGGAGACCGCCATTGCCAAGAACAAGGCCATGCGTGAAGCTGGCATTCACGTTCCTGACACCTTCGAGGACATGCCTGAGTTGTTGAGCAAGGTCTACAAGGACTTGGTCGCCAACGGCACCATCAAGCCCCAGGCCGAGCCCGTGGTCCCCAAGATCCCCATTGACTACTCGTGGGCCCAGGAGCTGGGTCTCGTCCGTAAGCCCGCTGCCTTCATCTCCACCATCTCCGACGACCGTGGCCAGGAGCTGCTCTATGCCGGTATGCCCATCTCCGACGTCTTCAAGGAGGACATTGGCATCGGTGGTGTCATGTCGCTTCTGTGGTTCCGCCGCCGCCTCCCTGCCTACGCCGGCAAGTTCTTGGAGATGGTTCTCATGCTTACTGCCGACCACGGTCCCGCTGTCTCTGGTGCCATGAACACCATCATCACCACCCGTGCCGGCAAGGACCTCATCTCCGCTCTCGTCTCTGGTCTGTTGACCATTGGTTCTCGCTTCGGTGGTGCCCTGGACGGTGCTGCTGAGGAGTTTACCAAGGCCTTTGACAAGGGCATGAGCCCTCGTGACTTTGTCGACACCATGAGAAAGGAGAACAAGCTCATCCCCGGTATCGGTCACCGTGTCAAGTCCCGCAACAACCCTGACCTCCGTGTTGAGCTGGTCAAGGAGTTTGTCAAGAAGAACTTCCCCAGCACCAAGCTTCTCGACTACGCCATTGCTGTCGAGACTGTCACCACCTCTAAGAAGGACAACCTCATCCTGAACGTCGACGGCTGCGTTGCTGTCTGCTTCGTTGACCTCATGCGCAACTGCGGTGCCTTCTCCGGCGAGGAGGTTGAGGACTACATGAAGATGGGTGTCCTCAACGGTCTCTTCGTCCTGGGCCGTAGCATCGGTCTGATTGCCCACTACCTCGACCAGAAGCGTCTCCGCACTGGTTTGTACCGTCACCCCTGGGACGACATTACCTACCTCCTGCCCAGCTTGCAGAAGGGTGGTGCCGAGGGCCGTGTCGAGGTCAGCATTTAATTTCGTTTTACGTGATATCTCTATGTTTTCGTCTTTGCTTGGGCAGCGATCCGGGAATATCCTGGGATAATGTGCCGAAAATTTCTTCTGTGTATCGACATTGGAGTTCTGATGGTTTCTTTTCATTTCTTTGCATGGTTTATATCATCGTATCTGTTTTATACTCTAGTGCGCACATGTGGCATGACAAATAATCATGAATTTTAGATGGATTCCAGACCTTTGGCTGTAGAACCGACTTTGAATGTAGAACGAGAAACAGGGCACGAAGAAAAAAAAAATATTCGTCGCCTTATAGATCCATACTGCAATCTGATTGGCCGAAGCTCTGGTCCGGTTTCCATCAGTTCTCCGATAAAAGTTCATCTTCAACTTTCACCAACCACCGATCACTCAATAAATACTGAAACAAAATGGTCCGCATAAAACAACGCTACCTCCTCCTTGACATCCTCTATCCCGATCCGTCCTCATGGCCCAAATCAATCCCCGACGACGCAAACCCAGAAGCAAATAACCACCTCCGCATCCACTCCCCAACAGCAGATACACTATCCCCCGGCCTTTTGGCAAAATTGATCCGCGAACAAGTCTCAGAGCTCTTTGGTGACTGGGGCGTTGGTAGACTCGGTGGCTCTAATGCGGGTGGCGTTAGCGGTATGTCATCCATCCCTTCATCTTTGCTCTCTGGGTCGCGAATGAAGATGCTAATGATTCTGGTGCAACAGTGAAGTATCTCTCTCCCGCAACATCAACAGCTATAATCCGCTGCCCGCGAGCGTCATACCGTCTCGTCTGGACGGCCATCACACATCTCTCCCACGTCCCCGAATACACCCATGGCTCTGGTTACGCCGGGAAACGCGCCGGCGCGATGAACAGGCCGTGCGTGTTTCGCGTGATCAGAGTCTCGGGGACGATGAGGAAGGCGGAGGAAGAGGCGATTAGACGGGGGAGGAGAGAAGTCGCGAGGGTTAGGGGGGTGAAGGAGGGGGTTGTGCTTGGGGGTTTGTTTGGAGGGGATGCGGCTGGTGATGATGTTGGCGTTGGAGTTGAGGATATTGATATGGACGATGATAATAACGGTGATGATTCGGATTGATTGATTAACTGTACATATCATGTATATTATTGAGATACCCATAATGCGTTACTTTCGTACAACTTTTATCCCGCTATCTGGTAACGGTCCTTTGAAGTCTGCCAGGTCGTCATCGTCGTCGAAGTCTGTCGCCGGAACCGATTGACTCTGTTCCCTGGCCCTAGCCGCCTCCTCTTCCAAGTCCGCCAACTCCTGCTCATCATATTTATCCTTCGCATCGAGCCACCGCTCCTGCACATCCCGAACATCCATACTCCCCAACCCCTCCCTCACAGCAACCTGCCAAATACTATCATTCGCCCCCTCCGCCGGCCCAAACGCATACCCCCCGGCACGATCAATTTGCCTCAACAAACTCATCATACTCTTTTTATCCTCCACAGCCAGTGTTTCAAACCCCACAAGCCCAAACTCCTCGATCAACTCAATAATCGCATTATTCAACGGCCCGAACTTTTCATGCGACAGCCGCGAGGACTCGGCTTCCAGGTGCGGGAGGAGATAGTTTAGGTCTTGGACCTCGGTGTAGAAATCGAGGTTGAAGGGGAGGGGCGCGTAGTTGGAGAGGTTGTCGATTTTGGTGAGTACGTTTAGGTGTGGGAGATCCATTTGGAGCATTGCGCGGAGGGAGAGGAGGAGTGCGGAGATGTACATTGAGGGGAGGGTGAGGGTATAGGAGTCGATTAGGTGGATTACTATCAGCTGCGCTGCGTTAGTAGATGTGCAGCTGATTCGTGGAAAGGACTCACTCTATATCCCATTTTCTGGAGCTTGAAGAAGATGTTCCGCAACGAGGCGTGGTGCGTGAATAGCTCGACTTGCCCGGGGCAATCAAATAATACATAGTCCTCTATACATGTTAGCTCAATCCCTCCTCTATAACCTGAATGGTAGAATGCTCACCTCCAAGCTCCTTCAACCCCTCCTCCAAAAACTCAAAGTTCTCCTCCAACTCCTCCAGCGCATACAACACACCCCCATTCGGCCCAAGCTTATCTTCCTCCATAATCTCCTCCAGAGTCACCAGATCCCGTACGTCCAGCGCACACGGATACGATGTTTGATCGTTTGCAGGGTCCAAATTCACGATTGAGCATTTGCGGCCGATGGCGCCGAGGAACTGGTGCATGCCGTTGCAATATGTTGATTTGCCCGCGCCAGGCGGGCCGATGACTAGTTGCGCAAAGGGCATTCTGCTGTGTGACCAATGAAGATATAGTACTATAGAAGAATGAAATCAGAAGTGAGATGACCGTCTAATGGAGGCGGGGAGAAATAATATGGCGGTGAATCACGGCAGAAAACGATCTTCAGTTCGATGACGACGGAACAATCTCCAACAACAACCGCATAAACACCGAAGAGGTAGCAAGTCCAGTCCGGTGCAGTGTACAACCATGGCGTCAAGTAGGTTCCTACCACATGCAATTCCACGTCTTGGAGATTGATCGCATGCTCACAATTCAGATCAATTCACCGTCGCTTCTCCGCCATCCGATGCCATCTCCGCCCTCAAGTTCTCGCCAGATCCGGAGTCTACGCAGTTCGTCGTATCGTCGTGGGATAAGAATGTCTACCTGTATGACTTGCGCGATGAGAACGGGAGTGTAGGGGAGGGGAAGTTGTTGCAGAGGTTTGAGCATCGCGCGCCGGTGTTGGATGTTTGTTATGGCGCGAATGATAATGAGGTCTATACGGTCGGGTTGGATTGGGATGTTAGGAGGTGAGTAACCTCTATTTGGGTTTGATTGTGGTCTTGGTCACTTGGAGGCTAATGGCAACAGAATAAACCTAGCCACATCCGAACAAACCGTCCTCAGCAGCCACGACGCCGGTGTCCGCAACGTCGTCTACAGCAAAGAACACTCTCTCGTCGTCTCCGCCTCCTGGGATTCTACATTACACGTGCACCGCGTCGATACCACAGCCGACATCCCCCCTGCTACCGTTCCCCTCCCCTCAAAACCCTTCTCCATGTCCCTCACAGCCACCAAGCTCGTCGTCGCCATGGCCTCGCGCTCCCTCCATATCTACGACCTCAAGGCATTGGCCCTCCTCACCGAGGAATCAGGCGAGGTAGTCAATAACAAGATTGAGGTTGAGCCGTGGCAGCGCCGGGAAAGCAGTCTGAAGTTCATGACGCGGTGTGTCGCCTGCATGCCGAATGATGATGGGTATGCCTCGTCGAGTATTGAAGGCCGTGTGGCGGTGGAGTGGTTCGACCCATCGCCTGAATCGCAGGCGCGCAAGTATGCGTTCAAGTGTCATCGACAGGCTGTGGAGGACGTGGATGTTGTATACCCCGTGAATGCATTGGCGTTCCATCCGGTTTATGGAACTTTTGCGTCTGGCGGTGGGGACGGTGTTGTTGCGCTGTGGGACGGGATTGCGAAGCGTAGAATCAGGCAGTACCAGAAGTATCCGTCGAGTGTTGCGGCTGTGGGTTTCAGTGGGAATGGGAAGTATCTTGCTATTGCAGTTAGTCCGGGCTTTGAGGACGGGAGGGATGATATCCCAGAGGGGTCTGTGAACATCCATGTGCGGGAGTTAGGAGAGACAGAAGCGAAGGGGAAGGGTGCCAAATAATGACTGGTAATATACATCTCTTTGTCACTTATAATGCTTACTGGCGAATGGATTGATTTTCTCACGAGTTACGCCGATGTACCTGATATTCAAACAAGAACGATGGTATCATATATGTACAAGAGTTTCTAACCTTTCTAGATATGCGATGCCCAAATATCTACTGCTGCGCTTTCCTGACAGTCACAGTACCATCAGTCATACCAAAGTAAGCAGCCACCGGCTTCTGACCACCAATGCCCCCCTTAGCCGTCGCCTGAGGACCCGTCAGGCCATAGAAGATGCCAACTTCCAGCACACCCGCAATTCCCTTGATCGCACGAGCCAGGTTCTCAACCTCCCACACGCCATCCTTTCCGCTGCCGTTATTGCCAGCCTCGACATCACTCTTGGTGAGAAGAGGCTTGAAGGGAGCGTCGATGATGAAGAAGTCCTGGTCGCTCTTCAGGGGACCTTCCTTGGGGGTTGCGCTGAGGCGGACCATGGGGTTGATACTGCCGAGTTCCTTGAGTTTAGTCAGGACGCGGCGCGCGGCAATGGGGGCGACCTCAATTGGGATGTATTTCCAGTTCGAGAGCAGGCGGGATTGGAGTTTTCGCGAGTCTGCTTTTGGTTAGCCCAAGACCCTCCTCTGAGTTACTAGGCAAACTCACCAGCAACGCAAATAAACTCCTTCGCCTGCAACGCCACAATCTTCTCCTGGAACAAACAAGCACCACCACCCTTGATCAAGTTCAAATCATCATCCACCTCATCCGCGCCGTCAAACGCAATATCCAGCACCGTGCCCTCGGGGATAGAATCGAACTCAATAGGCGTGAGACCAGCCTCGACAATGAGCTGCTTAGACTGGAATCCAGTGGGCACGTATTTGGTCATGGAGGTGTCGATGTCGAGTTCCTTGATCGCTTCAATTACATATTGAATTGTCGAGCCGCTGCCGATACCGACCCATTTGGCGTCTTTGGGGTAGTGGTTGTCGACAGCGGTCTTGCCAGCTGCGCGCTTTGCGGCTTCGATTTGGTCAGTCATTTTGGTTGTGGATGCGGATGCGGGTGTATATGAGAATGACTGGATGCGGGATCGGATCTGGGCGCAACACGCGGGAGCGCACGGAAGACGTAGACGAGGGTTAAGAAGAGGACGGAGTGGAGGAAGAGGACAAGAGAAAGACAGGGACCGCAGCCTGTGAAACCAATCGAACGGAACAACCGCTATTAATACGGGCTGAAAGAAACCGGGATCGCGTTTGCTTCGGAGGAGAATCTTCCCCGAGGGGTTCCTTTTTGGTGGGGGTGTAGCGCAAATGGAGCCAAGAAAGAGAGAGGGCTAATGGGTGAAGGGAACTCAGATAGGCAACTTACACCGTGGATAGACCATGCACAGTATGTATAGACATTGTCTTGTCTCTTTGTATGCTCTATCCAGCAATTCTAACCCCTGGTACTTGCTATGGTAATTTTAAGCGCAACGCATTTGTGATGCTTTGGCGGGGTGCATTGGCGTCATATAGTGCCTGAGGCAGACACAGGTCTGTCAGATCAGGTGATTTCACGTGGTGATAGCTATCGCGCTGCGGAGTACAACATCACTCTATCAGGTCCAGGATAACCATCGAAGACTCTCGTTTACCTATCTTGTGTCCTTTTATCAGCTCCAGGACAAATGGCGGACGCTTTTCCCAGAGTCCTGGCTGGACCATCCTCGAAAGAGCGCAAGTATGACCGTCAACTTCGATTGTGGGCTGCCAGTGGACAACAAGCGCTGGAGGAAGCTCAGGTGCTTTTAGTCAACTCCGATGGTCCCTGGGATAATGAAAGCACTGGTGTGTCTGGCGTCGTGGGTGTGGAAACACTGAAGAACCTCGTCCTGCCTGGTATCGGAGGCTTCACCATCGTGGACCCAGCGACGGTTACAGAGTCGGATCTGGGTGTCAACTTCTTTCTTGAAGAGGAGAGTCTGGGGAAGTCGAGAGCTGAGGAGACCTGTCGTCTGCTGAGGGAGCTGAACCCAGACGTGGAAGGAAGCTTTCAGGCTAAGGTAATGCCATCATGTGCTTTTTGTACGGGTCATGAAGCTGACGATGTATAGCCGATTGCAGAGCTCTTACAAGACGCAAACTTCCTAAGACAGTATAAATTAGTGTTGATTTCTGGCCCTTTGAAACGCTCATCTTTGAACGCTCTCTCCAAGGGAGCGCGTGAACTTGGCATCCCAGTGCTCTATACACATTCGGTTGGATTTTACTCGACATTCTCCCTCCAGCTCCCCGCCGAATTTCCCATAGTAGAAACACACCCCGACCCCGAGACGACACAGGACCTCCGCCTAGTGAATCCTTGGCCAGAGCTAGCCGAGGCTGGTGCGCAGATCAGCAATCTGGATAGTATGGATGACCACCAACACGGTCACGTGCCGTACGTTCTATTGCTTTTGCACTACCTCGAAAAGTGGAAGGCAATGCACAACGGCAGCACGCCATCTAATTACAAGGAAAAGACAGAGTTCAGAGAGATGGTGCGCGCTAGTGCTAGGATGAACAATGCTGAAGGTGGAGAAGAGAATTATGATGAAGCTGCCGCTGCCGTACTGAAGTCGTTGAATCCATTCAGTCTGCGCAGTACGCTCCGTGAGGTATTTGAGATGGACGAGTGCAAGAACCTGAAGCCAGAGTCGAATGACTTTTGGCTCATCGCATCGGCTATTAATGAATTCTACCAGAAGTACCAGGTGCTTCCGTTACCCGGATCACTGCCGGACATGAAGGCACAGTCGGCGGACTACGTTGCGCTTCAGAACATCTACAAGGACAAAGCCAAAAAGGATGTGGAGGAAGTCACAGGAATCGTCAGACGAATCGAGTCGCAGCTGGGATCGCGGCCAAGCCCCGTTCCTGAAAAGGATATCGAGATCTTTTGCAAGAACGCAGCTCATATCAAGGTGGTCCGAGGCCGGAATATCCCGCAGCTGGACGATGGAGATGAACACCTATTCAAGGTGATTCGGAACAACCTAGGTGTAATCGAGGGCTTGCCCGAAACCCTCATACCGATCTTCATCGCCTCCCAGATTCTTGATGCAATTGTGACTGAAATTCAAGAGGGGAAGCAAGCGAGTGGATCTATCGACGACGAGGGGGTTTGGAGGAACCAGATCGACCGCTTCGTCGGTATTCTGCGGCGCGACAATCCGGCCGCTGTCGACGAAGACACGCAGCAACGTATCGTGGACGCCACTCAGGAACTCAGGCGTACAGAGGGTGGCGAGCTCCACAACATCTCCGCTCTTGCAGGTGGTTTAGTCGCACAGGAGGCTCTCAAGGTTATCACGAGACAGTACGTGCCATTGGACAACACTTGCATCTTTGATGGTGTCCGAAGCCGCACCGAGATGTACAAGCTGTGATCAGATTTCATACCAAGGACGATACGAAAGCCTGTGGCTAGACTAATTGCTAGGAATGAATAACGAAACTGCTATGACCATTATCATTACCCAAAGTAGCAATCTGCAGCCCGTGCAAACAAAACAAACAACTTACTGTCACATGTCTTGGCACTCGTAAGCATTCGGATCGGCCTCGGAGACTCTGAGTGGAACTTCCAACTCCGTATCCAACGGTCTCCGGGATGATGCTTTTCTACTATTTGTTTGTGATTTAGTTTGTTTTCGCTGCATTCTGTTAATGTAATTCTTCTCGCTGGACAGGCGAATGACTCTCCCGCCGTGCATGTCCAGTGGGAGCTCTTCCGCATAACACAACAGATTCCCGCCAGCTGGTCGGGGTAATCGGACTGCAGCCACCATCCTCAATTCACCATGGCCGGCATACAGGAGACAGCAATGATGCCCAATACCCCTCCGGCTGCGACCGCGTCGCTAGCAGCCGCGCAGAACCTAGTCAACAACGCCTCCAACGTGACGACGACGAGATCCCTGCTATCCTCCTCACGCGAGCTCCTCAGCGTCCCCTTTCGCGCCATCTACCGGGCAGATACATATGCTTTCTCGACACTCCCAAGGCAAGTCGCGAAGTTTGTTGGACTGCAAACTGTGGCCACAGGGCTTATGGATGACACTACTGCTTCCGGAGGAGCTCTTGGGGGTGAGACAGTGGCGCGGGCCGCGGCGGAAACGGTAGTTGGTGAAGGTACTGCCGGTGCTGCGGCTGCTGCGGCTGCAACTTCGCAGGAGTCGGGGCTTCATATTGCGGATTTCTTCCATACGTTGAGGAGGCTTAGCGGGTTCTTTTCGTACTTGACGAGTCGGTGGTCGCTGGCTTGTTTTACGGTGGTGAGTCCAGGAGAACTCATATCTTAGAATGAAGGCCGGGTCTAATTGATATAGGCTCTTGTTCTGAACAGGATTACTATCTATGCGTCGACGAGACGACATCTGCATTTACAATGGGATCGACGGTTAGCATTACGGATCATCCCCATCGTACTTTTCCTGTCTCAGATTGTCTCCCTCCTTCGAGCGATACGTTGCCAGACATCGCCCGATTATTCGCTTATACGCTATGGCTCGCCTGGAAAGGGTATGGCGCTCGACCATGCTGGGGGTGGAGGCTTCTTGTACTCTTTGAGTTCGACGCTTCTACCGTGGGAGTCGGATCAAGGGTCGTGTAGTGCGGTCAATATGGGTACTCCGACCAACGCTTCGGAAATTCCGTACGGATCTTTTTCTCTTCTCTGGCCGGTGTTTCTGCGATTGTGCCTTGGCCACTTTGTCGAGACACTCTCTTGCGCGTTGCAGGGAAGGGCCGTTGTGACGGAAGCGGGAATGTCCATCTTCGAACATTCGCTCGCCTTTGCGGAGGCTGAATCCATCATCAGTCAGTCGATTGGTCTTGGAATATTCGGTTTGCATAAGCATGGGCGAGATGACACATCGCTTTCCGCTGCTGCCGCGGCTGATGGTGGCCGTGCTTCGCTCCATGTTCTCACCAGGTCACAGGTGTTGGAGCGGATGAACGTGTCGCCTGAACTGCTTTTGATTGCTCTGCTCTCGTGCTGTAACAGCCTGACGTCCAACCTTCTCGATGTCATCGGAAAGCAGAGCAGGTACCGTCTGGTTCACACTGCCTTTTGGGGCCTGTGCTTTATGGCTGCGATGGTGTTCGGGCTGCTTGGCAATCCATTGGGCCACGAGGCTGGTTTTATGAAGTTCCCTACGGTCTGTGTCGTTGGTTTTGTGCCACACCTGCTCATCTTGTTTGGCATTCTTTCATGCGTTGTGATCTATGGGCTAGCCCTCGTCATTACTGCATTTTCACTTCCTCTCGATACTCCTCAACCGGTCTCTTTACGAGAGAGACTACAACTCGCACACGAAAATATGCAAGGCGCGAACCAGATTCGCAGTATTCGGTTCAATCGGCATGAGGATTTTTACACCACGCTGCTCAGAATTGGCTACACAGCTTTGACTGCGGCTAGCGAAGCTGTATTTCTTAACGAAGGAGGAGGTGTTGTTGCTAGAAAGATGACATGGTTAGAGGAAGATCGACTAGCAGAAATCGAGGCATCCCGAGGTCGATCCCCTGTCCAGAAGAGTTGGAATTCCTACGACACGGCGTTCAGAGGCATGGAGAATGTGAACTTCGATCTACCAGAAAGACCTCTGGAATGGGAAAGCGGGTATGGTCGCGAGAGAAAGGTTGAACGGCCAAAGAACGGTTCTCGTTCCGTTCGATCGCCAGCTGACCCGGGCGGCGTTGGCGCGTTCCGCGGGGCGACTAGGGCTTACCATGTGCTTTCGTTCTTTCGTGCCATCTTTCATCTACTTGTGCAGTGGATGGCCTACGGAATCAATGCTCTGTTGGACAGACTGGGGATCCATGCCCGACCACAATGGTTGAAGGTCAGGTCACGGAAGAAGGGATCCCGAACAGGACACGATCAATCCGCCGAACCGCTGGACTTCTGGATTCTCACGGATGATGGGGAGCTCGAGCTACCTGAAGACAATGAGTTTGACGTCGAAAACGAAATGCGGAAGCGTGAGCGCACCAATGCAGCGGATTGGGGACAACCTGATGAGCGTCGACTGGATGAGAGGCTCTACGACTGGTGGAAGGCCGGTGGCTCATGGGGGAATCAGGACCAAAGTCCTGACTACAACCCGCCAGAGGCCGATGAAGTTGATGATACAACTAGTATGATGTCGATGTCGACAAACGCCAGCGATTCGGAATGGGAAGACGAATCTGACGGTCGTCGCACGCCGACTCAGGCTGATCCATTCCCTGACAACTTCTCCAGAGAAGGGACACCACAGCCAGATGCGCTAATGGATATCCGTTCCCTTGCACGTCTTCTTAATCCTCGCGATCGGGCCAGCAGAGAAGAAGCGCGGATCCTGGCCGCTCACCTTTCTGCCGATCGAGGCGGACGGATCTTGACTCGCCGTCAATTCCAAAGAGAATTGGAACGGGAAAAAGCACAGATTTTGTTGTCTGCTCGTCTACCCCAGCTCGCCTCGGCACAGACATCCAACGATAAGAGAAAGCCAACACCAGACGAAGAGTCCGAAATGCTGGAGAATCTGATCCTGTCGCGACGAGCAGAGTCATTAACTCCTAGCACAGAACCAAATGGACAAAGTTGGGAAACTGGCGCTTCAGGACTTGGACCAGATGGCCCTCCGTGCGTGGTCTGCCAGACGAGTCCTCGCTCGATTATCGCTTGGCCATGTCGGTGTCTCTGTGTATGCGAAGAATGCCGTGTCAGTCTTGCGATGAACAATTTTGGCAGCTGCGTGACTTGTCGACAGGAAGTCGCTGGGTTTATGCGGTTATGGGTGCCGTAGTCTTCTATATGTAATTTAGTCGGCGTTAGTGGGAATGCATATTGCACATGAACTTAGGGCAAGCGTACATTTTCTCCAACTCGAAACCGTAAGACTATAGTCCATTTGTCCGTATTGGAATAGTATTTACTTTTCTTATCTCATTAGGTTCGTCCAAGGCGAATGTTGCCAGTATGGAGTTCTTCAACTGATGGCATTCACCACTCTTATCAAACAACCCAAAGTGTTTTGGTATAGCAATCATAGGTATAGTAAACAATACAAAAAGAAGTTTATGCCTCTTCTCATTCACTGTTCACTGCTCCTGTAGTATAGAAACTTTTTCTTCACAACATTCCTTTTGCTCTGTTATAACACTCTTTCTCTCTCCATCGTCCTTCTCATTCTTAGTAGTAGTTTTTCATTCTTTCTTGCACTCCAACGTTGACAATCACTTTATCCAAAATAGCCCTACTCTCTGCAATCCAACATGTCCGGAAATATCAAAGACACCTCCCCCAGCACCTCAGTCCCAGACTCCATCTCGCACGGCTGGGAGACCGTCGACAACCAAACCACCCACCCCTCTTTCTCTTTCCCCTCTGAGTCCAAAGCTGAATCTGACTCTGACGGCCCCATCGTCGAACACATCGAAGATATCGCTAATTACCCCGGCGACGGTGACGACGAAGAGGAACATGCCGTGATTTCAGGCCCGCTCGCTGAACGTCGCGTTTCTGAAGCCATCACTACCATCCCTACCGCCGCGGCTGCTGCTGTTGCCTCTGAAGCTGTTACTGAAAATACTGAAGCTGAGGTTGAAGATTATGATGGCGACCCGGATGCGTATGCGGCGTTGCATTTCCGGGAGAGCGAGACTGCGAGTGGTTACCGTGGTAGGGCTGCTGGAAAGCGTCCTGGCGCGGAGGAGGAAGAATACACTCAGGCTGGTTTGACGGCCGGAAAGGTGTTTGAGGCTAGGGTGAAGCGTATCCAGGAGATGATGGGGATGCATGAGGCTAGATGTTTGCGTTCACTTCCCTTTCCTTTCCTTCCTTCCTTCTCCTCGTTTAATCAGCCGAAGCTAATAGAAAAAAAGGGAAGGAAGAGTACGACCCCGAGCAGGACAAGAAAGAAGACAACTACTGGAACAAGTACATGGTCGGCAGCTCCAGTTCTACCGTCGAGCCAGACTCCCCCGGCATCGAGGACTCTGGTGCCCCCGCCCGTCGCCAGCAGTACATCCAGGCTCGACAGAACCGCTTGAACACTCTCCGTGAGGATAACGCCAGCGCCAGTACCAGTACTACTAGTAGTACCCCTAGCCTTCATATGCCGTCTCCCCCTTGTCAGACTCGTCAGAGCTCTAGTGCCAGTAACGCCGATATCTCCCTTCCTATCCTGTCGCCTGGCCGCCCGATGCGTGAGAACTCTGCCCGAGAGGCTAGTCCCAGTATCACCATCCCTTTATCCTCACCTAGCCGCCTCAAATGTGGGAGTTCTACCTGTGATGCTAGCGTTAAAATTGGGGTTGGCGTTTCGATTCCCTTCCCGTCTCCCATATCGTCCCCTGCTCGCACAAATACGTCAAATAGCAAAGCCTACGGTAAAGCTCTTGTTTCCTTCGATGCTCTCTGTCAGAGCTTTGGCGACTGCGTCCAGCTCCAGGAGCGCGAGAACATGAACACCGCCTCCAACGAGGCCAGCAGTTCCAACGACGTCAACGTCAATATCAATATCAACATTAACATCAACGGCCATCGCAACGGCAGCGGCAATGCTACCAACGTCAACGGCACCGAGACCGGGAACGACAATGACTTCCCTTGCGACTTCACCCGCAACAACGAGCCGGACCAGGAGTACGACGCTGACGGCGAATCCTCCGACCCTCTTGCTCTCGACGCGATGATTCCGCGCGAGCGAGCGAATCCTAGTTCTCCTGAGCTAGAGGCTGATAGTGGTTATGAGGAGGGTAACTAAGTTGCCATGGTCATGGTCTGGGGTAAATGTGATTTCTTTGTGGTTATGATGGTGATGATTAGGGCTTTTTTTTTTTTTTTTCGCGCTGATCTGCATATAGATATGGATGGATATGAATACTCTCTTTCTTGCGCTGATGGTCCCCGGAGTTGGGCAGCTGGGTTGTTGTGCTAAAGGATCATGGGTAACTGGAGAACTTTAAGTGATGGGTATCTAATGCGTGTTCTGTGTATGAAGATGTGGGTAATGTCGATACGGATGGTCGCTTCTCAGTGCTGCATGTGCCTAATTCTTTATTCTAGAAACAAAATGTCAAGAAATATATGGACTTGATTAAAATGAAATGGTTAAGGAACGATTTTCAATTATTACACAGTAATAAAGAGTGAAACCCTCAGGTAACAGAGAATGACAATGAAATCGTCAATATCGATACACCCCTACCATCTACCCTACCAGGATCACACCCCAAGCCCATCTTAAACAGCGTAAACAGCGGCGACAGCAACGGCCGCGGCACCAGCAAGAGAGCACTTCATGTTCGACGCAGCGCCGGTGAAAGTAGGTGGTTTAGCAGAGCCGGAGTAGCTAGACGAGGCAGAAGCCGAGGGGATAGCGCCCGAGGAAGAGCTGCCGGTAACCGCCGCAGATGAAGAAGCGATAACGGACGAAGGGGCGTCACCGACAGCAGAGGAAGAGGCAGACGACGCGGTAGCGGTGACTTCAGAGCGGCCGACGTTGCTGCCTCCAACAGGGGGCAGGGAGATAGGCTGGCCGGCTGCGGAGCACTCCTGGACGACGGCGCTGGAGACAGCTGTTTTACGTTAGTTCTTAGCTATTGTAGTGAGGTAGGTGGAGGATAGCGTACCGGACTGGTCAGCCTCATTACAGGCTTTCTCCACGCATGGAGTGATTTCCTGAGGGAGCTGGGGCTTGGTGCAGTGGCAGGCGAAGTCGGTCAGATCGGAGCACCCATCGTTGGTTAGGGATTTGAGAAAGCATTGGAGCGAGCAGGAGGGGACATTGGGGATTTGAGCACTGGCGATGCCAGTGACGGTGAGTGCAATGAGAGCCTTGGTGAAACGCATGTTGACAATAGTGGTTGAATAAGGATAGAGACTTGATGTGGCGTAAAGTGACAGTTGGATGGTCTGTAACGAATGACTGACTGTTGCGAGAATGAAGGACTGAGAAAGGTCGACGAGAGGACCCTTTTATAACCGAATCGGCCTGTTCCTGGATAACCGTGTTACCCAAAGAGCAAAGTTAATCTCATCACATGTAGCTGTGTATTTTGAAGGCTAGCAGCGGCGGATTCTTTTCACCCTTGCACAGGTTTGAGGCGACTATTGCCGATCCACAGAATAGGAGGATCTTCAAGCTGCAGCTGATTGAATAGAAGCATGGACCTCACGCCACCCTCGTTCAACCTCGATATCGAGATGCAGGACATGGATAGCGGACAAAGGTCAGTCAATAGTCGATACTGGGCTGCAGTAGGAGAGCTCAAATCGAAATAAGCTTCTGGGGCTCGAGCTCACACAGATTATGATTCCTCTGAAAAGGAAGGTATATGAAGCCGGCATAGTGACTGAATAGCCAATTCCAAAAACACCATCAGTCGGTAGCAGCTGCTGTGAGCACCCTATTGCCAAACTAAACAAGGTACTCTACGCAGCCCAGCTGAGAATCGAGAATCCGGGGAATAGGGACTAATTTCCAATTAAAGCTTGCCCGTTGCACAGCATTTATCGTCCGGTGCGTCCAACCGAGCGAGTTAGAATGCACCGTCAAGACCCTGACGATTCCACGTTACAATTCCAATGCAACTGTACAAAGACTCGTATATAGTGCATGCCACTAAAGCCTGAGAACGAATCAGCCAAGAGAGCTCGAGGGTTGATCCACGCGTATTGGACATGGATTGTGATAGTCGGGGCTTTCTTTGTACTCACATGCAGGATAACGCCGTAATTTAACATGGTTCTCGTTCTTTGTTGCGCGGTCACCATCAAAGCTCGAAAGTCTTCTGGAAGCATCGTACTCTGTACAGTATCTCTTCTTGATGGTAAAAATCGTCAAGTTTTCGTGGCCACGGAATAATCGAATTGCCTATGTTCGGCAGAACTCGCTTTTCTGGAAATAAGCCTGCGACAACGTATGTAGGTAACAGTGTCGACATGTTCGATGCAGCGACTGTAACTCCCATTAATAGATAGCTGAATGCATGCGATCGGATATCAGCGATTCTCACGAATGACCGGTGAAACGCTCAGGCTGGCCTAGTCCTGGCCTTTGTTGCCAATTCTTCGTCGGCGTTTGTTTCCGGGATAATCCAGGAGACAGTATTGTCCGGTATCTTTGTCTTAGGGTGATTGCAGCGGCTTCCATCCCGCATGGAGCTGCATGTGTTCTGTCGGTGGTTCTGTTTGTTTTTGGGAATTTGAGGGCAAACGGATAGAGTGCTGAGAATATGTTGCGGTTAGCGCAGGTATTTTTCAATGATTGTCGCCCAGAGGATTCTTTCACCTTTAAGACGAGGCGTTCTTGGACCTTCTAGCGGCTTCCTAGAAGCCATGGAGGTCGAATTCCGCTGCTGATCTTGCTGATCTTTCTAATAGCTCAATTTATGATCTATTGGATTGGGTTCCGCGAAAAGAGGAGATTCGACCACCTGTAGATGGAGATTGTTGTTGATAGCAAAGAGATGTTGAAGACACGTTGTGCGGAAGATGGAAGATGATAGCTAGCAACACCATCCCCAATCTTCTAACGAAACAAACTTCCACTCAAAAGCAGATTCTACTGAATCAACGAAGTACGGCTATGTACAATATCCTCCAACGCCGTCTTTCGTGTATATAACCATAACGCCGGTCCTAGACATCCAGTCCATCCGATACCAATAGTGTACAAGTCCATATTCAACTCCAATGTCGAAGTGACACCCTCATCATGACATAAGTTCATCCATATACGCCCTCTGCTTCACATCATCCTCATGCTTCAACAGCACCGCCAGAACCTCAAGAGGAGGGTTAAGATTCAGCATATTCGCACGTCTCCAGCGCTTAATCCGAGCAATCCCTATGCACGGCTACAACAAGTTAGCCATGACCGACAGCGATCAAATTCAGTATAGAAAACCGACATACCCCATACTGGCTCGACAGATCAAAATGTCTTAGAATCTTCTCATGAAGACCAAGATCCTCCTGATGCACTCTCGGCGCCCTCCGCGCCTCCTCCTCATTCTTCCAATACCTCACCAAATCCTTCTCCGAGACCTTCAACGCCTTCTTATCCTCCTCACCCCACGGCTGCTCTTTTGTCTCAACCTTCGCCTGGCCCCGGACTGCAAGTTCCGCAGTATGCGGCTTCGATGGCTCTTGAGGGGTAACCGGGATCTGCTGCGGTTCTGCGATGTCGTTTGATGGCTGGGGCCTCTCGGGCTTGTGCTCCTCGGGGATAACGGAAGTGACTGGTTCTAGGGCCTTTGCTTTTTGGGATGTGGGGGTTGGAGCTGTGGGCTTGGTGACCCTGGCGCTGGAGCCGAAGGAGAGGGTGGATTGGTTTGCGGCGGAGGTGTTGCCGGTGCGGCGACGAGTGGGTGGCATTTTGTGGTTGGTAGTAGTATACTGGAAGTGTTGAGAGCAGCGTGGTGTCACCTTAGTATGCGTTGTAATGAATAACAATAACTGGAGAGAGAAGGTGGATGAGTTCCGGATCGGGCTGTGGGGAAACGATGTCATTGGGGTTGTTGCGCCGGCAACGACAACTACAAGGATACGACCATGGGATCTAGATATTAGGAAAGCCAGCATCTCATGAGCTCTTATGCCCTTTTACCTTTAGCTAGACTCTTCATTCAAATAGAAAGGCTACAGTAATTCTCAACTAGCTTATTTTTCGCAGAGGTGCATCAACGGCCCCGATACCGAATATATAAAACGACCAGCCATAAGTTACCCTAGATGTACAGATACCTTAAATACAAATTAAGAGCTATGGTATTACAGATGTCTAATTGAATTGTAGACACTGTATGAATATCAACAGTAATATGAGCATCCTCAATACCTCGAAGCATCCAAGATATCCTAGACACGGATACAACTCGCACATATCAACACACACGAGGACATTAAGATAGAATCCCAAGTAGTGATCCTTTTAAAGAAAATTCAATGAGACCTCCCTAAGCAAGCAAGCGCCCCCCCCCCCCGGGGGGGTTATTTCTTGCCCTTCCACCAAAAAATAACACAAAACGGGCTCCGAATAGATATCACAATAGATACCATGCGATTAGAACTCCGAAACTCATGCAATCGTTAGATAAGAATAACAAGAATGCCATGCCCGGCGCGTGTCGGGTAGCCAGTGTTCAAGCTCCTATGGAAGGAGACCAGCTGTAGATGGCGAGTTTGGAGCTCTCTGCTTCGATTGTTACCATGCAGGTATGCAGAACGGAAGCGACTTCTTTCGCTTATGAAGAAATTGGTGGCATTCGGTAATCATCAATCGATTAGAGGTTTCTTTTGGTTCCCAACAATAGCCACGCCTAGTTGGCTGAGAGCGTGAGGATCCCCGGGACGCACGATGGAAGGTAACGGTAGCATGGGGTTATCGGGGTTGACATGGACTGCGTCGCGTGCGGCCTGTTCGATGGATTCCATTTCTTCTTTGCAGCCAGCGTGGTCGAGAGGGCAGACTACAATTGGCTGCCGGATGAGGATGTCTCGCGCGGATGTTAAATGAGCCTACGCAAGAGTATTTTGGTCAATGTCTCGCTACATGAATCCTCTGGGAATGGATTCCGGGGTCTTTCTTACCTTTACCGTCAGGTAGTATTCAATCTTGTAAAGGCTTGCAGTGGTGGTGAATCCGGTGAGCGCGTATGTTGGAAAGGCCGCTTTCCCTCGAGGCAGCATGCCATCGGAGTCTCGCATGTCCCTGGCTGGAAACACCAAGCCGAGGTTGGTCAAGAAACCTGTCGGGGGCAGCTTCACGCCAATAACCTCGGTTTTCTTTGTCAACGTCTTGATCTTCCGCTGTGGTTCATCCCCCTCGTGATTATAGATAATCTCTTCTTCGATTCCGATGGTGATCTTGTTTATTGTCACCTTCTTCGCCTTTCCCATCCAGCTCGGGTTTGGAGACAATTTCACGTATACGCTTACTGGGTCCAATGGCCCGTATGACCACCGCGGTAATGAGATTCCCAAGGTTACCAGGTGGTCCGACACTCGCTCTGCCGATTCAGGACGATTGTACATGCCAAATGTCGAAAGGGTATCGTAACGCTCGAGCGGTACGGGGAATGAATATTTCCTCTGATCGGAATGGCCCTGTTGTACCATCACTACCATCTCGTAGTATGTCTCCGCAGTGCGACTGGGGAGTTGTAAACTGGCGGCGGGAACCCGTCTCGATGCGTCTGCGCTTCCGCGTCCGAATGGTATGAACAGCACAAAGGGAAGATCCATTGCGATAACCTCCTCGTATTCTCGACCCGCTGGACAGCGAAACAAAAGCATCTCCTTGCCCACAACGTCGTTAATCTCTTTCCGCGGCGGGGCCAGGCGTTTCTTGGTAACCGAATCGGCGGACGGGTGGATGGATTCGCGACGGTGAAGCGATATGGTGACGAGGGATACGTTGACTGGCGCTGTAATGCCGACACTCGGTCTGATCTCGACTTTCCCTTCGATACGAGGCTAAATGCCGGGAGGGGTTAGTGACACGCTCTCTCTTGCCCGCAATCCCACCGGGGAACCTTGAAACGTACCATAGTCGCAGATATTCCTGGATAACCGATCAGAAAATTGCCGTTCGGCGGGCCAGAAACTCGCACGAAGGCGGCCATATTGACAGCGCTGCTGCAGCACCACCATGGGCACGCAGCTGCGGAGAAGAGGACGAAGGATGCGCCCCGGGGGGGTGACGACGATGCGGATTGGAACTCAAGCACTTGGGGACCGTTGGGAAGTTCATAAAGGCCGTACGGGGGACAGGTAAAGGCGAAAGAGGAAGTACTTCAGGGAGAAAGCGCTACAAGAGCGCTGATGCCCGCTGGACTTGCGATGACGCAGGTGTCTGGCTGTGCCAGGGGCCGAACGGGGAATCGAAACGAGGACAGCAAACTGTCAGATCAAACGCAGGCAATAGCTGAAGAATACCCCACTGGCAGAGAAATGCCGGAAAAAAGTGACACAGGCGCAGGAGCCAACTACAGTAAGAGAATGCTGGGGGTGTTGGACGAGGAGTTGGTCTTGTGCAGAAAGGCGGCTGGTTTTGCGTTTGTTTATAGATGAGGCTCTCCGAAGCGGGGAGTCTTTGTCTTCATTCCAACCCAATCCCGTGTTCTTAAACTACACAGCTATACTACTGCATGCAACAATATTCTATTTTCCTGCAGATTCTTCCATTTGTGTCTGAACACTATCGAATTCTTGTTCCATTGGTTCGTCTAGCGCCCCAAGTACGGCTTCAGCTCGGAGTTAGCGAGTAATTGCACACTCGTCAATCGCGACATCTTGAATTGGCCTGCTTTACTTATCCCAGCTTCAGGCTGGTCGTACAAGGGGCGTTCATACTACAACCGAGCATATGGCCAACGAAATCAATTCTCATAACGCAACTCAATTGACGGCTTTGTCAGACAGCATGCACTTTGCAGACAGTACTATGAACGAGTTCCTGGATGAAGTATGAGGGGCATATGGCATCCAGTATTTTTTTTTTCCCCTCTGCAACCATATCGTACCCTCAGGACCGATCTGCTTCTCATGACAAGAGGACAACACGGCTTTTGCGAGCAACAGTCGGGAACTACGAGGGGCCATGCAGCACTAAAGCAAGGGATTTTCACTTGGCAGATTCCAGTCTGCTAAATTACCAGCAATCAGTAACTCGATTATGAGACTATTCCTGAGGACACCAGCTACAGATACACTTGTTATATACTGACTATATACTTGCTTTGTGGGATTTTATGAAATGACCGAAGGACACCAGACCTAGATATATAGCAGAACCACACCAGAACACGATGTTATATTTTCCCACTATCAAACAGCGAATTCCTCAAGCCCAAAATCCCGAGCCTATTTCCTGACGAATTATTGACCATACTTTGATTAGCAACTTGAAAGTTAAGGTTTTCTTGATTTATAGGGCCATGATTAGGGTTTGGAACAAAGCCACTAGTGGCAGGTGCTTGACTGGTAGCAATACCGCCGTGAAACCGTTCAAACATTGCGTTGTCATGCGGTAGACCCGATAATGTTGTTGAGGGACGCATGGAACCTGGCACAGAGCCTGGACTTGGGAGACGTGTTCGATGTTGAGGTGTTGCGGGGGGCACGTTGGGTGTGTCTGCGATGGCTGCGTTCACCAATTAGCTTCGCTATTTAAATGACAGAGAATGAATGAATCCCGACCTGGCCTGAGGGGTCCCATTGGACGGCTTGGTGGTGGCATCGTCACTATATCGTCTCCTTTCAGTCCCTTGGAACTGCCAGTACCGCTCCGTTGGTATCGATGGAGTTGTTCGACCCCTTTTTGATTGACGGGGTAATCGCCGTATTGTTTCGATGAGGGAGTCTGAGGGCCACGAGCCATGCTAATAGGCCTATTCGAGGCTGAGGTTGACAGTTCGTTCCGTGAACCAAGCGAGTCCAATGCCTGAGATACCGAGTCGGACGCAGCTGTTTGCATTTGGGATTTCATGGCTCGTGACTTCAAGAGGTTGTAGAGGTTTGTGATCTGGGTGAACTTTTGTGACTTGTCGCGGTACATCTCGAATAGCTCTTGGTTCTTCTTTTGGAGTTGTTCTTGTGCTACTTGCATGTCTGGTTTCATTTAGACTAGAGATTAGCAGCAGTCTTTACTGAGATGGCAGAATACCAACCTGAAAGCCTGGCCTGCAGAGTCGAGATCTCAGAATTGGCGTTATGAATCACTTTATCCATCTGCGTATTCAAAGTCGTGTACTTCTCTGTAAGCGTCTTCCCAAGGAACTCCTGATAGAAGCTGTCACTCGTCAGTCACGACTTCTTCAAACCAACTCAATAGACACCACACACATCTCCTGAGTTGTCTGATACGCCCAGAAAACCAACGCCCGACCAGCACACTCCATTATAGTATTCGGATCAAGCCCACTGAGTACACTGGTTTTGTAGTCCTCAGTCGGGTTCAGGATGGTCGAGACCGCATCGTCTGGGTTGAGGAGGGTAGATTGACATGCTGGACAATGGCGACCGCCAGAGGTAGATTGTGAGAGCCCCAGTTGATCTGCGCAGTGAAGACAGAAGATGTGACTAGAGGATCAGTCTGGGGAGAGGGTCCAGTGGAGGAAATGGTTGACTTACGAGCAAGTCGTGACAACTGCTCTCTCTCTCAGTTGAGTGCGACATTTGAGAGAATTGCACCTGAAATAGAAATCCATAGCTTCTGATTAAATTGGCGTAGCCTTTGGTGTCCTGCGATGATGGGAGATGTAGGAAGAAGAAAGCGGGAGGGTGGTGAAGCTCTAAAAGACCCCAGCCAATACGGCATATCGTGACAGATACGGAATAGGCACAAGAGTGCTTCAATTGAACAGCTGCATATGGTATAATTCATTCATCACAAGCTATTTATTGGAATAACCAAAGCCTGTCCAAAACAAGTCTAATTATCCCTCACCAATGCAGATCCTAAAAGAAGAACGTATTCCCCTGAGCATCGCGCCTCGTCGAGGTCATCTTCTCTTCGAACTCCTCCCCTGGCTCATATTCATGCCATAAACTGGCAGGAAAGATATGCTTATTCCGCTCATACCATCGTCTATCAACCACCTTCGTTAACGCAGGGTCCTTATCAGCACCTTCCAGTTGCTCGTCACTTGGTCGTGATAAAGGGTCATCAGTTTCTGGTGCTGGGGATGGTTTATTGGTGTAGTCGAACAGTAGCCCGCCAGACTTCGAGAAATTAGGCACTCGATTGGCGATAAAGTAGTATAGCTCGTAATGCTAAAATTCAGTCAGCAAAGCTCTCTTTGAACCATATTATCTCGTGAAAGAATCACTAACATGTGGCACAATTACTTCTCCCTTAACCAACATCAAGTCGTCGACGCTGACTCTTGCCCATTCCCGACGATTGTCCTTCCGACCTTTGGCTGCTCCTTTCCAAGCACCTTTTCCACCTACTCCCAACTCGGCTCCAACCTTTCGACATCGATCAAGGAACAGCCATACCGGATCTCCTTTCTTAACCCTCACAGATCCAGCGGGGATATTCGTGCCGTCGTAGAAAATAAAGGGTATCAATATCTCCGTGTTCTTAACGGCCTCCTGCATCGCCAGAAATTCCTTCCGAAGAGCATCCCGAGTCTGTGCCTCTGCTTCCAACGCAGCCTTTGTCATCGCTTTCGGGGGTGGTGGTGCATTCGGATTTGGCGCAATGCGTCGCGACTCTTCTACAGGCGTCTTTGAGACCGATCGCGATTCTCGCGGCGTAGCAACGGGATCATCGCCGGTATCATCATTCTCATCGTCCGCGAACGAAAGCTTGCTCTTGGCTAGTTGCTTCTTTTTCTTCTTCTTCGGAGGTGCCTCAGATGGCGAAGCACTGTGTCTTTGCGATTAGTGAACCGGTACGAGGTTAACGGGACGAAATGGTAGCAGCCTTGGACTCACCTGTCAGTTACATCACTTGTAGAAGGAGTTGCGCTTCTTGAATTACCAGATGCCACTCTCCCCAAAGACTTGTCATGCGCCTCTCGTTCTTTCTGTTCGAGGACCTCTGCGCGACGTTTGCGAAAGTCGGAAAGATGGACAAGACCAACCGTCTGCGACTTGAGCAGTTCTTCCGCGGACGCAGTCTGGCTGGTGAATGACCGGCCAGCTGATGACTGGTTTTGTTGTTCTGTCGGTGGCATGATATGAGGATTGGATTATGCCAAGGTTATTCCAAGAAGAAATGTTTTAGAGGTGTTGATGAGAAGTTGTCGCATTCAACTTGACGTATCTCCGATGGCAACACGTGATCTCCAAAGCTTTCAAAGGGTGATTTATTGTAGGTAATTTACCAATATTTGGAGTAACGAGACGAATATGAAAATATCGAACTTTATAGTAGGACATAAGTAAGCTATCTTAGTCTGTAATTATATCAACTGTTGTTTCTTCAAGCTTAGTAGGCAAACAGGCCAAACTCGGCATCCCGTTGTCTGCGCGATCTCCGCAGCTCGCAGCTGTTTCTTTCATTCTCTGCCCTTTCTCAGCTCCAATTCCCCTCACTGTGATACTCAGACACCATGGAAGAAGAAGACGACGATTTCTACGATCCGAGCGACGTGGTTCCGCCCACTCAAGCGCAAAATAATACGCAGAACCCTCCGTCCAATAATCACGAAACGGGCGATGCGGAGGAAGAAGAGATAGAGGTGGAAGATGACGAGGTCTGTTGACACATGCGTGCTTCGACAAAGAGTATTGGACTAAATCATCTTTCTAGGATGACTTCAATATTATTACAGAAGCACCACCAGATGCGCCGCCGCCAGAGATGTGAGTAGCTGCTCTTCCCTCAGCCATGATCATGCGCCTTGTTCTAATCAGATATTTCGTTTTGCAGACCACATCCTCGTCATGCCAACCTTCGGAATGATCCTCAGCGACCCTCTTCAATAGACGCGTCTGTGTCAAAATCTGTCACGCCGTCAGCAACCCCGAAAGTAGAGTCCGTAACCCCAGTGCCCGTCGCTGCCAGACCAGCCGTGCCACAAAAACCGGGCTCAGCATATCCACCCGTCCACGCGTCGAACATCGATGTCAATGTGAACCCAGTACACCCGGTGACGGGGAAACCGATCCTCCTGACAGACATGGACAACGATTTCCCTGCCGATGATAAACCATGGCGCCGACCAGGATCCGACATTTCGGATTACTTCAACTACGGATTCGACGAGTTTACGTGGGCCAGCTACGTCTTGAAGCAACAAGAGCTACGACGGGAAGTGGGAGACCAGAGGAAACAGCTGGATGACATGCAGAACTTCATGAGCATGGGAATGCCGCCAATGCCCGGTGCCCCTCCACCGGGACCTGGAGCTGGCGGTGCACCACCGGGAATGCCGCCAATGCCCGGCATGCCTGAGATGTCTCCCGATATCATGCAGGGCATGTTGACGGGCATGATGTCTCAGGGTCTGGATCCATCATCGATGGACCCCATGTCCTTCATGCAACATGCGCAGGCAATGATGGGCCCACAACCCGGGGCCGCTGGTCAACCTCAAGCTCAAGGGTTTGGAGGACAAGGTGGTCACCAGATGGGGTATGGAGGTTATGACCAACGAGGCGGATTTGGAGGTCGCGGAAGAGGACGAAGATGGTAGAATTTATCGGTTGTGAATCTTGCTCTTCTATAATTCCCAGTGGCGGGACGGCTATCGCGGCGTTTGAAAATGCATTTGCATCGATCTAGGATATAGCAATTGAGATATTTTTGCTAATGAACTGCTTGCCTTTTGAATATCGTCCATTGCCATGTCGTGGAACCGTCTAGCATCTCGTTCGGGAGAAAGGAGCCGGCGTAGTTGTATGCTGTAGAAGAACCCACGCGACTTTTTACAGTTCAAGGAGATCACCAGTTCCCTGGTGCGGCTAGAAACAACCAAACCATAGACAATTGCTCAAGAGAGTATTGATCCGTAGGAAGATGCAATTGTTGGGTTGAGGCTTACCCTCGGCAGTGATGCTGGAAGCTGCGGTCTTGGCATTCTGGAAATTTCTCGCGAGTCCAGATCTCCTTCCACCACTTCTTCTTCTCCCCCGGACGCTCTTCTTCTCCTCCACGCCTCACAATTTTCCACTCCGTCGTCTTTGTTGAATCCATCATTCCTACCCGGTTCGCTGCACTTATTCCGTCAAAATGGTACGTGGTCCTGGTATTTGGTGAGCTCTGGAGATCGGGTTGCATCTCCGACTCACCCGGGCAATTTTTCTCCATTGCGGGGAGCTCATCGCTATGTCATCTTGGCTATGCAGACGACAATTATTGGAGACCATGCGCTAACACATTTGCTTTTCATGAAACAGTCTATCCTCCGTAACGTTAAGAGCCTTGCCCCTCTCTTCGACCGTGTCCTGGTCCAGCGCGTCAAGCCCGAGACCAAGACCGCCTCGGGTATCTTCCTCCCCGAGAGCAGCGTCAAGGAGCAGAACGTGGCCAAGGTCCTCGCTGTTGGCCCCGGTCTCCTTGACCGCAATGGCAACAAGATCCCCGTTAGCGTCGCTCCTGGTGACCACGTCTTGACTCCTTCGGTACGATAGTCTCTTGCTCAATGGCTGATTCGGGTTCTCTGCACCATGGGTTGCGTAGCTTCGCATGAGCACTTGGTTTATGTTCTGAAATGTGTTACTGACATGATTTACAGTTCGGTGGTAGCCCCATCAAGGTTGGCGAGGAAGACTACACCCTCTACCGGGACTCTGAGTATGTGGTCCTTCTCTGGTTTTCCACTGTTTCGGTACTGACTTGCGACTAGGATCCTTGCTAAGATCAACGGCGAGTAAATTATTTACGAAATGCAATGACATCGTGTCGCTTTCGGTTTGTTGCCTTTCCAAGCTCGACCCGGGCTGAAATATTGCCCGGGTGAGAAGAGAAAAGGCGTGTATTATACGATACAGTTATGGGTTTCGAACGGTGCACCTCATCTAAAACAACCAAAAAAAATATTCTATACACCCCGGCGGATGGTTCGGAATTGGTCCACGAATACTCCGTATTCGTGGATCTCTTTTCTTATCTAATCCCTGCATTTATCTTTTTTGTTTAAGCGTGAAATGACTTGTTATTTGCATTTATGTATGCTTGATGTATTTTATGTCTAGCAAGCGGTCTGTCCCATACAGTTTTGGCGGGATAAAAGCGAGTAATTGAAAACATGATAATCTCCTCTCCTACGTTCTTATGCTTGGTTTCAATGAACTGATCGCGTCAATGATAGTTATAATATACTTGGTGAGCTTATCTGTAGTTATATCTAATTTATAATTACACGGCATCGAAACTGAGCGCCTAGTCACATTGCCAGTCATTATTCATTATAGCGTTTACCCTCTTCAGCACCCTCTCCCCAATGAGCCCCGCAAACAGACATCTTCGCGTCTCATTTGACATCTGCGCAAATCTCGACAGTGCTGGAACCGTGGCCTGATCATAAGTAGAACCTGATACTCGTTTATCTTCCTCCCTCAGAACAAGCAAAACAATCTGCGCAGCAAACGGGTTCAATCCAGCACGACGGAGGAAAAGCTCCCATTGCGTCTCGGTTTCAATCATCGCTGGATCTATCCTGGACTTGTTGATACTCGGATTGATAGGCGTGAAGCCAATACTTCGCGGCGTACTGGTCTCCGGTAATCGAAACGGATGCTTATAAGCAAGCCCAAGAATCCATTGTGCCATAGTATCTGGTGTGGATGGCGCGATAATCAGTGGAATAACGGTTGAATGTTCTGATACGGAGTTGCAGAATGCAGTGAGTGATGTCATGGATTCCAATGTTCGCTCGTCGGCTGTGGGCTGCTTTTTAGCTGCTCCTCCAGCGTGGCTGACGAGGACGTAGAGGAGTTCGTATCGCGGGAGTAGGAGCATGATGCGTTCGCGGAGAGGCGAGTTGATACCTTGGACGCCATCTAGATGGGGATGAGTGGCTTTGTGACCAGGGAGGTATAGTTGTGTTGTGGCTTGGGATGTTGTCAGGATTATACCGGTTGAAGGAGAGATGATGATGTCTGCTTCGTGTTGGAAATTGTATTTGATGATTGTTTTGTTGGTGGCTGTAGTATGAATGTCATAGTCCCGGTATATGAGCCTGGGTGGTGGATCTTTTGTGTTTTCGAGGTTTCGTGTCAATCGGAGATGTGACTTGAGGAGTGATGTTGATAGGAAGAGCAACGGGGGTTCTTGGTTGTTCCTTGAGTATTGGGGGATATGATGAGATGCAGGAATGTTTGCTTTGATAGTAACTCGTTCCTCGCATTGCATCACTGGTTCTGCGTGTTGATCCGATACTACGGGCTCTTGAGACTCCGTTCGATCGATCGGCTGCTGATTCTTGGTTGCGAAATAAGGAATCTCTGCGCTGACTCGTCGTTTAGGCGCTATGCATCTGGTTTCCATGAAAGCAGGTAAAGAGCCCAGTGCTGTGAATGGCGATGACGAGTCTAAGCCCTGGCTTTCTGCTGGAGGTCGTACCGTTGGTCTTTTTTTTCTGTCCCTGTGTTGTTTTTTCTTTAGCTTGTGATCATCTCTCTCCTTCTTCCTTTTCTGTTGATGATTAGAAGTTTGATTCAGACGTTCTTGCGCTTGTTGGCGGCATGTCTCGGTAACGATCGCTGGCCCGTCAGGTATGGATATCGCATTATAAGAGCTGTCGTTTGCTGTAATTAGCTGCTTGTTAGCTTTAGTGTTCGGCTCCCACCAGTTCCATCGACAACCATACTATCTAGATCACCTCCGTGGCTGGTTTCAGCTGGCTTTGGCGTTTCTAGAGTTTTCCCTTCAGTGAGGTCTTGGGTTCCTCGTTTGACCTCAACCGAATGACCAACGTCAATGTCTCTATCGCTCACTGCCTCTCGATATGTGAAGCAAGGATCTGACTGGAGCGTGGACAGAAAGCATGTAGGTTGTCGACGTGCACTGAAACCACGGCCAGGAGCGAGTTCAACGTCGGGCCGTGTTGAAACCACAGCTTGGACGAAGTTCAAAGTCGAATTTGGCGGGTAAAATGGATCTTCTGCGTTTTCCACCTCTCTGAAACCAGAAGACGCGTGCCCCATGGGCATCGAGTATTCTTGGAAAGACCTCAATTCCTCTTCACGTTCCACATTGGAAGATTGCTCGTCTTCAGAACCTCGTGCCCTTGTACCCCCCACATCACCAAACTCTAGAGGTATTGAGACCAGCGCGCCCGCCTTTTGTAAGCAGAGTGGCGATTCGTGTCGTTTTATAGGATTCGAGGAAGCAGGACTAGGGAGCATCTGCGGTTTTGGACTGGGCGATGGACCGTATAACTCGTCGAAGTCGATTGGAGTAAGAACAGGACCCGATCCGCGAAACGCCTGCTGGGAAGTACAATCAGTAGCAGATAGATATATTATTAATTTTCTCAAGAATAATACCTCATATGCATGTAAATGAGCGTCGAGACAATCCATAGCCCGGCCGATATCCCCACACTTCCTAGCATTCTGAATCAGAAGAAAAGACTCTTTGGTACAATTTAGTCTCTCCTTCTTGACCTTTTCCTCGATCTGGTAGCCCATATTGAAGCCCGTAGAGGCCTTTGGCAGGGAATATGGCAGGCAGGTCTGCAGCAACGACAGTGCCCCATTTCCCCGGCCAGAACGGAGAGAGCTCGTCAGAGTCGTCATGTCCGATTCATGATGGGTCGTAAGAACAGGAAGTTCGACTTTGAGACCCTCGATTCTAGGTGATAACGGAAGGTAGTCGTCCCAATTCACTTGCACGCGCTCTTCTCTCATGTTCCCAATCAACGTTGAAAGAAACCTGGCGTCATTTTTACTCAGATTGAGCTTTTCGCTGTTAAGCTGTCGCTTGATGGACTCCCAAGGAGTCGTGGTATGACCATTCGAGGCAGGCGAGCATTCATCTTTGGAGAGAGGACTGTTCTCGAGTATCTGGTCGATATATTCTAGGGGATTAACAGTGGATGATGGGTTTGCCATTCCATGAAAACGAGCGTATTCGAGAAGGGATGGTCCTTGTTTTTGATCCATAGGGAGTTTGAAGCTGTGGCGTTAGACGAGGCAATCTCAAGCTTTGGTTCTTGTGTGTGTCCTATGAGGTCAGGCAGACCACTTGCAGAAGCGATTTACAATCTTTCCAGCCATATTACTGATAGTACCATAATACAATACCATACAGGGTACAGCCGTGGAGATCCTCTCAGATAAAGTTGAGCTGGTGTGGGTCACATGATCTTCCACTAGCGTCTGACGTACATAAACTATGTCCGTCAAAGAACTCCATTTGCCTTCTCATACATCTGCTTTCTTCGCTCTTTTAACTGTCGCTCATTTACAAAATGTCTACCATGCACTGCGCGGTCAGTAATGGGAACGATCCAAAGTCGAAAAATTCTTATCGTATTGATGACTTAAATACCAGCAGAAACGACTCCACGAGATTCTGGACTTCTTGGACCGGATGGAGGTTGAAGGGCGCCAAATACTGGAAACCCTTACGGAGGAACAGTTCAATCGCCTCGAAATTGAGCTGTTTGACCTTGATATGGAGACGGAAAAGGCTCCTCCCTCGGTCACCAGATACTTGATGTCTCAAAAGGTTTCGAGCAGCGCTGCTGACCCAGTTGATGATCGGTTCACCAATTACAATAAAAGCAGAGCGAAAAGAGTTTATGGTGATTGTAGGTGATCGAAATATCTTGCCGATGCTTTTCTTGGCCATGCATATAATCAGGAGCGTAATGTGTATTTCCATGGAAGCAACTCATGTAAGTGCTTAGAATCTCTTGTTGACATGATGGCTTTTTTTGGACCGTTATGCTAACACAAGCACCTTCTCGTCTAATTCGATGATTCTAAGAGAGGACGATTGTTCCACGTCGGCAACAGTCTCGATGTGAAAAGTGGAAATGAATACGGTGGCGGACGTCGTCCGCATTGTGCTGTTCTTGCTGTGTTGAATAGAAAGTTAGACGAGTACCGACCGTCCATCGCTGAAATGATTATACTTGTCAGCTAGATGCTGGCAGCAATGATTTACCAGGACGCCACGAAAGTGAAGAGACGGAGAAAGGGCAAGGCGATGCGATTGCACATGATCTTTCCGGTTTACTGTTCTCTTGTCCATGGTCTGTCAATTACTGTACAGTATACTAACAGAATACTAGACCCTTTTCTATTGTTTTATACGACCTGCTAAAGCGCGAGTCCTTTACGGCTATTTCGAGAACAATACGTTGGAAATCGTGGCTATCAAAGTTCACAACTTCGATGTTCCGAATTATAGTGAGATGACGAATTCTCTCGTTCGGTGGACTTCCTCAAGTATATATGGTAATACTGAAACGGGTGAGTCTCTTGCTGCCATTGAGGAATACGGCCAAGATGGATCATAGGACGAGTAAGGGAAAGAGCCAATTTATGTCGCAATGTTGTCCAAGATTTTTGGTCACTATTTAATTAGATTTACTGTTCATGTGAGGCAATTGCATGAGAATATTAATCTGGCACTATTACTTTCACCACCTTTCAGGTAGTCATCCAGAAAGAAGACCCATGACACAACCGCCGGGATGAAGCTCCTCCTCGACTGACATCTTCACCAATACCTCAATACAATACAACTTCGCTGAGAAAGACGATAACGACAATCCTCATTCTCTCACCACCGCTAGTGTCTTCTCCCCCGTAACTAACCCCAAAAAAACCCCAAGAACCACAAAGGAGACTCCTCAGTTAACGTCAGAGCTGGCTTCTGCAGAAGGAGCCCCGGCCTCCTCGTCTTGCGTTCGTTTTTTACCCTTTTCTCTTACCTCCTCATCCATGGACATTTGAACCGTCAACTCAACGTCATTCTTCCTAGCCTGAAGACATCACGGTAAATGAACAGATCGAAAGGCCAAATAAGGGTCAGTTTCAAGAAGGAAAGTTTGAAGTCTGACTCAAATCTTTGTATGAAACTCAAGAAATGGACCCGATCGAAATGTGCCATAACAAAGAAAGACTGATGACGGTGACAGGCCTTCATGAAGTATCTATGCGATGTTCAGCTGCAAATCTCAGGTTACAGGGGATGGGCATGACAACAACTCTTACTATTCTTTCTGTTTGCCGTTAAGTTCATAATACAACATGTCAGCACCAGCAAGGGCGACTTTTAGGGAGCCCAGAGCTACCAGAGCCCTGCTACGATTCCTAGCCAGTACCAGCATAGCTCTGCCCCGAGCACACCTACAGCGAACGGCGGAAAGGGCTGAAGAGATGATGAATGGGGACTAGAAGCATTGGAGGAGGCAATTAGAACAGAAGAAGGATAGCATGAAAGGTAGCCTAAGCTGAATCTCAGCTTAGGCCACACCCATCTTGCTCAGAAACACAAGAGAGCTCTGTGCTGGAAAGCCCTGCGCATACAGACGGTCTGGGGCGAGGAAAAGGATCAGATAGATTATGGAAGGGGGCGAGTGCCTCAGGAACTTATAGGGACAAGAGACTGTAGAATAGCTGCTGGCCTCAAGTCCATGAATAATAGTCTGTCATAGCTTTAGGGCTCGGTATGGACAATAAACTTGATTTAATAATAATAATAATAATACAACATGTAACTGAGCATCTCGATTCTCATCTGCATCAATGTCTGCTCCGGGCGCTTCGTGAGGGCAAACGGCTTTACCTCTAGGATCCTATGGACATCATCTTCGTGGTCAGAACTGAGCCACCCATCCGTGTATGCCCGTATGTATGCTTTCTCCTCATCCCTGGTCGACGGGTACATGTCGGCGTCCGCTATTGAATGTACCGAGCCCCCGATTAATGGTTTCGCTGTCGCACTGTAAGGCGTATGGATAATCAGCATATTGCTATTCGGGATCTTCCATGGACAAAGTACATACCTTGGTTTCGGTTCGATGAGCAGGGGCAACAACAAGATCACCGGTATCTTGCTTACGTGCTAGCAAAACAGCCAGGATAAGGTGCTGCTCGGAGTGCAAATATTTGGTTTGACGCACTAGCCGCTCCAAAGAAATCGGTACTGAGGGACCTAAGTGAGCTGAGAAAGAGATCGGGGGATATGGCAGTTGTCTGTTGCATACCGATATCAACACAGGGACGCGCAGCTAAAAAGAGTATCTTACTTGGTAAAAAAGCAGAGAAGAGAGAAGCGCACTGTTGATAGTAAGATGGTAGAAAGAACAAAAGAGATAAACTTGGAGAGTGAATGTATACCCTATCACTGAGTCAACCAGTCAGAGAGACTTGTTGACAAGCCTATTTGGCCAAAGTAATGGCCAATCCACTGCATTAACAGCGTATATAAAGATCCTGGATCTTGGTTTATGCAGAAACGGCAACATTATAACCCCAAAGCCCCTAGTTATTCTGTCTATGGGCTCACTCCCTTTTCGGACTTGGCGCAACCAATTGGCTATTGCTATACGCAGCAGAGCGACCTTCTTTTTTTCTTTCCTCCAATTTCTTTTCCCTCTTTCCATTTGGTTGACATATCTTGCGTCAAACGGCATTGCAAAAGATTCACTGGTCCTGAGTGCCATCCACCTTCCAATTTCTTCCTTCTCTTCCTTCTCTTTCTTCATTTTCTTTACTCTCAGGTAGTTAAGAGAATTGCTATTTTTCGTATATTACAGGTAAATCTAGCTATTAAGTTCTGCAAATGTCCATCTTATTCTCCGAAGTAAGACTGGATGACCCCTGCCGAGCCAAAGTAACCAAGTGCACGATCTATTTTCACCTACATTTTTTGCTGGCTTTCATTCTGTTGCTAATGACGCCAGAATGGATGTTCTTGAGTGGGAAATATAGTATGCCTGCACAAAAAAAATAACTTAGGGCAAAGTGTTAGTGAACCCAACATTCTCAACTGAGCTTAATTTAACACGAGAACTCAATGTAAATTCCCGAAAGTAGTCGTGCATTGGCAACAAACGGACACGATACGATTCTTTTGGGTTCGACATGTCCAACAGGGCTATGCAAAAATAACCTGGCATTTAGCTTTATGTTTTCGATGTCTTGGATTATACGAAAATGATGGAATTCTATCGCTCGATAGGGCTGCCCCAGTATACATGCAAATATTGGAAGATGGCGTGAATCATCAAGTGCAAGCTATGAAATGGAATTTTCGGGATTCATGGCTATTTATTACATTTTAACTGTTATGAGAAGCATATGGATGGGTATCAATCTTCTTTCATCAGTCCATCTTTTCCGTCGAGTGAGCGCACTGTTAAGGGTACTCGGAATATTTTTGACTAATGTAACGGATGTGTTAAAGCAAGACCGGTAGAAGGGGAGTAGGGTTCCAGAGAAGCCTTAATTTCCTGTCTCGTTTCTCTGCGGCTTGACGACTTAGCGCCAGTGACATTCGGGCCATCATCCTTGAATATATAACTCAGGCGATGTGCCGGATTCAATCAGCCACCACATGAAAAAAATCAGTGACGGACGCATACCTATGCTACGTTCTGCAAGAAATATAAGTCAGCTAAGAAAGACACCGGAGTTATGGCAGTTGACTGCCCTGTGCTGATTTGAACAGTATCAAAGGTGAATAGCCCATTGGCTAATAATAAAAGACCCATTTGGGCTGTGCTTCATGACAAGAAAACTTAAGATATCTCTCATTAACAGAAAGATATGAAATACAAGTCATTTAGTTGGTTCAGTCGATGTCTGCTATAGAGTATAGCCGTGGGTCTAAATCAGTCACTAACCGAGATATACGTTGCTGTTACAACTTCATACTTCAGTCAAATAGCCGGTTGTGCGCTGATAGATGACTACTATTTCATGGATCTGGCAAGCACGAAAAGAAATAGAATTATCCAACCCGAGACGCCTATCCGCAACAAATTATCGACCGCATGTCAAACCCGTCCAAAATCGAGTTCGAGGTTTTGAAAGAAATAATATACACAAAAAGTACTGGACGTCAAGCCCCAAAGCACGCTCAGCCATGCACCTATCATGTCATTAAATTACGAATTACCAATTCATACGTTGAGCCTCCCATCGCCCACGGTGGGCGGGCCCAACACGGTTTCCTGCACCTGTTCGGTGACTCCACCCAGTCTGCTAGCAACACCCAAAATACCCGTCTCGACATCCCCGAGTACCGCAGCGAGATCGTTGAGAGCAGAGCTCGACGCTCCAACGACGGAGTCGTCGCGGCTCCGGGATGCCACGAACTCGTGGATCTGGCGGTTCAGGGTGACCTCAACTCCGTGAAGATGGTCTTCAATTTCTTTCATGTGCCGCGTGTATCGGTCGAGGACAGTGCCCATTTCATCCGAACGCTGCGAGAAATAGTCGACCAGGTTGACGGGCACCCCGTTGACAGAGTTGGCGGTGGCTGGGTCGCCCTCAACGTCGTCAGGGAGTGCAAGTGTATTCTTGCGCGTAGACCGGAGCGACTGTTTCTGGTCTGGAACAGACCACCACCCAGCACCTCCTGTAGATTGGTACTGTAAAGGCAACTTCAGGGTGTCAATGGCGCGGAATGCAACCTGAGCCTCCGCTGCGTCGCGAGAAACCAAGCTGCGAAGATGGTCGATATCAGCCGCGTCATTCTCGAGTGCCCGTTGCATGGTTTCGAGTTTCCCTTCGACGAATTCCACGTCGTTCGGTATTGTGGAACCCTGGTTGGCGATGGTCGGGATCAGATTCCCAACCTCGTTGCACATGTTAATCTGATTTAGGACGAATGTATCAAAGCGTTCGAGTTCTTTCCGGATCTCATCGGCACAACTTTCGTATTTGGTAGTCGGGAGAAGGTTGCTAAGGTCCACCTTGACCCCAGGAACAACTGTCCCAGTTGCAGTAGATTGTTGCATTGGTTGTTGCGTTGTAGCACCCTGGTTTCCGAACAAGGAAAGTGTAGGCTTCTGGGCCTGTTGTTGCTGTTGTGGTTGTTGAGTCGTAGTGCCTCCACTGTGAGATAAGGTATGTTAGCCCGCGATTGCTTCTAAGATTTGCGCCTTTCAATGCCACCCACAAGAGTCCACCACCACCGGTCGTCGTCGAGCTCCCCAGACCTCCACCAAAAGGAGGCTTGGCCTGTGTCTGTGTCGCGGAGCCGCCTCCTAGGTTTCCGAACAATCCTCCGCCGGCGGTGCCAGTTTGGGTGGTGTTGCTCCCGGCCCCTGACGTCCCTCCAAAGAGCCCACCAGACTGAGGCTGCGACGTAGTCGCCGTAGAGCCCCCGAACAGACCTCCACTGGGCGCGCTGCTCTGTTGTTGTCCTCCACCCAATCCCGAGAACATATTCGAGCCTGAAGATTGCTGCTGTGTGTTTCCGCCAAACAAACCGCCGGCAGGCTTAGGCGTAGTCGAGCTTCCCAAATTCCCGAACAGACCTCCGGATGTGCTTGTTGTACCGGGCGCGCTCGTCGATGTCGATTGAGCGTTGCCACTGTTAAAAGTAAGAAAAATTGTTAGCCCTTCGCTGCTTGGCGGTGATCAAAACAAGAAACGTCGCTTGGGTTCTGGAGATATGCCAGCGCCATGTGTGTGACACTGACATCCGGCGCAATTCGACACCATCAAATAGAAGATTGGAAACAGGTCTGCATGATACTTACAACAGAGAATTCGCGGAGCCGGTATTGACAGACAGGCCAGTCGAGGGCGCCGAAGGTTTGGCGGAGAACATAGCTGTGGCTTTCCGGAGCTTGCAAAGCCACAGATTCCGGGAATGCGCGAGGAATGGAATGCAAGGAGATCCGCTCCCTTATTTTTTGCCCTTCTACCCTTTAAAGTGAAAACGGGTGCTTTTTTGTAGCTGTTGCTGGGCTCTTGTCGGTGATGCAGTCGAAAAACAAAAGTCGCAGATCGGAGATGCGCGGAGAAACGATCCGCCGGGCCAACGGGAGTTTGACCTCACAGCTTCAAAATCACCGAATTTCGAGAACATTTGCGATTTTGTTCTTTTCCTGGTTTGAGAAGGTATTTTGTGGACTGGGCTCAGAATCTTGGAATGATATCTTATTTGGGCCGCTATCTCCAAAATCTATGCTCTATCAAAGCGTCCGTAGTCAGGGGTCTTTTGGTCTTTTGGATAGCTTCACTGCGGCTTCCTTTCACTTCTTGGAGCGTGTCTCTGTCACTGAGATCTGGAGCCGGGCTTTATTCTCTCTTCATGATTTAACGTAATCAAAGATCTTGGGCTTTTCTGTTTCCTTTACAACTTGGCGCGCTAGCTATCCATAGGATACTTCATGCATTTTGGCAGCAAAGCTGTCCTTTCCATAACACTACTTGATTGCCAGTGACAAAGGGCTTTCTCTACGGCCCAAGGGATAGTTTTAACGAGTGGATCTTGCCAAACAGCGGACATGATGGCTGAGAAAGTGTCCGACTGGAAGCCCATCTGCGTGGCTTCGACGCAGGACAATGACAACCCCGGAAGTCCCAGACCTGATGGAGAGAGGCCTGGCCATGAAAACCCAGGCTACTACGGATCATACTATTTCAAAGGTGCAGAGTGGTTCGTTTCCTATAGCCTTCCTTTCTAAATGAACCGCTGGCTAACCTGTTCGCATTGTAGGTCGCCGGATGGCACGACTCTGTTGACTGATTCAGCAGACCACCATATCAGAACATTTATTCTGTAAGTTGTACTGCCTCGCTCTACCAGACTCCACTGACAGGAAACTAGGCCGCCGGATCTCTTGGATGAGAGGGCGTCACCACATCCGTTGTCTCCGTATTCTACTCTACCGTCAGCAGAACCCACATATGCTACCGCTATATATCCCTTTTACTCGCTTCAAGATCCGTCTACTACATTATTTCTCTCTTCAGTCCGGGACCATCCGATTAAACTCGCGTCTGCTCTTGCTCCAACTACGATGGCAACTTATTCCCTGATTCACCCGACCACGGAGGCCTTCATTGCGCCGCACACCATTATGTACCCTTCTACTCTTGGAGGAACACATTTTCTCACTGGGTCAGACAGTCTGATTTGCTTGTTTGATGTTTCCCGGCCGGGGAGTGACGGCCCTGTCTCATGGATGCCCACAATTCCTAGCAAGCGAAAACAGATTGTGGGTGGAGGTATTGGTATGAAAGGTATCGTATCAGCGATGGCAGTTAGTCCAGTCGGAGATGGTATACTTGCCGCGGGTACCTTCACGAGGCAGGTCGGTCTTTATGATTCCAATGGATCCGGGCAACTTCTAGGCACTTTCAGCGTTGCCAAGACGGAGGCAAACCGCGAGATCGGTGGTCGAGGAGTCACGCAGCTTCTCTGGAGTCCCTGTGGGAGATATCTGTATGTTTCTGAACGAAAAAGCGACGGAGTGTTAATTTATGATATCCGAGTAACGGGGCAACTTCTTGGGTGGCTCCGGGGCCGCAAGGCAATCACGAACCAGCGCATGAAGATAGATGTCATACCTTCAGGCGACGGCGACTCCCATGAAATTTGGGCCGGGGGAACAGATGGATTCATGAGGGTCTGGCGGAACCCTACCCATACGGCCGGTGGTAAAGATCATGATTGGGAATGGAAGGTCCATAATGGTAAGTGCCTCGATCACATCTTGAGAAATATCAATAGCTCACTAATAGTAACGCAGACTCTGTGACCAGTACTGTACTCCATCCTATGGGAACTGTGGCAGCCACATGTTCGGGACAGAGACACTATCCGGACGATGCAACCCGCTCTTCTTCAAATGTGGAAATTGACAATACCTTGAAAGTCTGGTCGATGCCATTTCTTGAAACCTGGTCAGATGGCTAGATTTGTCGAATTCAAGATCCATGTGATCCGAGGGAATGCTGATCGGCTAACTCTCAGCCCTAAACACTTCATCTTTTCGAGAATACTCTATAAAGACGGGATTTGCCTCGATTGTACGCTATGGAATGCGCAGTGAGCTTAGGTTCACGTACTATGGGTATTACCTTTGTTTAGGTATCTAATTCTAAAAGGTACATGGTGGACCTGAGGAAATGTGAGACATTTTCAACTTCTCTTTACAGTGCTTACTCGGGTTCACGCTACTTCCAAAAAGGGCTAAGTGGGCTGAATGAGATCAATCTGTTGATGTTTATATTCAGATTGGTGGCCCTCTCAACTGATGAAAGGGTCCAAGTAGGCTACGTCAGGTCACTTTTTGCGTCTCATAATGGCATATTCGATATGAAAGTCGAGTCGAGTCGTCAAGGTTGACTCAATTGTCAGCAGTTTTCTCAAACTGCAAAGGCTCAGATGGAATTGAAGAGGTCGGGGAGCAATTCAGTGCCTACATCTCAATGGAACGTTGCCAGAGGTGTTGAATCCAGTGCTCTCTGCTCTTCTAGAATATCTGGTGAAGGATTGGTGTGGTCTGTGTCTTTACCTATGGAAGTTATCGAATGTTTATTTGATGCAAACACTTCTCATACTGGAGCCCTGGCAACGATGTTTATGGAGTTTGCCTCTTTCCACCAGAACTTCCAGGTGAATGATTGTTGATATCGCGTCTATAGACGACGCGACTAGCGCGCCATTCACTACTATAAATATTCGCAGCCCTAGGCGATTTCCCCTCGACTTCTTCTCTTTAAATGCGCTCTTCGCCACCTCTTTCGCATTTTTCTCCATCTTTCTTCACGCCAACTTCATCTTTCCTTCACTCTTGCCAACCTCTACAAATCAACTTCGTATTCACCGATTCGTCTTCATCTCGCTAGATTTCAAATCGATATTCTTAATCCTGTCCTTAATTCTTGGATCTTGGCGATTTCTTTTCTTGTTCGAGAATATTTTTTGAGCTCTCTGGTCGCTCGTTCAGTGCTTTCTCATCATGTGCGATTGCAACGAGCTTTTTGACGATATGGACGAGAAGCTTCAGGGCCCCGTTGCCAATGATGGGGTCGATTTTAACTGGGATAATAACAACACGGTAGAATCGTAAGTTGACAACCTCATGGACATCGCTTGATTGATTGTTTGCTTTCTAACAGAAGGCAAATAGCTCCCAGAATGGCGCACACTTGGCTATTGATGGAGGACAATCAGACGGTAGCGAAGGCAGCTTCGATGAAACGGAATATGACGGCTCCCCAAGTGGAACGCAGGTGATTCAGTCTGTGGAGGATGATATTCACTCTGGCGTGCCTTTTGGTGAGGGTTTGAAACGGCTGGAGGAAGCAGCGCCGCATCATCATCCTACCGATTATGCTGCGTCGTCCTTTAGCGGCAGTTCCAATCCTCCACGCGGACTGTTTACTCAAACCTCAGCGAACCTCCCACTCTACGAGGGAAACAAACGCTTCACAACTACACGGGACCACAATGGTCATATTGCAGTTCACTCTGTCTATCCTCACAACCCTGCATTTGCAGCTCATCCGCATGGCATCGGACATACCTATTCCAATGAGAGACTGAGCAGTAGCTCGGATAATACCAAGTATGCACCCTTAGTCAGGCGACAGACTTGTGGTTTAACACTGACATTGACCATCTCAAAGCTTTCTCATCCCTGACAAACCGGAAATCGCACCAGACCCTCGCCCCTCTTCTCACCCCACTAATGACGGAGATTCGACTTCCAATGGCTCCCGCAATGAAAGCCCCGCTGCGTCTACCGGTTGTCGCAAGAAACCAATCGTCAAAACAAATTACGCGTCTGCTACTCCCCCTGATATGAGTGCAAGACTTGCCGTGTCAACAATCGGTGATTTCTCAACTGACGATGGCTCTGAGACTGACGAGGAAGATGTGCCGTACCTCACTTTCGTCGATCCGGTCGTTCCTGATTTTGTACCAAAGATGTCAGACCTCTTGAACGTGAAGTATAGCAACGCCGACCAGAACACGATCTTTGAGACTGCCGAAGCTGCTAATCGACTTATTGGCGGTGGCAACGTCCCTAAAGACAACACACTTCCTCGCACCCATGCGCAGCGAAGGGCTTTTGTCAAGGCCGTGTTCAACGCGGTTAAGAGCACTGAGCATGCGGAGGATAATCCGGGCATGATCAGACCGTTCGCAGAAGGAAAATACTCGGATCGTCGAATTGAGGTTTTGGCCTGGAATATTTTGCATACTTGCGTTGTCCGCCATACTACCGGTGCTTTGTTGGCGCCGTTTGAGGTGAAGAAAAAGGGGGCCACCGAATTGACCACTTTCGCTGACCGCATGGCGAAGGTCATTGAATGCCTTACGGTAAGAGCGCCCATAGCAATCCATCTAACGGTACATAACGCTGATTCCTATCTCTCAAGACCCAGAAAACAATCTGCAAACACTTGCTCGACCCTTACTATCTGTTCCAGTTTGTCGACGATCCGGTCGCCTCTCAGAAGCGTGTTCTTGCGAACAAGAACCTTAACAAGCGCAAAGGCGATATAATGAATGCTGGCAAGCGTATGATGAACAAATCCAGCATCGCTGGCTCGCCACAGAGTAAAATCGACGATTCTTTCGCCAGTGAAACACCGTCGAGCTTCGGACCTCCCCATGAAATGACTCCTTCCAGCAGTCAGGACGTAAATGATTCAGAGCAGACCATCACACCCGACGGAACCATCAATGAAAGCATGATGGCACGCAACTTCAACACGACTTCTCCTGCGGCTCGTCGCGCCTCGCTCAACCTGGGACCGGGTGGTACTATCACTCCTCATCACATGCCTCGCAGTACTCAGCAGTCGTCTCCGTCTCCCGCTCCCAAAAGTGGTGCCGCTGCAGCTCATATTCGCAGGTTCCATGAACGTCGTTTGTCCAACCTCGCGGCTCAGCGTCGGGCTCAGAACGCTCGTACCCCAAGTCACTCTCGCAACAACTCTATCGATGGCTCTCTGACCACTAGCTTCTATGCTTCCGAACAGCACCATTTTACAGCTGAAAATACGCCAGGAAGGCTCAGGTCTGAATCTACGAGTACGACTGCCAGTCACAAGCGTCGCGCTTCTGAGTTGGACGATATCGAAGAAATCGCGTCTCCGAAGAAGCGGCATTGGAGCGAGACAGCTTGATCTAATATTCACGTATAACGACTTCAGATTTACGTTCAATTTTCTTGTCGATACCATTTGATTTCCGGTTGGTTCAATTGTTTACGATTGGCACTAGGCGCATTTACGCTGGCGCAGCCATCTCTGCATTACGTTACGCGATCTACGAATCTTCTTCAATACGGCCCATGAATCTCTATAAAAATTCAGAAGGCTTCTGTTCGTCACAGTTTGGGTGGGGTCTTGTTCACTTGTCCATACAGCTAATGTTCTTGGTCGCTGTCTGACGGCTTCTGACACAGTTTAGACTAGGCTGATTTTTTTTTTTACAAAATATCTCATCTTTTCGTTTTATTTTTCCTGTTTCAGGGTTATTTGGTCGTATGTTTCGTTTCGTTTCTTTTGTTGATACATATTGGAAGCGTTGATACGGCTTTAGCCCTATCTCGCTGTACTACCAGAGAATATGTCGCTTGGTTGTTTCTATTTCCTATTTCTTATTGACATTGTTGGGCAAATTGTTGTAATTTTAAACAAATAAAAATCTAGATTGGTGTCTTTATCTATCCTCTCACAGAATCCTGCTCAGGGTATCTATGATCATTGTATGCAAAGAAGCAAATCGAGCTCACGGAGGCGACCTGATCTCATCTATTCCACCGGCTGAATCCCATACTTCCCATAATCAAAGTCCACCAAGCTCCCGACCAACTCAGCCCACCCATCCCCAATTATCCCAACCTGCCCTGAATCCCCCAATCGCGCCTTCTGCAACGCGTCCGCCTCTCTCTCCGCCTCCGTCTTCTCCGCCTCCTTATGCTCCCCCGTCAACCCAGCCAACACCTCCTCCTCGCGCCCCTTATACGCCTCCAGAAGTCCCGGATGTGGGCACCAAATCACTCTCATCCCAGCTCTCCGCCCAGCCTCAACACCGGGCACCGCATCCTCGAAAACAAGACACTCCTCGGGCTTTACCTCCTCCTCACCCTTCACCCTCAAACCCGCATTGATAGTCTCCAGCGCAAGCAGATAAATATCCGGGAGCGGTTTACCCCGTCCCTTCCCAATCCGGGGATCATCGCCCAGCACCTTCTGCGACTCCGGGAAAACATTGAACAACTCCTGTAGATGCTCCGTCTTCATCTGGTAGTTCTTGCTATGTGAGGACGTTGCCAGGGCGAGGTGCACCGGGTTCTCTGAGTTCTTGGTGGAGGATAGTTTGGCGAGAAGGGTCTCGACGCCGGGAAGGGGCGCGGATTCAGGGAAAAGCTTGGCTTGGAGGGTGGCTTGTTTCTTGAGATATTCTTCGGGGGTTATGGGAAGTTTTGCCCAGTGGTGGAAGATTCGGCTTGCCTGGCGTTCAATCAATGTTAGCTTATCTTCAATGCGATTTGTAGTTTGTTGGGCGTATATAGGCGATGGGTACCTCCGGCTGTGGGCGGCCCTGCAATTGCGCCTTGATGTTCCAGGGGAGCAATGGCTTGCCGTATTCCTGGAGAATTGTGTTTGTGACGAGGGTGTATTTATCCTCTGTGTCGAGGAGGAGGCCGTCCATGTCGAAGAGACATGCTCGGACGCGGGGGAAACTGGCGGGTGTCAGATTGTCATCGTTCAGAGATTTATCCTGCTTCACGGGGATGTTTTTGAGATGGTATCGTACCTCGGGGAGGCCATCTTGTTTAGGTCAATAGGTGTATTATTCGACAATGAGAATTGTAAAAGGTGGTGTCGAGTACGGGCTGAGATACGCTTTCAGGATTGCGGGGGATACGGTGTTCCTGAAAGGGTATAGTGTCATGTGAATCTTGGCATTCAGGGAAATGCAGCCCTACACCGGCTGTACTTCCCGCGGGGTACAATAAGACGAGAAATAAAAAGTAATATGTCTTCTTCATGCGAGATTTGGGACGATATCCAAATAGGTCACATGTAGGTTTGCCGGTGAGGAGCCTCGTCGATTTTAGAGGAAGCCTTCTGTTTCCGATGGGTACCTGAGTTCCGTAGACCACTAGCTGCTGTCATAATGAAGTAAATGAGCCGTAGAAGGTGTTAGCCGTGGAATAGTGATTAGTTTGGTGGGAAAATAATGCAGCTAGTCATTCTATCAAACACAGCAGTAAATAACGCCGACGCCAGTCAAATAAAACGGCCTACTGTTCGATTAAGAAACATTCTCTCGCGATTTTCTCAACAAAGCACATCTTGGTCTTCATTTAACGCTATTGAAGAACTCTTGCCTGTAAGGGCGATGACCTACGAGCACTCCGCCACGCAGGGAGGATTTGGTAATGCGCTTATTCAAGCTCTGGTGCCAATAGGTCTCGGGCAGGCCTTGCAGCCATATGCGGGAGCTCTAATCAAGGGTGACTGAAAGGACAAACAAGTCAACAACGGATGGGGCTCCGTACGACCACCACGCGGCTGTGATCGCAAATGGCCAACGGTTGTACTCGAGGTCGCCGTTTCTGAGTCTCAATCAAAGCTTCAATCGGATGTTCGCTTCTGGTTACGGCAAGGCCAAGGCAATGTCATTTGGATTGAGAAATGGGAGTTGGCGGATGACTGGGAGCATCGTACTTAGCACGTCACGGGACACCGGAGCGCAAACAACCAGGTCTACATAACCGGCGAGCCTCTTACTATCAATTTCCACAACTATTTCTCCGCGATGCCAGCAGCCCCATCCGATTCCCCTGGGATGTTCTTGAGAACCTTGCGATGCCTATTTGGACGTTCAGAATTCTTGAAATCTGAGGCGTCTCCTAGCATCGTCTTCTCGAAGCCCATGACGCTTCTTTCTTGTTTTGTCTCCTATCATCTGCGCTTAGCTTTTTTGCCAGCCCTGGCTGCCACAAGGAGATCTGTTTTCTTTACTGAAGTCAGTTCATATCGTTTTCAATCAATAATACGTCCAAAATATGTCAGCGTAACAGATTCCTCATAGCACCATATTCAACCATCCCTCAATATCGAAAGGTCAACAGCGGGCCAGTAATTCAAGTGACCGGAGAGAGACCAGTCTTTTAAAGATAGTTTTAATCTTTCTATTACAAACATCATTCTTGGATGTACAATATACTTTGGACAATCTGATGCTCAGAAGTGTGGTTTCTATAAAGCTCTTTGGTCTCAGGGGATCTCTGCGTACACACACACACACACACACACACACACACACACACACACACACACACACACACACACACACACACACACACACACATATATATACCCACTTCCATAGCTCAGTAGCCACATGGCTAATCACTGAGCATGGACTGAGTGCTCAGTGAGTCCTGCCCGTGACAGAAAAATACTCACTGAGCTAGGCCCTGAGCAAAGCGGCGGCATCCGGAAGAGTGAAGTTGTGGTGGTTCGAGAAATTCAGACTAAGTTCTGGTGATGTGGATCAATTTGTGTTCAAGGAGTATGCTCTAAGCTTCCAGGACATAGTTAGCCGTCCTGTGAGCTATGCTGAGATTCACGTGGAATTGGATGCCTCCATGATCAATAACGGCGGCAATGTAGCTATCCTATTCAGATGTATCATCTACATGACTCTTGGTAAAATAGTATCTACTTTATAGAATTATGTCTTGATGCCCCGCTTCAATCTGCTGCAATTTCAACCTACTGTTTACCCTATCCAACCATTCATCCAGCTACTTATACCGTTTGCACACGTGCATAGAGCTACAAATTGCCGCGAGGCGAGTAAAGCATGGCAAGACATAAGGGTAACATATCTATTTCTTGTGAAGACAAAGTTAATGTACACTGGGCATCTCAAAAGATAATGGCAACATTATATAGCCATGTAGAAAATGAAAGGGTATGTCATGTAAAATGCGACTATATGCATAAATATGATATGATAAATGAATTCTCATCGAAACGCCCGATATCGCGCAAAAAAATGCCAAATCATACAAATGAGAGCAACAAAAGAAAAGCCAATCCCGACGGTTAATGTCCTGGTGATGTCGGATTGCTCGGTAGATACTCAGCCGGTACCTTGGGTACACGCGGAGACCCAATCGTCTGCGCCATAGCACGTTGCTGTGCGCGGATCATTTCACGCTGACGCTCCTTTTCGCGGTTTGTTGCGGCGCCACCTGTAAGTCGTCTCATTCCGCTTCTGATCATGGACTCGAGAGAATGTGATCCGTCTGTCACGCTCCGTGTTGGCGGCCCCAGGGGATGCGAGATTGCTGGTTTGTTGATGGTCAGGCGTTCGTCCATGTCGGACATACTTTCCTCCGGCTCATCGTCGGAGAAGAAAGCCGATTCGTTAAAACCAATGGAAGGTGTTGGATTTTGTGGATTGGACGTTGGTGAGAACAAATGGTTTACTGGGGACGTGATGGAACGAGCATGCGAGGCTGGACGTGATACTTGAGTAGGCGCGAGGGGCGGCGTGCTTGTCACGTTGCTACTATCGATACGCAGGTTAGGCGGTCGAGACTCAGCCAAGCCGTTATGGAATGACGACGATGAGGCTGTCCGCGCGAGAGACTTGCGGAGAATAGGTGCCGTCTGTTGATCGTAACGATTCTCGCTGGTATCCACATAACTACCTGAGAATCCTGACAGCATGGTGTCTGAAGCAGGCGTCATTGACGAATTAATCGTCTCTGTCTCCGAAAAAAAATCGTCAAGACTGTCCAACTTTGATACAATGTCCCCCATATTGCCATCCATTTGCGTGTCAATCGACTTCATCGTATCAGCCCGCATGGGGAAAAACGAGTCATTGTATCCATCCGTATGGAACTCCACTTCAGTAGGAGCGGTTTCTTGCACTTCCATGAGGTCGACCTCTGCGCACGTGTAGAACACTGCGTGGACGTTGTGCCGCGTGATGCTTGACTGCGTAGCAGGCATCGGGATCGACCAGCCCGTCGGTTCGGGTATACCGTACAAACTTTGGATACGCTCATATTCTTTCCGAATGGCCCGTGACGACGAAGACGACGCCATACTCATCCGAAGATGATGCCGTTCCATGGGGTTGCCCGAGACCGTCATGATATGATCCATGACCTGCAAAGCCCGAGGACAAAGATCCGTCTGCAGAAGACGCAAGAGAGGCGAGATCAGATCAGGTCCGTGACATGTAACCTCTCCCATTCTCATATCAATGTCCGGTATCAACGCACAGAGGACATTCATCACCTTGATCCTAAACCAGTCGGTCGTGTTGGTCAACAAGCCCATGAGGAATATCAGACTGTGAACGTCCTGTCGCGGGAAGTAATACGACCGGATCTCAGAGATGATGTGATTCAGGAAATCCCCCTCTGCCTTGTACTGCCCATTAGCAAACCCGAGAAGCGAAGCTGCCAATCGTGGACAGTTCTCGCTTTCTGCCACGCGAGCCAACATGGTGGCACGAGCAAGAGTCTTCGGATCGTCAATTTCCGAATCGAACTGATGGAGAAAGTGGGCCAGATTGGCGAGGATAGTAAAGAACAGCCGAGACCCGTCGCCAATAAGTTGGTTATTGGGAAGACCACTCAACCGATGCAGGATATCCAACGCCCGACTTAGAGACTCCGAAGACTTCAACCCCTTGTAGACCAGATTTTGAAGACCATCAAAGCCACCTTCCCATCTAGGAGGTTGACCCTCAATAAGCTGTGTTACCACTACCGGATCGCTCATGTCGATGTTGTCCATGAATTTTTCAAGCATGCCGATACTTTCAATGAACTCAGTCTCGTGGATCGTGTTCAAGCATGCGCAAGTAGTCCAGAAGAGCTGGGGATACCGCAACAAATCAGCCGGTGACAGAGAACTGATTATAATCTTCAGCGTCGTAAGAATCTCCATGGAGAACGTCTGGTAGTCAGCCTCCTCGTCGGCAATGGTATTGGAAAGACGAGCAAGCATGTCCGCAAGCATTCTAGAGTCTAACGACGTCGAGATGCAGCGGAAAATCTGGAACGATCGACAAGCAAGATGACGGACAGGACAAGAAGTCGCCCAGTTAAGTGCCTCCTTTGCCCAGTGATCATTGACCCCTTCGTAAGCAAGGCTGAAGAAATCAACAACTTGACGGGTCACTGTAGACATTGAAAGCGGCACTCGACTCGCCTCATCAATATCCTCCTTGTCGCTGTTATCCTCGTAATCCCAGACAACCTTTGCATCACTCTTGCGGATAGATTCAACGAAGTCTTCGACAGCCTGGCGAGTTTCCACGGGCGCATCATCCTCAACCTTCGCAGCCACCAATTCATGGATCAGATGTACCAGCATTTCTCGAGCCTGCTCTTGCACCGTGATAGTGTAATGATCCCATAGAATAAGGACAACATGGAGCAGCTTGACAACATCCTCCAAAGCAAGCGTGACCGGAGCAACCATCAAATCGACCAGGAAGATCAGAGCCACCTGACCAAGTGACAGACCTGCTTGCTTATTACCAACCGGCAACACGGCACCCAAATCCGCGACATACGGTAAGCTCTTGGTATCCGGAGGAGCAGGGGTGATTTCTTTTCTTTCCTGCACCATATTTTTGGGGACGACCTGCATCAAGAAGAACTCAATCACCTTTGACCCAGCGAGTGTCCCAGACAAGAATACAACAACTTGCTTAGCATACTCGACAAAGTTCTGTTCTTTGCGTTCCAGACAGAGGTTGATGATGAAATCGAGTACCAACTGCACATTTCCGCCATGAGGGCCCGTAGCCAGAGCCTGCCAGAGGGCTTGTACCTCGTTCGGTAATATGGTGCTGGATCGGATGGTTATCTCAAACAGATTCGCGAGCAACATGTACGACTTGGCGGTCGGGCCACCGTTGGGATCGACCTGAAGTTCCATTGTCTGCACCCACGGCAGAATGGCAGCGACCAGATTCCGCTGGCTATCGGGACGAATATTCCTGAAATGCAATGCAAACTCAGAGAACAAAGTGAAAGCTAGGTCTGAGTGCTGCTTCGCTAATCTCTTCGACGTCTCGAACTGGGCAAGTTTGTAAACGGCCGTGGTCTTGTCAGAAATGCTGATGTCGAAATCTTGGAGCCGCGAACTCTTCTGCTGGCGTTCTTCCAGGATCCGAAGCAGCTTAGCAGACTTCATTCTTATCTCGCGCTTCTGATTGCCGAGGGTAACGAGCACAGCACCGAGGATTCTCCAGAAATTGAATTGATAATCGGTATTCTCTATGAGAACCTGAGTGACCACTTCGAAATAACTCTCCAAAGCTTTTGGGCGCTCCGTAACGTAGCACATTTCAATTGACCGCTCGAGCAGGTACGAATGCTGTTTATTGTGGATGATGAGGTTTTTGAGTGCCCGTCTGCCAATGGCGTGCCATTTATCGCTGATGGTGTTGAAAATGATATCGACCCACGATAGCATACGTCCAACATCAAACTGTAGTACCACGCCGGTTTCTGTAGTGATGCTAATCGGACCTGCGCAGAGTGACGCCATGGCACTCAGAGCGGCCGCCCGTAAATTCTTTTTCTCGATTTCCATGGCGGCAGCAGTGTTACGCAATTCGCCTTCATGATGGACGAACTTCCGCATGTGCTCCTCCCTTTGAGAGATCTGGGACTGATTGGGAGAATATCCACACCAGTCCTCCATCAGCGAAAAGGCGGACTTCCGTGACTCGAACGGTATCCAGCGAGAAGAGTCTTCTATTCGGTTGATAGCCTCGAAGAGCTCTTCCATCAATCCACAATAATGGAATCGTAGCCGCTGGAATTCCCAGTCATTCTGGACTTCTGAGTCGCTTAGGAATATGCGCAGGTCCTTGGTGTAGGTAACGAGGTTGTTGACAATCCAGTCGTCATTGTACACCTCAGGTTCACGAAGGAAGTGAGAAGTCAGTTTGTAAACATGCGTGACCTCTGTTCGTAGTCTGTCCGTTTTTCTGCTGCGTCGAGGACTGCTTGGAGACCGATAATGTACACCGATTCTCATCTTGGCTTCTTCGTTGCAAGTTGTGACGGCGTACTGCAATGATTCAAGCAGCGTACGGTAAAGGTTCTTGTTGATAGAACCCAAGGCTGCCACGATGGCACTCCGGATGGAGTCGCGTTCGGCCGAGAGTAAGGGAATGACGAACGCGAACAGGCTCCGGGCTGAGCTGATCTTATCCTGCGACTGCTGTTGACCCTTGGACGACTTCCGAGCATGCTGGGCATTTGCTAATTGGCTCTGCGACTGCGCACCAACACTGTTCAAGGTGGTACACGCCATGACCAGATACAGCTTCCATTGCTCGACTAGAATTTCCGCTGTCATGCTGTTACGACCAAACGTGCGAGCCTGTGTAACGTCCACTGGGCCATAGTAAGGAGGACGGGGGTTCTCAGCAAGAGCAGTGATTGTCTTGTGCATTTGAACCAGCCTTGCGCAGACTATCTCTCTGCCCAGAGTAACTGCAAATGGACACGTCTCGAAGCTGATGCGAACGATGTTTGGAAATACCTTGGACCAAAGAGTTGAATCATACGACACCTCGCTGCTGCACAATTCGATGAGAGTGTTCTGCGACGCGCTCTTTCGCTTGCCTTTTTGAACGCGACTCCTTTCGGCGACCGTGAGTTGTTCGTCATTGACATCCAAGATATGCTGCGAGTCTGCTTCGAGAATTCTAATGATTCTCGTATTCTCTTTGCCCAGGGCGCTGTCAAATTCCGTGATCAGCCGAAGCACCGTAATGGCAAATGCACGGACCCTTCGTGATTGTGAGCACAAGAAGAACAGTCCATGAGACTCGATTTCTTCGACGTGCGCAAGGACGGTAGAAAGGTCCAGTTGCAAAGCCCGACTTCCGGTACTAGACTTATCTGCAAGATCTGTCCCTGCGCCCTTGGTCTTCTGCTTGATCTCCTCAATCCAGATTCCTAGAAGTTCAACGTAGAGTCTCAATGTGGATTCAATGTGGCCCGGTCCCAACATGCCTTCGTCTGACATTGTAGAGTATCTAGCGTCAAAATTAAAGATGAACCTGGCAAATCCAATAGTAACTTGCTGAGCATGCGACTGCCGCGCGATAGCCTTGAGCGACTCTGCAGATGACGTCGCGATATTTGTTTGAACATGGGCGGTTCCTGTACACAATAGGTTGATCAAAGAATTGAAAGGAATATGGTCAGACAGACAACGAGGAAGTGCTTGAACTGCGACATGCATCAGATCATAGAAACCCTGCTTTTGATCTCCGGTGTTTACATGGTCGTCACGCCGCGTGAAACCAAACGCTTCTGAGATGGGTGTCTTCGGGGTGGACCCGCCAAACTTCTCGTCCAGAACAGCCTGTCCACCAAAGGTATTATCACACAAGAGCGTGATTTTGCCCAATATCTCACAAAAGCGAACATAGAATCCTCTAATGTTGTCACTCAGCTTGGCGGTATTGACAGGACGCACGGGTGTTTGGTCGTCAGCAGTCTCCGTAACACCTGGCACGCGTGGATCAGCAAGAACCTGGGGCCGATGTAGAGGAGTCGAAGTGGCCGATATATCAGTAAACGGGTTAGGGATCGAGCCCGTAGGGAAAGGAGGACACAGTTGGTCACAATTTTCTAGGTCTGTCACGATCGATATGAAGGAACGAATCCCAATAACAATTTTCTCTGGTTCCATTTGTTCGATCTTCAGGTCCTTATTAGACAGGAAGATGTCGGAATTGATCAAAGGAAAGATGATGTTGCGAATGCAGACGTCGGGATGCTTGAACCCAATCATGCGGATCAGTTGGATTAGAGGTTCAGCGACGGCTGGTTCGGTGGTCAAGTATGTCCTCTTACCTGGAGGAAGGGCGATCTTGGCAACTTCTTCGACTCTACGAAGAGTGGTTGGCGGAGGGTCCGTATGACGGAAGAAGTATGTCCAGAGTAGGCGACACATGGCTTGGAGGGCGGGGCCCCTTGTAGGACGATCCTTCAGTCTCGGGGGTAGACTCATGATGACCGGAAGCCATTGTGATGAAAAGGTCTCCTTGGACGATACGCAAAGAAGCAACACGTGCAAAGGGAAGGAAGCGGCCCAGTGACGGGGTTTAGTGAGCATTTGCGACAGTCGAGATTGGACGAGCTCCAGAAACTCCTTCCATTTAGGTAGGGAGAGGTCACAGCCGGGATTTGCGGCCACAGGTAGAAGTAACTTCTCAAAGATGTAGCAATAGGCCTGCTTGATGCGCTGCCCATGAGCATTGCCAAACTGACGTGCCAGGGATCGCATGAATTCACATGATTTCGGCCATGTATCTGGTTGTGTTCTGATTTTCAAATGTCTCATTCCCAGAATTAGGAGCTCGATTCTTGCTTCCCCTTCTTTGGATGGACCTCGAAGGGCCTCCTCTTTCTGAAACCGCTCCAACTCTGACAGGAAGCGATTTGAGACGCTTGAAAAATTGCTTTCACTCATTATGCCGAGCAGCTGACCATAAATTCTCCAGTTCGCCATTCGGAGCGGGGACGCTGAGATCTGATCCGGATCCACGGTCTTGAGTTGACCAAACACGATATCCTCCAAACGGTCAGCCATATCGAGCGTTATTGAAGCGAGGTTACTTTGATTGAAAATCTCAATCAAGACCCGGCACACAAGGTAAACCGACACCGTGGCGCGTCGCTCAGCCAAGTGAACATCTTCTTGTCTGGATAAAAGGGTAGGAGGGGCGGACGGGTCAGATATAGAAGCTTGTGCTTGTTCGGCAGCCACCTGGACAGGTTCAGTATTTCGTCGGAGCAGTGCAGGAGGCTCTGGGGGTGAGGGCTTTGGCTAGTTGTACATGAGTGTATTAGATATGGGGGGTTATGGTTCTGTTTGACTTATTCATTGCATACCTGATTTGCTACATGCCTGGCCGTGATCGCTGCATCCCCTTTGGCCTTTCGCCAAAACATAATAGTATCAATCAGAGGTTTTGGCTTTTGTCGCGATATATGCCCGAGTGCTGAGATCAATTGATCGAAGGTCGGATCTACTCCTGGGCCGCATACTTCTTCGACCGGAGCTTCCAATTCCCCTAGTTTCAATATTGCCTGGTTGATTTTGTTGTCCGCTTGACCGACAAACTGACCACTATTAGCAAAGTTCATGCCCTTGTTCCACAAACGGAAAAGTGTATCTCACTGAGTTGAAAAGATGATGCAAGGCATATTCGCCCACCGTTCTCAATTCAATGTAGTGTCTCGAATGCGAACGACTATGGGAGCGGTCCTGCCATGTTCTCCCGTTTGAGTTCATCCTTCTGTGCACATGGCTTGCCGGACTGCCATTGGCGGTACTGGGAACACCTTGTTCCTCCGATGATCCTTGTAATCCATGACTCGAACCGTTGGCCCCGGGGCTCTGGTAGGTTGACTGCATATCGGGTTGTTCCAGACGTCCGAATGATGGGGGTTCCTGATCATGGGCGCTAGCGCCACTGCTAATACCACCTCCACGACCCAGCGATGCGATCAGTTCGGGACTTAGAGGACTATTCGAGGTCGACGAAGCGGCAAAGCTCGGGTTACGGGAGTGTTGGATTCCATGAACAATCGATGTTTGGCGATGGTGGCCGTAGGAGGAATTAGATGGGCGTCGTTCTAGTCCGGCATCGTATCCTAAATTGGGGCGAGAGGGTCCGGAGGTCTCAGGACTCTTGGAATGGGATTGACCGCGGCGGTTGTTCTTAGGTTGCAAAGACGAAGTATTCAAGGCGGAAGGATCCAGCGCTCTCCCTCTAGTAGTCGCAGCAGAGGCCTCCCGACTATGCACTGCGGATGCCGGTGTACTCCTTGAAACGAAACGATCCGGTGGAGATGCGAGGCTATGGTGCGACACAGGGCTCGAATCGTCGGGTATGAGGGGCATCGGAGTATTAGACTGCTGGACGGGGCCAGTCTTGATAAAAGGATGAGAAGCCACTAGAGAGCCATTGCAGAAGCATGCGGGTCAGTGATAGCCTTTTTTTTTTCTTTCTTTCCTCTTATGTGTCTCTGGCGGGTGATATGCAAGCACGTATTGCATAACGCCGAGAAGGATGATTGATGGTGGAGGGGAGATAAATTGGAGGCTGAACAGAGCGTCTCTCAAGCCACTTACTATTGATTTAAGATTGTTAGCGGTTTGCAGTGTCGATTCTTTCAATTTTCAGTACTCCTGAAGCAGTATTATCCTGACAGCGCTCAGCCCACTGCCCAGAGCTCACGCTTGTTGGAGTCGACTTAAGGACACGATCGAGTCGCACATTGTCGCTCCACAGTCGACGGATAGTATAAATGAGGAACTGCTGATGCTGGACAGGGAATGTATCAGATTTGAATCGTATGAAGAATGCTAGAATCCCCTGGAAAGAGACGATGATGAAGGAGGCTGGTTTTTGTTCCTAAAGGGCGACCGGAAGAGAGGCGGAGAAGAAGTCGAAGCACGGGGATCATCCAGTTCAGGAGAGGTCAGGGAGAAGCATTTTGTATTGATTTTGAGAAGTGTATCTGGGAAGTAGAGATATCTAGACTTCTTTTGGATATGTCTTGGTAATTTTTTTATTTTTTTTTTTTATTGTTAAGCAGTGTAATCCATTCATCTAGCTACCAGGGGGCAGTAAACCTCCTATCAGGACACATCAGGTCACAGTGAAAGCAAACCTATACAACGCTTGAGAGACATATAAAGCTCGAAACTATATAATAAGCACTGATATATCCTCCGTTTCCAGAAACATGTGGGGTGCTTGTAATCTCCCAACCTTGTTCAACGCTCACGTGCTGCAGATATGTCCTCAAGAGTGCAGCGCAGAGTACAGAGTATGGGACATGCCATTCATACAGTTGATTTCGACAAGATCAATTATGATATTGAACAGATTCTCAGAAACAATACGGATACTTAGCGAGCGCATAGTGTAAGTGCACCCAGACTGAATCCAGGTTATGGACTTCTTCATACTCCATACTCCGTACAAGGGCAAACTAACGCACCCAAGCACCAGAATGATATCCGTTAAGCTATCAACCATCCATTGCTCCAATACGGACACGCTAGAACACGCACCAGTTGCTATCCATACAGACCACAGCATCTATCCCCAGACGATCTCTGCGATGATCCTCAGCGGTGTTTACATTTGGACCAAGCTGCGCTTCGTAGGAGTACTCTGTACGACCTGGTACAAGTAGTCGAGTCTTGAATATTCTAGTCCGAGTGCATGCCATATACAGAGACTCGAAGCACCTTGTATATCCTTCTCGCCGATGAGACATGGAATTCATGGCCGCTCTTGCGCGGAATCTGTCCGTCCTCTTCCGTCCACAAGATTCCCACTATGCCTCCGAAACGACCGAAAATAGCTCGATCATATGCAGGAAGACCTTACGCTATGTCCTGTACTATGGTAGGTACTCTGCTGTCATTGCCCGGCTGCATTGAGACCCTGCCTGCCATCGGAATGTCACCTCCGACCGCACTCATAGATATTCAACGTGATCGATCTCCGGAGTTGATTGTGGGGTAAAATCGAGTTGAGAGAACGCCTCTCTACGGAGCAGCTTGCCTCTTCCCTCGTCCCCGGCTCTCCGTACACAGCGTGGGCGAAAGGCGGAACTCGGCTAGAGCCATAGTTCGGCAGGTTGTTCGGGAGATTTCTCTCGTGATTTGACCGACAAAGATGGGAGCGCCTCATTGCCACCCCCAGACTTGGACGGTCTTGTCTAGCTGGGGAAGACCTCGTGCCAAATTTCCAGTCGACCAAGCGCCGAAATCTCCTTCCGAGTCGACTGTTTTCTCGGGCTGACGCTCGGGTTGACTGTGGTCGCCCCCAATCCCCCACCAGAAGGAGGATGTGGTTATATATAAGCGAGCGTACACCGTAGGATTCCTTCTGTAGAGGACATTCTGTAGTTTTTTTTTTTTTTTCCCTTTTTTTTTGGTCTATTTCGAGTTGTAAGAGTGCAACTTCCCGAGCAAACATACAGGTCCCGTGACTGCCCTGAACAGACACGCACTGTGGGATAATGCAACAGCCCTCATAATAGTGCCGGTTCTCTTCCGCTATCACACCACGTCTATCAACTGCTGTCCTTTTTTCGCTTTCTTGTCTTTTCTTCAGCTCTCCTTCGTTCTTACTCTGTCATCCCTTTAGTGAGTGCCAATTGCTGCATTCGAGGGGCCTTTCATTTGAATATCTGGGGGGTTTTGTCCTCTCTGGTCTCTTTCTCTTTCTCTCTTATCCTCTTTCCCCGCCCGGCTTGTCTTCAGCTTCCCACCGGCATTCTTAGCGCCAGGGGAGTTCATTCCCTGGTTGAATCGCTCCCTTGATTCGGTTCGGCACAATTGTCAACATGGCACAACTCGATGTTCTGGATGTGGCCGTCCTAGTGGTGCTTCTGGTGGGTAGCGTTGCCTACTTCACCAAGGGTACTTACTGGGCGGTCCCTAAAACCTCTACTGCGATTCCGGCGATGAACGGAGCCGCAAAGCCTGGCAAAACTAGGAACATTGTGGAAAAGATGGACGAAACTGGCAAGAACTGTGTTATTTTCTATGGATCGCAGACTGGAACCGCCGAGGACTATGCGTCTCGGTTGGCTAAGGAAGGATCGCAGCGCTTTGGCTTGAAGACAATGGTTGCTGATCTCGAGGATTACGATTACGACCAGCTGGACACTTTCGGTGAAGACAAGATCGCGTTCTTTGTGCTTGCGACTTATGGTGAGGGTGAGCCCACGGACAATGCGGCCGACTTCTACCAGTTTGTCACTTCCGACGACGTGGCTTTCGAGAGCGGTGCCGCCGCTGATGACAAGCCTCTTTCTTCGATGAAGTTTGTCGCCTTTGGTCTCGGGAACAACACCTATGAGCACTACAACGCTATGGTCCGTCACATCGATACCGCTCTCACGAAGCTGGGTGCGCAGCGCATTGGTGCTGCCGGTGAAGGTGACGATGGTGCGGGTACCATGGAAGAAGACTTCTTGGCTTGGAAGGAGCCCATGTGGGCTGCTCTGTCGGAATCTATGACCCTGGAAGAACGTGACGCTGTCTACGAACCGGTATTCTCTGTGTCGGAGGAAGACTCGGCCAGCCCTGATGATGAGAACGTCTACCTCGGTGAACCGACCCAAGGCCATCTGGAAGGTCAGCCCAAGGGTCCTTTCTCTCCGCACAACCCGTTCATTGCCCCCATTGTCGAATCTCGCGAATTGTTCAACGTCAAGGACCGGAACTGTCTGCACATGGAAATCAGCATCGCTGGAAGTGGCCTCAACTACCAGACTGGTGATCACATCGCGGTGTGGCCGACCAACGCCGGAATTGAAGTCGATCGGTTCCTCCAGGTCTTTGGTGTTGATGACAAGCGTCACACGGTTATCAACGTCAAGGGTCTTGATGTTACCGCCAAGGTCCCTATTCCGACCCCCACTACATACGATGCCGCCGTCCGCTACTACTTGGAAATCTGCGCTCCCGTGTCCCGTCAGTTCATTGCGACATTGGCTGCTTTTGCTCCCGACGAGGAGACCAAGGCAGAGATCGTGCGCCTGGGTAGCGACAAGGATTACTTCCACGAGAAGATCACCGACAAGTGCTACAACATCGCCCAAGCCTTGCAGAGCCTCACCTCCAAGCCGTTTACCGCCGTCCCGTTCTCGCTGATCATCGAAAGTATCAACAAGCTCCAGCCTCGCTACTACTCTATCTCGTCTTCGTCTATGGTGCAGAAGGATAAGATCAGTATTACTGCTGTCGTCGAGTCTACTCAACTGCCTGGTGCTTCCCACATTGTCAAGGGTGTCACTACGAACTATCTCCTGGCCCTGAAGCAGAAGCAGAACGGTGACCCTTCGCCCGATCCTCATGGTCTGACCTACGATATTACCGGCCCTCGCAACAAGTATGACGGAATCCACGTCCCTGTCCATGTCCGTCACTCGAACTTCAAGCTTCCCTCAGACCCGTCGAAGCCAATTATCATGGTCGGTCCCGGTACCGGTGTCGCTCCTTTCCGTGGTTTCATCCAGGAACGTGCTGCTTTAGCTGCTAAGGGCCAGAAGGTTGGCACTACGCTTTTGTTCTTTGGTTGCCGCAAGAGTGATGAGGATTTCTTGTACAATGATGAGTTCAAGGTTAGTTTCTATTTTTCTTTCCGATACATTTATAACAGTTGGCTAACATTCTTATAGACCTACCAGGACCAGCTTGGTGACTCCTTGAAGATCGTCACGGCCTTTTCGCGTGAAGGCGCCCAGAAGGTGTATGTCCAGCACCGGTTGCGCGAACACGCCACTCTCGTCAGCGATCTTCTCAAGCAAAAGGCCAACTTCTATGTGTGTGGAGATGCAGCTAACATGGCCCGGGAAGTCAACCTCGTCCTTGGCCAGATCATTGCCGAACACCGTGGCTTTGGACCCGAGAGAGGTGAGGAAATGGTCAAGCACATGCGCAGCAGCGGTAGCTACCAGGAAGACGTCTGGTCATGATATCCCCTTGCATTGGCTCCGTTTGTTCGAGTTCCCTTCTTATTTTTTCTTTGATACATATATGTCTTTTTCACCTTTGTTTTTTCGGAACTTTTTTCCCATCTGGAAGATATCGCATATATTCCCCCGCCTGATTCTGTGCCATACATTTTCTTTTCTCATTCGGCGCGGACTATGTATGTCTCATTTCTCACGAGCTGTGACGAAGTCTTGGTTATTTGTACGAATTTTTTTGGAGTGCGTCATGAGCAGAATAGACAGTGATAGTACAGCAAGATTGTAATCAAAAGCATTCAACAAGAATTCGTGAGCACCAATGTACAGAGTAGACTAATACTGTACAAATGTTCGTGGCATAGATCGGTCACTGCGGAGTTAAACCCAGCGTCATGGAAACTTGCTCGGAGCTACCGCAGAGAACTTCCCTCGACCTCCCCACGGCACAATCTTACCCTCTGTTCCATCGGATCCTGATGGCAGCAAACGACCACTGAAGATATGTTGATTTTCTTTTCCTTTTCCCATTGAGCTTTTACCTCCTGTCTCTATTCGATTGAACGGCGCTCGTGACGTCTCCCCGCAAGTGGTTCTCCATTACCGGCACCTGGATTGATAGCAACGACCGCCATCCAACGCTGAGAAAATGGCCTATGTCGTGCCAATCCATCGAGCCAGCAGCATCCGGCATGCGCTGAAGCTGCAGTTCCTGAGACCGGAGGAAGATTCCTTGGTTGTTGCGTTGGTCTTGCCCCTCTCGTCCCTGAGAAGAGTCACTTCGACCGGCTTTACTAACCATACGGGTGTCGGGATAGGAAAGCAAATCGACTGGAATTCTACTCGCTGACTCCTGATGGGTTGGCTCTGACTGCTTCACGGGCCCTTTATGGCCGGGTGACGATGCTAGCTCGACTCCCGGCCCCGGCCAATTCCCCTACCGATCATCTCTTCGTCGGAACCGATCAATACACCTATTTTACATTATCATGGGATAGCGAGAAGAATCAGGTCCGCACGGAGCGAAATTTCGTCGATATTTCTGATCCATCGGCGCGGGAATCCCAGACAGGCAACCGATGCCTGATGGACCCAAGCGGACGGTTTTTAACGCTAGAGATTTACGAGGGTGTAATCGTGGTCGTACCCATTGTGCAACTACCGACAAGGAAGAAAGGGAGGAGTATGGCGGTGGAATCTGGTCCCGATGTGCCGCGAGTCGGGGAGTTGGGGGCACCAACGCTTTCGAGGATAGAGGAACTGTTTGTTCGCTCTTCGGCCTTTCTACATGTGCAGTCGGATAAGCCGCGCATGGCCCTGCTGTACGAAGATAACCAGAAGAAGGTTAGGTTGAAGGTTAGGGAGCTTCATTATACAACAGGCACGGCTAGTACGGCTACCGAAGCAGTGTTCGAGGAGCCGGAGCATTTTGTCCAGGAGTTAGATTTGGGCGCTTCTCACTTAATACCTGTTCCCGCTCCACTAGGTTCGTGCCTTTACATTGTTTTATCTACGGTGAAGTCATCTTGGTGCGGCTGCTAACAGGCACAGGCGGTCTGTTGATACTAGGAGAGACATCGGTCAACTACGTCGATGTCGATAACAATGAGACCCTCCCTCGACCTCTTGATGAGGCGACTATCTTTGTCGCTTGGGAACAAGTAGACAGTCGACGATGGCTGCTAGCGGATGATTACGGAAGGCTATTCATTCTGACGCTTATCCTGGATTCGAACAACCAATTTGAAAGCCTGAAGCTGGATCATTTGGGCAACACATCCCGGGCATCAGTCTTAGTCTATCTTGGTGGAGGTATTCTATTCGTTGGGTCTCACCAAGGAGACTCTCAGGTTGTTCGACTTGAAAGAGACTCGCTTGAAGTCATTCAGACATTGTCAAACATCGCTCCTATCTTGGATTTTACGATAATGGACCTTGGAAACCGGACAAGCGAAACCCAAACGCATGAGTTCTCGTCAGGACAAGCTCGGATCGTCTCCGGCTCAGGTGCTTTTGACGATGGCACTCTACGAAGTGTACGCAGCGGCGTGGGCATGGAGGATCTGGGTCTTTTGGGTGACATGGACCATATCACAGACTTATGGGGCTTGCAATCCGGAACTACAGCTAGTGACTTTCTTGACACGCTACTTGTTACATTTGTGGACGAAACAAGAGTGTTCCGCTTCAGTCCTGATGGTGAGGTTGAGGAATTAGACCACTTTCTCGGTCTGAGCCTTTCAGAAAATACGATTCTTGCTGCCAACCTACCAGGAGGACGGATATTGCAGGTTACTGAACGGAAAGTCCTGATTGCAGAGATTGACAGCGGAATGGTGACCTTCGAGTGGACACCACCAAACGAGCTGATCATCACCGCCGCGTCTTCCAACGATGACACCGCGGTCCTTGTGACTGGTGGCCGGGCGTTGACAGTGTTCAATGTCAGGAATGATACTCAGTTCATTACCCAGAAAGAGTACAGCGCAGACACTCAGATCTCTGGTGTTGCAGTGCCCTCTTCGCCCACGGGAGTTTGTATTGCGGCTTTCCCTCAGTTAGCACAGGTCTCGGTTCTAGAATTGAAGAATCTACAAGAGTTGCAGACAAAGTCACTTGGGCTTGCTGGTGAAGCTTTCCCTCGGTCAGTTCTTGTCGCCGATGTCCACCGGGCAGGTATCCCTACGCTGTTTATTTCGATGGCAGATGGCACGGTCGTTACTTTTTCATTCAACGTGCGGGATTTCTCTTTGACAGGCATGAACAAATTGATCCTTGGGTCTGAGCAGCCTATATTCAAGAAGATTCCTCGAGGTAATGGGTTGTACAACGTGTTTGCCACGTGTGAGAACCCAAGCTTGATCTATGGCTCTGAGGGCCGAATCATCTACTCTGCCGTCAACTCTGAAGGCGCTTCGCGTGTTTGCCATTTCCATTCCGAGGCGTATCCCGAAGCAATCGCGGTTGCGACTGCCAACGATCTGAAAATCGCTTTAGTGGACAAGGAGAGGACAACACAAATCCAGACGCTGCCAATAGGTGCTACAGTCCGCCGTGTTGCCTACTCTCCTCACGAAAAGGCATTCGGTATCGGTACCATCGAACGGAAACTGGACCAAGGGGCGGAGATTGTCAAGAGTCAATTTGTGCTCGCCGATGAGATCCTCTTCCGTCGCTTGGATGCCGTTGACCTAAAGGAAGAGGAATTGGTTGAGAGCGTGATTCGCGCTGAATTCGCTGCTGGCAAGGATGAAACTGGGAAAGACGTTGTCAAAGACCGGTTCGTTGTCGGTACAGCTTATTTGGACGACGAGGGAGATGAGTCAATTCGAGGTCGGATATTGGTCTTTGAGGTTGATAATGGTCGGAAGTTGACGCAGGTTGCTGAACTCCCTGTCAAAGGTGCTTGTCGGGCTTTGGCTGTGATGGGGGAGAAGATTGTTGCGGCACTTGTTAAAACAGTGAGTATTTATCCTTGTGAAGTTGAATTGGTTACTGACTCGTATCCAGGTCGTTGTCTATAAGGTAATGAACAACAACTTCGGATCGATGAAGCTCGAAAAACTGGCCAGCTACAGGACCTCGACGGCCCCAGTGGACGTGACAGTAACAGGAGATCTCGTTGCGGTGTCTGACCTGATGAAGAGTGTCTCCATTGTACAATACAAAGAAGGCCAAAACGGCCTCCCCGGCTCCATGACGGAGGTGTGTCGGCACTTCCAGACCGTGTGGGGTACAGGTGTTGCCTACATCGCAGAGGATACTTTCCTCGAAAGCGATGCTGAGGGCAATCTGGTTGTCCTCCGTCGTAATGTCAATGGCGTGACAGACGATGACAAGCGCCGACTCGAGGTGACCAGCGAAATCTCGCTGGGTGAAATGGTCAACCGGATTCGACCAGTGAATATCCAGCAGCTGGCGAGTGTGACTGTGACTCCACGAGCGTTCTTGGGAACGGTATGTTCCTCCATTCCTCTTTAACTTGGTTCGATATTGCTAACGAACTCTTGAACAGGTCGAAGGCTCAATCTACCTTTTCGCCGTGATCAACCCCGAACACCAGGATTTCCTCATGCGTCTCCAAGTCACAATCGCCGCCTTCGTCGACTCGCTTGGTGACCTGCCGTTCAACAAGTTCCGCGGATTCCGCAGCATGGTCAGAGAAGCCGATGAGCCGTTCCGCTTTGTGGATGGGGAGCTGATTGAGCGGTTCTTGGACTGTGATGCGCACGTGCAGAAGGAGATTGTGTCAAGGGTGGGTGGGATGGATGTGGATGGGGTTAAGGGGATGATTGAGGCGTTGAGAAGGTTACATTAGTTTCATTAATGATTACGATTGCGTATGAAGACATTGGTATAATCGACGTTCATTATTGTTTGATTAAGTTCTATCAGTAATACAGTACATGCATCCACCATTGATTCTGCATACGTCGCACAGAAGAGTAGACTTGTAGGTCGAAGAAAAGCAAATATCCGATGATTAAAATATAGACGGAGGACCGAAATACCCGCACGCGTCGCAGCCCGGGGACAAGGAGTAAACCAGACGATGCAAGAAGAAAAAGATTACTCTTTCTTCTTCTCACCCTGACCCTCCTCCTCACTCCAATCCAACATCTCCAACAACTGCTCTTCGGTCAGATTATGGCTCGGCTGCTTCTTCTGCCTCCTGCGCACATTCTTCCCCCACTCTGGCACCCCATTCTCCTTGGCAAACCGAACCGCTTCCCCTTCCTCATCATCATCGACCTCATCATCCGTGTTCTCCACCTCCCCTAGCACCTTCCCGCCCTCATTCTCAGCAGCAACGGGTTTCCCGCTCCGCAGACTATTCGCAGAAACCTTCGCCTTCTTCCCCTCACTATACCCCGTCGCCTCAGCTTGCTGCTTCTCCTTTTCCTCGCGGCGCTTGCGCTCGCGGTCACTCGACCAGCGGAAGAAACGCTCGATATAGGGCCGGATAATGATGTAGAAAACCACGGAGGCGATGACTTTTGTCCAGCGTGTGGTGGAGACTTGCGCGAAGGAGTTGTAGAAGTTTGTGGTGAAGCGGGTGAAGCCGGCTTGGGCGACACCGAAGACTTGGCTGAAGAAATCGTTAATGGCGTCGTGGACGAGGTCGTTGAAGTCAGGTTCGTCGGCCATTTTTGACTTGGTGATGAGGAAAGAAGGGTTCGGTTGTAGAAGGAGGAGGTCAAAGTATAAATATCCTGGTGATATCCTGGCGTTGTAGGAAGAACAATGAATCTTCAATTCATGTAAAAGTAGAGAACAGATTGTGTGCTATGCAGAAGGAAATATTTCGTTGTAAGTTTGGCTTCAATCTGTCTGCTTGCCTTTTCGGGTTAGCGCCGGTCTTCTCGGATAAACCGGCATATCCATTCTCCGCTTCGCTGACAGGGGCCAATCACATGCGGTCTGGGAACGCGTCTCGCGTTGCCAGGAAAGGAAAGATATCGTTCTCTATTTGATCCTATCAGGCATAAGAGAGACGAAAGATAATTATTGCAATATGGAGCAAGACGAGAGAATTAGCTTGGAAGAGGTATGCTCTGTCTTAATTGCAATTCCCTTGTATCAGTAGCTCTTTTGCTGATATTCTACGGAACACAGCGCCTCAAATCCGCTCTATGGCTCTCGATTGGGAAGATTGTCGATGAAGAGACTATCAAGTTGGGCGTGAATGCTACGCCTCAATTTATTGGAGCTTTGACGGAGATGGTTTGGGCTCAAATTGGTGTGTATATCTTGCCCGAGTGTATACCACGATTATGATGCACTCTATTCCTTCTATGCTCTAACCTGGAGACTAATGACAATGCAATGAGCAGAAACGGCCAGTCAAGATCTTGAATCCTTTGCCAAGTGAGTGCTGCCTATCTGCGTCTCCAAAAATTCAGGACTAGCAAGCATATCATTCAATCTACTATGGCCGTTCGCGCCACTCTGTTTCCTACTTTCCTGTTTTCAGGTGTCGTTACTCACATGGCATCATCACACTATGAGATAACGACAAAGTTAAATGACCGCGCAGTAACTGACATCTCGGATTTTCCGTTCTAGGCATGCGGGACGCTCGACTGTCAACGTCTCCGATGTGCTGCTGCTTGCTCGTCGTAATGAGGGATTGGAATCTATCTTGCGCGCGTTTATTGACAAGCAGCGTGAGGATAATGAGAATGATGCTTGATCAGCTGTTGTATCACGTCGTTCTATTTCGGGAGGTCATGGCTACTGCGACTGCACAGAGTACAGTAGTAAAGTTGGCGGCGATGGACTGCCAGTCAGGATTGTTGGATATACATTTCAATGGTACTTGTGGTATGTCTAGTTGGCTCCATCATGAATTTTAATTGCTAACAGTTGCCAGTACAAAGTGTATCTCTACGTGATCGATACCATTCGCCGCGGACCTATGACGCCACTTCTCCGCTATAACCCCAGATACTTCATACAGTATCTCCGGGACCACACAGCACCCCGGAATAAGAGACTTGGCCAAATGAATAACCTGCGTACTCGTTTGACATTGCGAAATAGTCTGTCCGATCCTTGGAAGCTCGTTGGCAAAAACGAAAGCAGCGGTACATTTCAACTGCTGTATTTCATGATCCAGCCAATCAAAAACGCATGGTCCGATCGACCAAGATCCCAGCATGTTTGGCTTTTACCAATTATCGTTGCGCGTACTGCAAAGGATAATTTATGTGGTGCGTGATGTGATTTTGCTATGGCTTTGTGTTTGGAGCAGTTGATTTGAGTTCGGAAATGCCGTTTTGAACGTCATTGCAGCACTTATGATGCAGTTTTCGACTTGCGTCGAACTTAGTATCTATAAAACCCACCTAGGGTAGTTCCAATCTATTGTTCTTGTATCAAACGCTTGAATCAGCCAGAATCATCAATCACAATGATCGGGAGAAGTAAATCAAGCCTTAACCTAAACGACTCCACCCAAACCCAAGTCGAAAGACCTACAAAAAACCTCCAGAAGATGCGAAACAGCATCACAACGGATAGTGTTGATACACTGCGGACAACGCTGAAAGCCGCGCCGTTGATGAAGTCGGTGCGGTTTCATGGGCCCGGGGATATCCGGGTCGACGAGATCGATGAGCCGTTTTGTAGAGCGGGGGAGGTTAAGATTCGACCTGCTTTTGTTGGGATTTGCGGGAGTGGTATGTCTGTCTCTGGCTGTTATGACATCCGCTGATAAGGTAGATCTGCATGAGTATATGAGCGGGCCGATTCTGATCCCTAAAGAACCGCATAATATCACTAAGACCAAGTTTCCTGTGACTTTGGGGCATGAGTTCGCGGGTATCGTGGAGGATGTGGGAGACGGCGTGACGAATATCTCTCCAGGGCAAAGAGTGGTGGTGCGGCCGACGATTTATGACGGTTGCTGTTGCTCGTGTAAATTGGGAATTGAGTACTGCTGTGAAAATATCGGGTTTATCGGGTTGTCTGGTGAGCAACTCTCTCTCTTTTCCTGACTGGCCAGAAGTTAATGAACAGGTTACGGCGGCGGAATGGCCAAATACATGACTGCACCCAGCAACCATTTCTACCCTATCCCCGACAAAATCTCCCTCGAAGCCGCGGCCTTAGTAGAACCCCTAGCAGTATCCTGGCACGCCGTCAACGTCTCTCCCTTCAAGCCCGGCCACAACGTGCTGATCGTTGGCGGCGGTCCAATTGGGATCGGCATCCTGCAGGTCCTCAAACTGCAAGGCGCGAAGAACGTCATGGTTTCTGAGATGACGGAGAGTCGTAAGAGATTCGCACTCGAGTACGGTGCAACGCACGTCCTGGACCCGTCACAGGTTGACGTGGCGGAGAAAGTGCGGGAGATTACGCACGGTATCGGGGCGGACGTGGTCTATGACACGGCTGGTGTGGAGATTGCGCTGAACAGTGCTATCCGTGCTTGTCGGACGCATGGGAGTATAGTCAACATTGCGGTTTGGAAGAAACGGCCTGCGATTCATGTCAATGATCTGATGTACCATGAGATCAAGTATGAGGGTGCGACTTTGTATGATGAGGAGTCATTTCGGGATGTGATCAGGGCGTTGAGCTATGGTAAGCCCCTGCAGGCAGGTCAGAGACACGCATTTTAACAGTGTCAGGTCAATTGCAACCGGAGAAGATGATTACCGGGAAGATAAGGCTGGACGAGGTGGTGAACAAAGGATTCAAAGCCCTGGCAGGAGAGGAGCGCGAGAAGCATTGCAAGATCCTGGTGGACGTGCAGAGTTAGTGCATAGGATGTATTCTTGTATGTACTCCAATACTCTGTAGGAGAATAGAGACGATCACATGATAATCACGAGGAGTGATGTGGCTAAGCAAGACATACCCAATTTGGAATGGCTGTGTGTAAGTCATAGTGGATACAACCCCGGCCAATAATAAACAAGATCCACCTTAAATCCCAGCAAGCCTTGGTCACGCTCCATACATCCACCAATTGCAATCCACTGCCAGCCTCAAAAAAGGCCAAATGACATCACTGGGCTGTGGCTCGTGGTGCCAAACCGTCCATGATTTCCCAATAGAGCAAAGCATCGGCCCTTTTTGGCCATGGATCGTCCCGAAAAGGCCTGTGGGTGGGCCGTTGTGTAACCGGGGAACCCACTGTCTCTCCCCCCTGGGACCCTGCCAATGCCAATCTTGTTGCCTCGTCACACTTGAATTTTCGCTGCCTTCTTACAAGTATTTCTTCAACTATCTCTCTTCTCTATATCTTATCCTCTCAAGTATCTTGTGTGGAGTCCTCTTTCTAATACCACTCCCTTTATCGAAATAAACTCCCGTAACATTGTTTATTTACACGAGGAAAACAAGGAATCCAGCCACCAGGAACCCACAAGAATGGGATTTGGAGGCTTTGTGCTTCGCTTTTTCAACCTCTCTATCCGAGTACTGCAGCTACTCGATGGCGCCGTCATTCTAGGAATCTTCTCCTACTTCCTCGCCATCCAAACCAAGCATAATGTCGAAATCCCACAGTGGATGCGGGCCGTCGAGGGTCTGAGTGGTGCGGCCACACTATATGGATTACTGGGCAGCATTTTCACCTGCTGCTTAGGAGGTGTTGCCTTCTTCGCGTACCTCGCGATGCTGCTTGATGTGCTCTTCGTCGGAGCAATGATTGCCATTGCGGTGTTGACCCGTGACGGTCCCCAGAGCTGCCAGGGACAGGTCGATACACCGTTGGGATCGGGGGATAGTAACGATGATTCCGCGGCTGGACTGGGCTTTGGCATGGCCTGTCAACTGCAAAAGGTTGTTTTTGCGGTCTCCATTATTGGAATGTGAGTTCCCACTTTGTTCCTACCATCTGCTACAACTTGATGCTAAACATCTGCAATAGTTTCTTCTTCCTAGTCTCCATCGGCTTGCAGGCCCTCTACCGCCATAACCACAAGCGCGAGAAGCGCTTCGGTCCCTCCCCTCACAACAACTACACCTACGGCACCCGTCGCGGCCGTGGTTTCTTCTGGCGCCGCAACAAGCACAACCCGGACAGCAACGTCAACCCCGACGATGCTCTCCCCGGTCACCCTACGCCGCAGGATGTTGAACTCGGTACCAACACTGAAAAGTCGAACGGCAGTGGATTCTTCTCGCGCAACAAGAACAGCACTGCTGGTGCTAACGGATACGGCAACTCGGCGTATACGGGTAACTACTAAACCGCCCTAACCCGCAGCGTTTTAGCCCGATGAGAAAAAGAATTTAATGATAATCTCGAAATCAATATTGGTGTGATTCTTGCTATTTCCTTTGTTGTTCTGCCGGTAATAACCGGTTCGGTTTGGAGTCTATACAGTGCTCCTGTCACTTGGCTATGGCGACGGGAGTCTAATGATTGATGAACTGAGATACCATTCTGTCGTTGGTTTTACGGTTATTTGCTTGATTCTGTATCATACTTAGCTTAGTTAGCTTAATGTATGCATGGATGCATGGATGCATTACATGCATATTCATTCCTATGGTGCTTGCATTCCAACTTCTGCCATGTCTGTACCTGCGTCTGGGATTGGGGTCCCGTAAGCTTAGTCGTGTGAATTTGTAAAGGGTCTCGGAATGGTTCGTATCGCTATCCTGCTTGGACAAGTATTCAAGCGTACGTAGTCATCTTGTGAAGCTTGTAAGGGGCATATACCCCTTGTTACTGACCGGACGATACTGTACGACTGCATACCAGGATGATCTTCAAGGCTTGTTAGGAATATCTCTACGAACTATTTGATTTCTCCAGATAGTTGAGATAGTTGGAGGTTAAACGTGAAGTCCTACGATTAGTACTTCAAGGAAACAGAAATAAAATAGCTAAATGACAGGGGCACCTACGTAATGGGATTTTATCATTTGAACAGAAGGAACATACCTTTTTGAGGTAAAATAGGAAAGGTAACAATTGAAATCATGGAATGCATTTTGAATTCATTACATTTTGTGCCACGGAGACACCATTAAGACATCCAAGTGAAAAAGACAAAGACGTCACCATCGCAAAGTAAAATACAAAAAGACACAACAAAGCAAGACCTCTCCTTCCATCCCCAAGATCCACCCAATCATACTGAAGAGCATCATCCGTTGATCCAAGAGAATAACGGATCTCCTCGCACCGGGCAAGAGAACCGTGATCGACATCAGATTCGGAAGGTCAAACAGGTCTGGCCCAAGAAACATGTAGAAGTATAAACGGCTTAAGCCCAGGTGATCTTGCCATCACGGCACACAGTGCCCGCAGCGACAGGACCCATGTAGATCGGGGGGCCATTGGCGGTGCAGCGAGAGAAGCTCTTGCCGTCGGGCGAGCAGATGATGCCACCAGGAGGGCCCCAGGCGTTCTGAGGCTTACCACTGTTGCTGTGGCCGTGGCCGTGGCCCTGACCGTGACCATGAGCGGCCTGGCCCTGCGGACCAGCTGCCCCGTGACCCTGAGAACCAGAAGCACCGTGTCCCTGCGGACCAGCTGCCCCGTGACCCTGAGCACCAGAAGCACCGTGTCCCTGCGGACCAGCTGCCCCGTGACCCTGAGCACCAGAAGCGCCTTGTCCCTGAGCAGTAGGAGCGCCGTGACCCTGAGAACCGGGAGCGCCGTGCCCCTGAGGACCAGGGACGCCAGCGGGAGGACCAAAGCGAGGCTCAGCAGCAGCATCACCAAAGGCGACCCCATGTCTGTTCTTGGCACCGCCATTGCGCTCGTAGTCGAGGATAGAGCTGGGCATGGGAGCATTGGCGTTGTGACTGGACGACGATTCGCTGGGGTCGGCACCGGAGGTAGTGCTGGAGCCAGATTCGGAGTCGGAACCGAGAAAGTCTGCGTCACCCTCGCACTTGTAGCCCTTGGACTCGACGGAACCCTCGACAGAGGGCCCAGGCTTGGGGAAGTTGACTTCCTCGCCCTCAATGGTCTTACATTTACCCGGGCCATTGACGTTGGCGATGAAGATGGGAGGCAAGCTATCGAAGCCCTGAGCGTCGATAGCATGAGTGGTTGCGTTGTTGCCGTCGATGTCGTGGTCATTATCGGCGGCGTCAATCATCTCGCGGCTCTGACTGCCCCCCTCGCTGCCAATGTTGACTTGAGCGCAGTTCATGTACATTTCACGGTTGCCGACCTTGTTGAACCAGCTCCAGGCAAGCAGAGCCTCACCAGATGGAGCGTCAGATGGAACAGTGAACTTGTACTCTTTGTCAATCGGGCAGCCACCAAGGATGGAGTGGATAACGTGGAAGCTCTTGCCCTTGTCGTACGACAGAGAGATCTGGCAAGAACCGCCATCGTGAGTGGCACTACCAGCGAGCTTCAGAGGGTAACTGCCGCCAGGATTGTAGTTGGCAGTCGCGTTGAACGGGTCGTCGGCGTAGCCCTTGCAGGGGTAGTCCGAGCCATCGGTCGACAAAGGGTTGGTGTACGAGTAGTCTTTCTTGCCATCGCTGTCCTTGTTGAGGGGACTGCGAATGGGGAAAGGCTCACTCATCTGCATGTGAGCAGAGACAGATGTGGCCAGAACGCCCGTCGCGAGGAGGAAGTTCTTCATAATGACAAGTAGTTCGAACAATGCTTTGATGGAAACGCTCAGTTGGTTGTGCCTTCCAGGGCAGTTAAGAAGATCGTTGAAATATGAAAAGGAGAGAAAAGAAGTGAAGGATGACTTGGAAGAAAGAATGAAAGAAGCCTAGCAGAGAAGGTTAGTGATGCTGTATTTATACCTTTATGCATGATTAGGGCATGCCACAGAATAACAGTAAATGCAGATGCATGAGACAGCAGTGAATGGTCACAATGCTCAATGTGAAACTCCATTGGCTCCCATATGATTCATAAACATGGAAACATCACACTTACAGTGATTGTTTTAAATTCCAATGAAGTGAATGACCTGTTCTGTAGGTGCTAGACCAGTACAGACAACACAGCTGGAAAAACCAAAGGAATGACAGGCAGAGTAAAACAGCCTTTGTTGACTTTTTTGGCCTTCAAGAGAAGAGCGGGATCTCCTTAAGTATTTACATCCCAATGGCGAATTCCTTGCCATGCTCCTGACACAAGTTGCTGATATGGAATGGCAGATACCAACAAACAGTCCCTTTTGGAATGCGACCAGCCGAGCATAATAAACTGCGCGCTTTTATTTCCATTTCCCCTGCCATGCCGTCGACGTCAGCCTCTGGAGCGCCGATTTACCGTTTATACGTGCCTCAGGGTTTATCGGAGCGCTTATTCGCAACATTGAACAATCCCCATCCCGGCTACTCCCACAGGTGACGAGCAGTTCGTCGTCATCCGGGACCAGATTAAGTTATCGTCAGTGCATAGTGGATCAGCAGGACATTCCAGAATCTGTCAGCAACGGAGATCATTTTCTGCTGTGCTAGCTGGGGACCCTGGGCCCTACGGATGGTGGCATACTATATGGGGGTGGACGGGTGAGGTTGCGCGCTCGGGCTGGCGGCGTTCTCCCTACATTGCGGTTTGCCGTGCCCCAGAATGGATTCAAACTCAGTTAAAGATTAGTTATAGACCTCCCCGGAAGTCCCGGTAAAGACTCCCTAAACTTGGGCTTCACAAAACACGTGCTTTCGCGTCTTCCGCGTTTTTCTGCGTCATTGCTGCAACCCAATTACCTGGGATTCCGGTGATACCTGCTAGACCTGTACTTCCCAACCGTTCTACACCGTTCTACTTTTTCATACTTCTACTCGGTGCGAATATTTCAAGTTATAAGCTCCGCTGAATGTTGTGTCTTTCCTCCCACTGCCAGAGGTCCGCTCGTTCGTTTACTCTGTCCTGTCCGCATACCACCGTCCGTTGTCATGACGCCCGGGCATTTTCCGCCACTCCCATTTCCCAGTCTGGCTTTCGCCACGCTCCTTCGTCATGGCGGATGACGCGCCCCGTTACCGTGGCGAGCTCCAGGAAAGGCTTATCTCTTGTGCTATGGCCAGATCTGGTCTCTCATACTCTTGTTCGTCGTACGCGCCTTGGTAGATTGCATTCCGCTGCCCGACTATCGAAGCTCGCAGGATCGGCAATTCCAACCCCATATTCATCCATCAGACTATTTTCGTCCGGGGCAGCGTGTGGTGCGATGAAAGTTGAAGATCTAAATGGTAGTGCGACTGGCATTACGGGCGATGAAGACGCATCGGTTCTGGACAATGGTCAAAATGAAGTCCCTTCCGGCATGCCGGCGCAGGATTGCTCGTTAGACCCCGAGTCCGAGGAAGATGTGCCCCTCGAGCTGGAGGAGTTACAGGATGCTCTAACTCGACCTCCGCCGGTCAACAGTAGCGATCTTCCCCTCCCCTGGAATGGACGGTTAGGATATGTCGGTTTTAAATTGCTCATATTTGCTCCTTCCATGTTCTGATAAACAACAGGCCTGTTTGAATACGTATCTACGGTACTCCAACCCGCCGGTATTCTGCTCACGGACATGCCGTATCGCTTCGATCATCGAAAACCGCCATCCGCTCCAAGACCCCTCGCAACCGCCCCATCCAACCAAGAACCGCCCTGACCGGGAGCGGCCTGCAGATGTCGCCCGTGGCCAGGCCTACGTGGAATCATTGGGCCTCGCCAATGCTCGCGATCTTATCAAGATACTCAAGTGGAACGATAAATACGGCATCAAATTCATGCGTATGAGTAGTGAAATGTTTCCTTTCGCCAGTCACAAGGAATATGGGTACAAATTGGAGCCATTTGCTGCAGACGTGATGGCTGAAATAGGTCAAGTCGCAGCTACTCTGGGCCACCGCGTCACTGTCCATCCCGGTCAATTCACACAGTTGGGCTCCCCAAGAAAGGAAGTTACAGAGAATTCGTTTCGCGATTTGGAATATCATTCTGAAATGCTACGGCTTTTAAATTTGCCACCACAGCAGGATCGCGATGCAGTCATGATTCTCCATATGGGTGGTGTGTTTGGTGACAAGCAGGCGACTTTGGACCGATTTCGGCAGAGCTACGCCAATTTGTCGCAAGATATCAAGAATCGACTAGTTCTTGAGAATGACGATGTTAGCTGGTCGGTTCATGATCTGCTGCCCATTTGTGAAGAGCTCAACATCCCCCTCGTCCTGGATTACCACCATCACAATATCATCTTCGACTCGGACCAGCTTCGGGAAGGTACACTGGATATCATGCGCCTTTATGATCGCATCAAAGCAACTTGGACGCGCAAGAATATCACGCAGAAGATGCATTACTCAGAGCCAACTGCAGGTGCAATCACACGTCGTCAACGACGGAAGCACAGTCCTCGTGTAGCTACACTTCCCCCTTGTGATCCGACTATGGACTTGATGATCGAAGCCAAGGATAAGGAGCAGGCTGTTTTCGAATTGATGAGGACGTTTAAACTACCAGGTTATGAACTGGTCAACGATATAATTCCATACATCCGAACGGACGAAAACAAACAGTACAAGCCGCCCCGAAGGTCTCCTAAGAAGAATGGGTTTGTCGATCTGGAAGCGTTGGTTCCTCCGGAGCCCAACTTTCCTGAAGAGGAGGTTGGTATGGGTGGTCCTGAGCGAAGAGTCTACTGGCCTCCGGGGATGGAAGAGTGGCTTCGACCAAAGAAGATCATTCGAACAAACGCAGCCCAGGCTGGGCCCAAGAAGAGAAATAACAAGAAAGCGGCCGAGACCACGACTAATGAAGATGCCGAGAATGGCGCAGTTGAAACTGCTACGCCGGAAACGCCAACCCGCAAGACCACAGCGCGGGTCAAGCGGACGACTAGTGTGAAGAATACTACTACTACCAGAAAGCGCAAGGCATCGGAAACGCCTGTGTCAACGCCACCGGAGTCGAACGATGAGGCTGCGGAGCCATCTGATTCACCCGCGCCTACTGCACCGCGAAGAAGCCGTCGAAGTGGACGTGGAAAGGTGAATTATGCGGAGGAAAGTGAGTCTGCTGGTTGATCTTAGTGGATGACAATAATTGATATTTGAGCCTTGTCTATGCAAACAGTCTTGCCGAGGAATGCCTAGGGCCTGCCGACGTGCAAGTTTACCATAAGTCCATCGCTTGCTGAGAAGCTAGCATTCAGTCCAGCTCTCGGAAGCTTTCAGCTCCTCGGATGTGAGTGTCGGCCAACGAGCCTAGGACAGATTCCTGTCCCATTTGGGATATCATTTCGAATTGCAAATCATCCATCCGGCCATCCTGTCATTTACTCGCAGCTAGTTGCAGATTATATAGAGCATCTATCATCGGTAAACACAGGATTTGTTCATTGAAATTCTCACCTTGTAGGAACATCAACCAGCCACAATGTCGTGCTGCGCCACGGTAAACCCACGTGCAAATTTACTGTGGCTGATGCTGTCCTGATGCGCCTAGATATGGTTTTGTTGGGACTTAAGCAATATCAGATTCCTTGTAAGCAGGTGTACAGCAATATTGCATTCCTCTCGTTTGATCAATGTCAGAATATAGGGTCGTATGTGGTGTTGAAGTCAAGCCGTATGCATAGCCCACAGCTTAATATATATTCTCCGCAGCCGCGGGCTAGACCACTTCCACTTCCACTCACCAATATTCGCTTCGCATCATATTTGATCTAAGAGACACGTTGCCAAATCATAGGATTTGCACAAAGTATTCTGTGCTCTCTGAAATTACCGTAAGTATTTGACGTTCTACTGGTATCATCTACACATCAATACCATATTCGCCGCATCCGGTTTACAAGACTCAATTGGAATTCATGCTGCCTTGTCGCAGATTGCCACTTAACTATACATAAGCAGCTGACAATCCTGAACTCATAGGAAGAGATTATTCGAGAGAAAGCATATTAGGAAAGAACTGCCCACGTTGACTCCAAAAGTTCCTTCCCGCAATCGACTTCCCGTCCCTTCCCCACGGCCTACCTACGTCAGACGCATTCCTCCCCATTCCTTTCTACCTACCACTCTTCACTCTCCAGTACGAGACCGAGATCGACATCCCTCACGTCAAGGGAAACTCTCACGCTTCTTCCGTGCCCTCTTTGGGCCACACACGAGTCGCCGTGTTCATTCGCACCTCTGGGGATTCCGCTACGAGACGCTCCCCGCTTTCCGCCATCGGGCACAGACACACTTATACCGGGGCATCGCCCAGCAGCTAGAGTGGCTTAAGGAAAGACGGAGACTAGGGAAAAAGGGGATTGTTTCGTTACTTGTTGGGAGTAGAAGCCGGAGACGGTTGAGAAGTGTACGGTCTGGTCCGGCCGCAGCAGCAGCACACTTATCACGGACGAATGAAACTGAAAGTGTGAAGGAACAAATGTCTGGATTATCGTCGTCATGGGCGTTTGGAGATGCTGGACGGGAGCCTGGTGGACGCCGCAAGAAGGTCTACGGATATCTTAAGGCTGCGAATGAGTTGCGCCAGTCGTATACGTCGCAGCTGGCTACGTCAATCAACAATGTTCGGGAATACGGTGATGAGTTTCATGATACACCTGGTGCATTTCCGGACGTTGAGATTGCGCGGTCTGGTCACGAGGAGATGGTTATATTCCCCAGTTATGCGAGGAGGCTTTCTACGAACAAAGCAGCGGATTCTCGTCGACGGAGGAGCTCTAGGAGTTCTACTGATACGATTGATGCATACCGCGGGGACGGGGATGAATTTGAGCAGTCGGACCCGCTTGACTGGGAGGAGTATGAGATCGAGAATGCGGTTGTTGCCGTTGATGTGCGAGGATGGCTATATTCACCTCATCGCGGGCCGATGACGCGAAAGAATCGCTTGATGGTTGCATTGGCGCGGAGGCTGAGTGGTGTCCCTGCTCCAGGCAATCCCTCGACGGATAGTGGCGATGGGAGCGACAAAATCACTTCTCAGGGAGAAGATGAAATTGTCAACAAGGAAATACAGTCTATGATCAGCAAAGCAGAGTCTGAAGCCGATCCAGCTTGGAAGAGCGGCGCGCGGAATGGCAGCGAAAGCGAGTGTCCAGGACGCCCTCCACTACGGACAGCGACCACCTCAACCACGGGACCTACGCAAATGACTAGAGACGAGCTGTCTGTCGCTAACGCACACCTCATGGAAAGATTACGACCTTTCCTGGCGAATCCAATGATGGACATGCCTGTGACTGTTTTCTTTTTTAACGACGAGCAGAGTCAGTCGAGGAGTATCATTACGGATGCGTCGGGCCATTTTATCCTTCGTGCCGCATTGCCGTTCGTCCCAACGCATATCCGTGTTCTGGCGTCTGAGAATCTTTCTGCTGCCAAGGAGATCAAGGTTATCGAACCGAGTGGAGTGAGTCTAATTAGCGATATCGACGACACAGTGAAGCATTCTGCAATTGCCAATGGTGCGAAAGAGATGTTCCGGAATACTTTTGTTCGAGAACTGTCAGATCTGACTGTCCGCGGCGTCGACGAGTGGTATACTCAGTTGGCCAGGTTGGGCGTTGAGATCCACTATGTGTCTAATGCTCCATGGCAGCTCTATCCTCTGCTAGAACGGTTCTTTAAGATGGTTGGACTTCCGCCTGGCTCGATTCACCTGAAACAATACAGTGGCATGCTCCAAGGTATTTTCGAGCCCACGGCAGAGAGAAAACGGGCGTCCTTGGAACGTATTTTGAAAGACTTTCCTGAACGAAAATTTATTCTGGTTGGTGACAGTGGCGAGGCGGATCTTGAGGTTTATACGGAAATTGTTTTGGTGAACCCGGGGAGGATCCTGGGAATTTTCATACGGGACGTCACCACAAGTGATCACGCATTATTCTTCGAAAAATCGGTTGATTATCTGGAGAAAGGCCCTTCTCGAAGCCAGAGCACTGGCCAACTTGTTCAAGACCCAAGTTCTGATGCTGTGACGAACCGGCCTTCACTGCCGCCGCGTCAGCCTACTGGGTCATCAGCTTCTATCAACGACGCTACGAGCATTGACAATGGCGATCTCATTGATCTCCGGGAGGAAGGAGAGGAGAACCAGATATCTCAGAAACCGGGGACAGGCCGTCCACCTCCTACGAAGCCTTCGAAGCCGCAAACATTACGGACAGCGTCGAGCACCTCGGATGTGACCAATTCTCGGACCCAAGAAGCACTTCGGCGTAAACCTGCACCTCCAGTTCCACCGCGTCGTTCTGTTCCGTCAGTGGTAGACAGTGCTTCGAGGCATGCATCCAACCATGACTTAGTACAGACTCAATCGCTCGATATTCCAGTACGTTCCAAACCACCAGCACCTCCACCTCCGCCTCCCCGTAGGACAAACACCGGTACATCGACTCCATCATCCGTCAGCAGCAGCAAGAGCTCGACACCGACCCCGCCGGTACCGCAGAGACCACAGCAACCATACCCTGTGGCGGCAGCTTCTGCAGCATTCCAATACGCGTCCGACCGAATCTGGCTACCATCCCCCTCGAGTGTCCTGCGGTCTGCAGCGACTCCCATAGCGAGCCGGACGAGTAGCAGTGGCGTCAACGAGCAGGACCCCGGTTATGCCTCGTCTGGTCCCTCTGCACCTCTGCCGAACAAGCGCGAGGAGCTCTGGCGCCGGCGCTGGGAGCGGGCAAGCGAGATTTTGCAGCAGAAGGGAGTCGTTCTTGGTAGCTGGCGGGTTGGGAATGACGTGCAAGACGTATGTATCTGGCTGGTTAAGGAAGCGATGAAGGAAATGCGGAATGGCAATGCAAAGGGTGGATTAAAGCCTTGACACCAGAAGCTTGACTTATCTACTATCCTTAACGCCCCGGATCCAATCGTTTCTTGCTATCTGATCGATGAAGAATAAGCCATCGTGACTGGCTCGTTTTATACATTCATTCTCTTTATATCTTTCGTGTATGTCTTTACGTACATACGGAGTACGTTGTATATACCAGCTAAAAGCACATGCATCTATTCTGCTGAGGCGTCTTGTACATATCTATATCCTTTTGCCTCTTCATGATTTGAAGAGTCGATTTGTAATGAATGCATGCGGATACGAAGGAGCCTTTATCACTTAACGTCCGATGCATGTTCTGCACAGATGACACGTACATACATGCATTTGGCAGCAATATCTCGTACATGCTAGGCATAAGTACTGAGCACAATAATCAAGAAGAAACGCGAGCCATGTATGGAATGTGCGGTCGTGGCTGGTAGATATTCCGTAGGGTACAGGGCTACAATAACTAACTAGCTAGTGCGGTCTTACTTACCAATCATAGAAATGCGTTCCAGATATTAGTTATGTCGTACTGCTAATTATGATCACTGGCTGTGCCAACTGATATTTGGTGCTGGATGTGGCTTTGAGACAAAGTACATACCCCAATTGCCAGTACTCCGTACCCTTCTCTCGTCTTGCGGAGCTATACTCCGTACAGAGTATGGCTACGTTTTGATTTCCATCTCATGTCACATGCGAAAATTTACAGAAACGGAAGGAGTGAGAGAATTTCGTGCTTTTACTCTTGCCCGGATGAGAATAGCGGACACGTATTAGTCCATACTGAGGCGTTTTTCCTGCGTTATGTGACCCATATGTGAGTGATGGAACATTGTATCCGTGGAAATATGTAAAGATGAAGAGTGAAAGCTGTAGCCGTGCTCTGGAGGCTCCGAAGGAATTGAGTTCTATCCCGTCCTGACATTGGAGGTTCTGGAGTAGCCATGTCTGTAGAGACCGCGTACTCCATGATCAGACATCTTTCTTACTCGACGAGAAGGACCTTGGCGATAATATGTTAGCAAACCGACTTCAATTTCTTATTAAAAAAAGTATATCGCATTAGTATCCAGCGGAAGATCCGTCAGCTCCAATCAAAGATAGATCTGTGCTTTCGTGGTTTGCTATGTCGATCGGAAATTGAAGTTTGAAGACAGTAATTGGCTTCTAGCTAACCGGAGACACAATCAATAGCGTGTACGGTGCTACGTCCCTCATGCACGTCGCTTTGAGTGATATCCTAAATAGGCAAAGGATGTGTCAGCGTCAATGATGCGATTGCTCAGCCCTGACGAAGACTCGCACGAACTCTTGCCGAAATGGACGTCAGCCCGCGCGGGGTGTACAGGAGACCCTGGGCGGTTTAGATTGAGTGCTAACTGCTGTATACGCCGTGCTGCATGTGGGTGCGTAGCAATGGACGAGGCCGTACACGTAGTATGTGTGTTTTGCTCGGGATTTGTGAGTGCGCAATGCATGTGTACACTGTACTCTGTACCGAGTACTCTATGCTTCCTACTCCCTACTCCGTAACACGGATCAAGATAACACACACATATGGTGGATTTGTTCCGGGGCGTGATACTTTGTAATTTTTGCTGCGGGGCGTATCCTGGGTTCAGCTCAGGGGTTCAGCTATGCGCCACAAAGCGCCCAGGACCAGTCGCGAACCTCTTGCTCATCACTGATAACCCCATGCCAACTATTGGCCAAACAAAGTACTCGGTTGATGCACCCATTTGTAGCTAGCTGCAGAAGTGGATCGGCGGCTCGGCCCTGCGCGGCTGCGTTGTTCTGTGTTCTGTGCTCTGTGTGGCTGACGGTTGCAGATTGTGGTATTTCAAATTAGGTCGTTAAGAAGGAAAGGATTGATTACTGTGGATATTGTGTGGTTTGCTTCTGTTGCTTTCGATTCGGAGGTTGTTCGAGATCAAGTCCCGTGACCGACAACCTAATTCCTACCTCTTTCTTACAGTACAGTACTCGACAACCCACTCTGCTCTAATTCTAATTTGTACAGCGGATGAAAGCGGCTTTTCTTTTCTCTTTTTCTTTACTCTGCATGGAGTCGTACTATTGACATGGACCAATAGATTGCCTTTGTTTACAAACCCACTCCCGCTGTCCTCTCCACAAATACCGCGAATACGATATGGCCATTTGGCTTCGCAGGATCGCAATGCATACATCCTGCATCGGTCAAATCTCTACTAGAAAGCACCATTGATAGGAAAGCGCTACTATCTGGCGTTCACACTGCTTCAGCTCAGCCCGATACCTTTGCAGGCTCTAGTCCGCCATGAGCAGTGCCATTAGCCTTCTCCGACCTGTCCTTGGAGTCCCTGGACAGGTTCGACGCTTGACTAGCGGCGGTGTTCCGCAGCTTCTTCCACGTATAGGCGAGGTTTGCGACATTGGGAAGGTTGGGATTGTCTCCGCCTCGCGGGGGGATCGACTCTTTGTCCAGGATGCCGGCCTTGATCATTTCTTTCACGCTAGGGTGGATTACGGCGTCGTGAGGCATATCCCGTGGGGCACCAAGGTTCGGTGGGAGCCGGCGTGGAACCCATTTGCCGTTCTCCAATTCCAGGCGTGTGAAAATGGGGAGGAACTCTGTAGATTTTCGTCAGCAGCCGGCCTAGTGAGCAGAGGAGGGGAAAAGCTTACCAAGGATCCACCAGCAAAGGACCATCAGGAAGAATGTGCCGTGTCCGAAACTGAGCGTATCGTGGGGCTGGTTTGTCTTTCTCCGCAGCAGGAAAGCATTGGTTCCGGGAGTCTCTTTCCCAGGGAAGGCGTTTTCAGCTCTCGACACGTCCTCGACATTGAGCGTCTGAAAAGATAGTTTGCTCTCGGAGCCTTCCAGACTGAGGACTTCTTGGATCATCCAGTTCAATGGCGTGTCAGACAGGAGATGCTTCTGACCCGGTTCGAGTCCGTAGCCACCTCCGATATCACTGTGGTTACCGGCAAACCAGACCTCCTTAAGATCCACGGGAGGGCCGTCCTCATCCATAATGAAAAGAGCAGGTTTGAACTTGAGTCGTCTCTCGTGAATAGACACTGCATGCCGGATGTATCGGGCAGCTGGACTCGCCATGACCTTATAGGACGTGCGGTAGAGCGGGATTTCGAACTGACCAACACTATTGACACAGTCAAACAGACCCAGGAAATGGATTCCCACGTCTGGGCGGGAGAAAGTTGTCTTGAATTTCTCCATATACGCAATGAGATTCTTGTCCTTTTCCGTGAGAGGATCATTTCCTTTAGCTTGCTGGTAATTGCTAAAGGTATCCCAAGCGAATTGGACCATTTCGTCCATTCCCTGGGATAAGAGACCAATGTCGTGTATCATTTCTGCAAGAAATCGTGCCGTGTATGCACCACGCGAGAAACCGAAGATGTAGATGTGATCTCCGGGTCGATAGAAGCGCATAACAAAGCGGTACCCATCAAGAACATGGCTTCGGAATGACGAGCCCACCATGCAATCGACTGTGGTGAGGATGGCGGATTTGATCTTGGGAATAAGATTCAAACGCGTCGAGCTGGACCCTTGACCTTTGACATAGGTACCAATTCCGGCTACGCAATTTATTAGCAACCAGAATCATGCTCCTTGTTTCAAGGTGAACATACGCTGGTAATAGTGGTATTGGCCTGGCGTGTGCCTCTCCAGCATTTGATAGATTTTTACAATATTGGTGTCCGATTCATTGCCATGGAACTGGTTACCAGTGCCATCGAAACAAAGAACAATCCGGCGAGGGCCGGATTCCTCACCGGGTCTTCCTTCGTCTGTTGCGTGAGGCATATTGAGAGAGAGGAAATCAGTGTTTGCAGAGTGACGAAAGTGGGCAACTTCGGGGACTTGGGATTTGAGGGGGAAAAAGGTTCTTCTCTAGTATATATGGAAAATTTTGCACAATTTTCCTGTCACGCCCGAGGCTGGCATGCCTTCGACCACGGACCTGCATGCACTCATCTGCAAAGTGACTTATTCAAGTCGATCTGCACTTCATTTCTTTCCTCGGTCTTGGTGTATTTCAGCCGTCCATGTATTCCTTTCTACAAGCGGCAGATTAGTATTGATACGCACATGCAAAGCAATCCACTTTTTGCTGCATCTATGATGCAGCTGAGATGCACACAGCTGGAATGAGATCCGAGCACTGCACTAGCGCTCGAAGATTTACCGGCTCATATGCTGTCTAGCGCAGGATGAGCCTGTTGGCTGATGGGGACATTTGCCAGTGCTTAGAATAGTCAGGACTCTGATTTGCTGGGTCTCCCCGATTAATTCGGGCTCTCATGCGCTGTAACATGTCTGGTATTTTCTGCATATCGAGATCCTTTCCAAACTAGCGAGTAAAAGCCCCAGAGCTAACCATGGATTTTCAGCTTTCCCCTCACACCTGCTGGCAGTGGCGATGATTACGACGCAAGACAGCGCTTATCATTTTGTAATTCGAAGCATTCCCTATGAATATTGGCCGGTTGATCGACCTCTTGCGTGGAGAAGGTCTCGGATACTGGTAACGCAGCTGAGCTCCAGGCGCTTCAATGAATCCTTTCGAGGTGAGATTCGTTACGTTCAGCTGTGGCTTGCAGCGGGACGATTATGATCTAGACTCAACATGGCAAGACCGCAGATGGCGCTGTCATGATAGTGATTTCACACGGCAATTTTCGTGGTCCTGACTAGGAGATACGGATTGCGTACGACTACTACGGAGACTTATTTAAACCCTAGGATTCCTCGTCTCTGTCCATTCTATCTTCAACCATCCTCCCTTCCCGGAATTTTCAATAAACTCGACCAAATCCTGCTCTCCCCAAGCCCATTCTGCCAATTTACCTCTATCATCATTGTATTTTATTCTACTTAGATCGTCATGGGGTTGTTCAGCAGTGCAGCCCCCAAGGCATCCTCTTGGAACCCCCTCAGTTGGGGTTCGAGCCCGCCTCCCTCGTCAGGGCGTGAGTCAACCCTTCTATAATGGCAAAAGAAAGTTTGACTGACCGGTTGTATCATCAAGTTTCCTCATTCCTTCCCTTCGGCTCTTCGAGCAGCAGCTCCTCGTCCTGGGCATCGCTGGCCATGGGTACAAAGGACCAAAGCTGGTTCAAGGCTGTACTTGGGAAGTTTGGATTCACTGGAGTTCTGGCCACGATCCTTAGTTTCTTCCTCTATGTCATCTACCTGAAGGTTGTCAAGAAGGACACCCAAGGGTTGATTGATTTCCTCAAGGAGAAGATCGCGCAGTATCTGTTCAAAATCCCGGGGCTGAATAAACTTCCGTTCGTAAAGAATCTCTTGCCGTTCGGTAAAGGAAAAGGCTTGATCCATATTCCCAAGGGAACGCACTCAGCATTGGGTAGTATTGCTGGAACTGCTCCCGGAATCGCGTCCAAGCTCAACCCCACCAACTGGAATATCTTCAACAGGCACAAGATTGCCGAAGAGGAGGATGACCAGAAGTACCAAGCTGGTGAGCCATACGGTGACCCGAACGTCATGGCCACTAGTATCGTGCAGGACCTGAAGTCTATGGGTCTCAAGACCGGTGTGAAAGATCTTCGTACGTTGCTCGAAGTCGCCAAGTCCAAGGGAAAGCCTATTGACGACCGACAGATGACTGTGAGTCTTGCAGAGGACGAAACCGACGAAGAGAATCTTTACTGATGTTTTCTTCGAATATAGATGGAAAAAATGATTGCGATCGCAGCATCATTGCCACGGACATCCAAGGCGCGCAAGAAGCTGTCGGGGCTCATTATCGACACTCTGTGGCAAAGCTTGCAGCATCCTCCCCTGAGCTACTTCGGCAACCAGTACCAGTACCGGACTCCGGATGGAAGCTACAACGTATGTTGGATATGTGGTACTCAGTTCGATATATGCTTGCTAATCACTTCGAATTCAGAACCCTCTCCAGCCGAACTTGGGCAAGGCTGGAAGTCCTTACGCGAGAACCGTCCCGAAATTGAAGCACTTGCACGGTGTCCCGCCGGACCCTGGTCTTCTGTTCGATCGTGAGTTCTTTTGTTCGAGCTTTGACCGTGTCGAGTTGCGCTAACATACTGCAGTCCTCATGGCTCGCAGTGACGAGTCTTTCAAAGAGAACCCTGCTGGTGTGTCTTCGGTTCTCTTCTACCATGCAACCATCATTATCCATGGTAAGTTATAGAGCTCCCAATGGTTTTGGATGGCCGCTTATCACTTTCAGATATTTTCCGCACCAACCGCTTCGACCCTAATATCTCCGATACCTCTTCCTATCTCGACCTCGCCCCCTTGTATGGCTCCAGCCGTGAAGACCAGCTGGCCATTCGGACAATGAAGAATGGTCTTCTCAAGCCTGACACCTTTGCCGAGAAGCGCCTGCTAGGAATGCCCCCAGGTGTCAACATTATGCTCATTATGTACAACCGTTTCCACAACTATGTCGCAGATGTTCTGCGGAAGATCAATGAGGGCGGTCGGTTTACCGTGCCTCCCACTAAGACGAAAGAAGACGAGGAGAAGGCTCTTGCGAAGCAAGATGAGGACCTGTTCCAGGTGGCTCGACTGTAAGTATTCTGCTCCCGATCACTAGGCTTTTCAGTGCTGACAATAAACCTACCAGTGTCGTGAACGGTCTCTACGTCAACATCTCCTTGCACGACTACCTTCGTGGTCTGACCAACAGTCACCACTCCGCAACCGACTGGACCCTTGACCCTCGCGTTGAGGTGGAGAGACACTTTGACCCCGAGGGCGTCCCAAGAGGTATTGGTAACCAGGTATCTGCAGAATTTAACCTCCTGTACCGATTCCACTCTGTCATCTCTCGCCGCGATGAGAAGTGGATGAACGAGTTCCTCCAGAGCCTGTTCCCAGACAACAACAAGCCCCTCGACCAGCTTACTCCCCAGGAGTTTATCCAGGGTCTCTTCCGCTATGAGCAGAGCATCCCCGATGAGCCCTCCAAGCGCGAGTTCGGCGGACTGAAGCGTGATGAAACCGGTAAGTTCAGCGATGCTGAACTGGTCAAAATTATGAAGGAGAGTATGGAGGACCCCGCCGGATTGTTCGGTGCTCGCATGGTTCCCAAGGCGCTCCGTATCATCGAAATCACCGGTATCCTCACGTCGAGAAAGTGGCAGCTCGCTTCTCTGAACGAGATGCGTAATTTCTTCGGTCTCAAGCGTCACGACACTTTCGAAGATATCAACCCTGACCCTGAGATTGCTGATCTTATGCGCAAGCTGTACGACCACCCCGACATGGTTGAAATGTACCCTGGTCTCTTCCTTGAAGATGCCAAACCGCGCATGGATCCTGGCTGTGGAGGTTGCCCTCCTTACACTGTCGGCAGAGCTGTCTTCAGTGACGCTGTTACTCTCGTGCGATCTGACCGTTTCCTTACTGTGGACTACACGGCCTCAAACCTCACCTGCTGGGGTTACCAGGAAGTCCAGCAAGACTACGACATGTAAGTTGACATCCCTCCTCTGCTCTAGGCTCCTGCTAATACTCCTGTACAGTCTTGGTGGATCGATGTTCCATAAGCTATTCCAGCGTGCTTTCCCGGGTTGGTTCCCTTACAATTCCTTGCACACCACGCAGCCTATGTTCACTCGCAAGATGAACGAGGAGATTGCACGGGAGATCGGAACCATTGACCAGTACACCCTGGCCGACCCTTCGCCTCCACCGAGCCCTACTGTTGTGTTCAAACACTCGGCTGTGACCAAGGTGCTCAACGACCAGGCCAACTTCCATATTACATGGACCAAGTTCCTGAACGACATGATTCCTGGAAAGACGTACAACAGCTATATGCTGGGTGGTGACCAGCCTGCAAACACCGCGCAGAGAAAGCTGGTTGAAGATATCATGTTCAGCCCTGCCGAATTCATGCAGCTGCTTTCGTCGACGGCCAATTCCGTTAGTAAGGAGCTGCTTGAGGCCGAGACTCTCAACCTCGGGAAGGACCTGAACCAGATTGATATCGTCAGAGAGTATGTGTCTTCTTTCCATCGCCTTGGAGATGTCATTGCTAACTTGTCGATAGTGTTGCGATCCCCTTGAACGTTCGTCTCCTTGCCGATCTCTTCTCCCTGGACCTCAAGACCGACGAGAACGAGAAGGGGAGCTACGACGCGGCGACATTGTACACCCACCTCCTCAATGTCCGTACCTACGGTTTCAACAACAACGATCCAGCTATCGCCTTGAACCGCAGAAAGGCGGCTCGCGAGGGTGCCGAATCGTTGACTGAGACTACTCTCAACCTTGTCAAGGGAAGCCCCAAATCGATCGTTGACGCCCCCAAGGGAATCATCTCAAAGGCTACTGGAGTTGTCACGGGAGCCGTTACCGGCGTCGCTTCGCACATCCCTATAGTTGGTGGTCTCTTCAAGCACGGAGGCAAGAAGAGCCATGCAAGCACTGGTTCTCTGCGCTGGTATGGTCAGAATGTCGTGAGGGAGATTATCGCCGCTGGAAAGAGTCCCGAGGAGGCTGCTGAGATCTCCTGGTTGAGTGCTGTTGCCGGTGTTGGTGCACCGGTTGGATTGGTACGTATTCTGTCTTCATCCTTATGGTGAAGAAACCGCTGAACTAACTTTGCTCTAGTTTGCCGACGTTCTCAGTTTCTACCTCAAGGAGGAGAACTCCAAGCACTGGGAAGACATTCAAAACCTGGTTACCGGTTCCAACGCCAATTCCGCTGACAAGAAGCTGCGCCAATACGTTCTTGAGGCCCAGCGTCTCACCAGCACCCAGCGCAATCTCCGTATCTGTGTTGGTGAAACCACCATTGACGGACAGACGTTCAAACCAGGGGATATCGTTGTCTGCTTATTTGTAATTTTTACCATTTCAAAAAGCCTTTGGAAAATAGCTAACGATTTGTGACTAGGGCCCTGCTTGCAAGGATCCCGAAGTGGTTCCCGACCCTGAGGCATTCAGGCTCGACAGACCGGACAGCGCTTACATCCACTTCAGCTACGGTCCTCACGCGTGCCTTGGCCGGGAGATTGCGTTATCTTTCGTGGTGTCACTCATCAGGCTCTGCGCTGGTTTGAAGAACTTGCGCCCGGCTCCTGGTGACATGGGAGCCCTGAAGAGCATTGACATTGGTGGGGAGAAATGCTACCTCAACGACAGCTGGTCGTTCTTGACCTTCGACCCGACCAGTAAGTTCTCTCATGGCGTGGACATACTCGTAGATGATACTGACATTTCTTGCAGCTTGGAAGGTCCACTACGACGGCCAGGGCAAAGGCATCCACCACGCCCCCAAGATCCCCATTACCGCTGGTCGTGACCTGAACGCTCTATCCAATGCTCTCAAGAAGCAACAAGAGGACTTTGTGAAGGGCGCCTCAAAGCTTCTCCCCAACGGCAACAAGGCTTCTGAGGCTCCCCAGGAAGCGACTAATGGTGTGCCTCAAGCCAACGGTGGACAAGCTGGAGCAAATATTCCTTTGCCTGTTGGAGGTCCGACGGCGGATCCCAATCAGCAGAATGATCAACAGCTATCTCAGAACGGCCAGCAGGTTCCAAGCGTCCAGCAGGGCCAGCAGAATAACGGCCTTCTGCACAAGGTTGTCTCTGACGTTGCCGCCGTACCCAAGAACGCGATAGGTACTGCGCACGATGTCACCCATGACGTGGTCGGCCGCCTCCCTGGTGGTAAACAGGCTGAAAACATCACGCATGGAATCGCTGAAAACTTGATTCCTGGCGGACATGATCTTCCTGGCTCGCATCAAAACGGAGAGCAACAGCAGAAACAGCACGGTCTGCTCCCCAATCCTTTGGACGCGGCGAAGCAGCTTCCCTTGAATCCTTTCAACCGGTGAGTTAGGAAGAGAAAAATGATTCTGGAGATATTTGTGTTCATTAATAGGGCTCTACGCGGTCAAGTGGATGGCGTAGATAGGTAGTAAAAGTGAATCGACATGGTATTGTTTTTATGATTGAAAGGTTATCAGTAACAAAATGCTCAATTATATCAATATGGGACCGGCACATCTCCCAGTGCTCGAACTGCATGGTTTAAACTCGGGACTGGCCGTCCAGAGAGATGTCTACTGTGGAGACCGATGCATTTAATTTTTAGGTTTCAAGAAGTTATCATTGCCAAAATGCTAATAGATTCGGGGTTATCCTCGCGTGAAGAGTGGTCTGCCTGATAAATCTCCCAGTGTTCCTGACTGCGCACGAGTTCGAACTCAGGACTAGCTGTCAGTACTATGAGATCCCCTTCGGCGAGACCAAGTGCGGCTACGCCTCAGCCAGCAGACAGGGATACCCTGCTGCGATGGCTATCGAGGGTGAAATGGAGAACACAAACAAGAAAATTTACACGACCAGACCAAGTACCTGAGCTTTGATCACATGCTCCAATATGCTCCGATGGCATTGGGCTCCCTAGTGAACTCCCAAATGAAGGTGGATAATTGCTAATTCTGTCTTGCTCTTCGGCCAGTTGGCCACAGCAAATGTGAGACGTGTTACCGGGCTCACACAGTGATTCATTGATTGATTCCAGCTCGATGAACGAGTGGATGACCACGGTTGACAGGAAATCAACAAACAGTTACCAGGGATCACGCTAATCTACTATACGGACACCGCACGCAGCGCATTGGAGCGTGCCGAAAACAGGCGTATTGTCGGACGCATTACAGACTCCCATATAGTACTTTTTTTTTTTTTTTTTGCAAAAAAGGACATTTCCGCGCATGAGAATCGAGAGGGCAGGACGATCTTCCCTTCTTTTTGTTTGTCGTATCCAGACTTGCGTTCCCCTTTTGTTTTGGCTGTTATCAAGGCTTGTATTATACTATTACAATTATCATATTCATATTCTCTCTCATCTCACATCACCTGAACTCCTGTATATGTAATTAAATACGATCGATTCACTTAAGAAGTCGGATACTTGTCTCTAAACTCCTCTACAATCCAGGAGCAGAAGTCCTCCCACTGGTCGTTCCACTCGCGGATGTACTCGGCCTTGATGCCATTTCCGTGCTCTGCACTGTCGACGTCTCGCACCCAGTCCTCATTCGACTGATCTTCAAAGTTTGACCACCGAAGGCTGTTCTGAGCCAAGGCACCCTGTTTTCGTTAGCGATCTGAAACACACATTGAGAAAGGAAAGACTCACCAAACCAGCAAGACCAAGATTGTCAAAACCTTGAATGGCTTCATAAAAGTCATAGCTCAGACCTGCGACGTCCTGGCCCAAGATAGCCGGGTCATCGTTGCTGATCGCAGTGGGAATACCATGGGCAATCATAGCGGGCAGCGGATGATGCAGGATATCCGTGTTCAAACGAAGCACCTCATTGGAAATGGGGCACACCTCCACCATAATATCCTGCTCAACCACCTGCCGGATTAAGTTCGGGTGCTTGTACAAGGAGAAGCCGTGACCGATCCGGCGGGAGTTGAAGAGCACGGCGTCGAACAGGTTGTTATCCGTCGAGTTTCCGTCTCCAAGTGTCTCTCCGGCGTGGAAGAAGTACGGGATCGTGAGGTTGAGTGCCTCCGTCTGCTCGCGGAACCAGACGAGTTCTGGTGCGAGGTCGGAAAGGGGACGGCCGAGATCTTCTTGGGCGACGAGGTCGTAGCCGCTGAAGAGTTCGGGGAATCTCTGTTTGCGCTCGAGAGCAAGTTTCATGCCTGTTCGTGTCAGTTACATGTTTTCATCGATTGATTGAACTTGACATACTCCTTGTGATCTTAGCACGGTCCTTCCCACGCGCGTCCGACCAGATAACCCGGACACCCCAAAAGTTCTGGCCCTTCTCAGTCGCCTTGAACTTGTTGACCTCGTCAAGCAGAACATCCCACCAGACGTCCAGGTCAGGGTCAATATCCTCATCGCCGTCATGGACGAGCTTCCCACTCGATCCACCGCTGCGAATCTCAACCCAGTTGATACCATCATTGACCAAATCCGTGAACAGCTGCTTGTAGAAAGTTCTGACAACAGGCTCATATTGGATAAGCGTATCAGCTGGCCCGAAACAAGCCTGGAACCGTCTCCAGACCTCATCGACACCAAGCTCATGGCGCTGAGATTCCTCTGGCGGAACGGTGGTCTTCTCCTTGATGAAGTCGAGGAAGCCTTCTTCGCCACCGGGGAAGCTATCAGCAGCCTGCTTGATCGGGACCTGTGTGTTGGGGACGTAGTTCGAATCGCTGATTGAGGTTTCATTAGTCGGGAGTGTGGTATTGACATGCGCAAAGGTAATGCTAGCATTAAAAACAGCCTCCTCGCTATCGATCGGCTGAGATGCGGAAATCACCATCCCCTCTGTGTCGAGAATCGTCCTGACGATCTTCTCGTACGGCAGCATGGCTGACAAGTGTGCGTGCAGCAGGGAACCCTTAGGCATGCGCCTGACGACCTGCCAGAGGGTGGTGTTGGCGATACGGTCCCGGGCACGCGGGAACATCTCGCCGGCGAATTGCTCCAGTTCTTCCTTTTGTGGGGGAGCGGGTATACGCCAGTAGTTGTCGATTTCATACTGGCGAATTGCTTCGACAATTCGGTCGGCTTCTCGGGCTGTTGGGGAAAGGTTCTGGCGGAAGAGGTGGTCTGTGGCTGTTAGCTTCTTTCATACATTGAAGGTTTTGTGTTGGGAATTCCGACCCTGTCGATGTGTCTTCTCCAGAGTGATCAACTTCTGGCGGTCTCTCAGGTGCTGCTGCACCAGGGTGCTGTTGACATCTGGCTCTCCTTCGACGAGTGCCGCAGAGGCGGAGAGGGATAGAGTGGCTACCCCGAGGATCGAGAGAAGACGCATGGTGCTGGGGCGAAATTCTTCGACTTGCGATGCTTCACGTCCTTACGAGGATCCCCGGGCATGTTACAGTATAATATACTGTCTACTAGTTCTCCATATAATTCTCCGCTAATCTAACAAGCTTAACCGTAAGGGCCGGCCCGGCGCGCTCTCACATTTGTCACACGAGCATCGCTCGATCAACATTCTATTTCCTCATAATTTGCGAATGTGCTCCGTGTTTCTGAGACATCGATGCATAGTACGGAGTACGCAGAATGCTACTCCAGTTCCGGACACCCCTTGCACCGTCCTTTGTGAGGCTGCGCTGCGCATTGGAGGGTTATTCTCCATGAATTCAGGAACACACAACCGATGCAACCTTGGTTCAATAGTCGCCACCCTATAGGGAAATGAGTAAACAGACTATTGGGGTAGGTAAAAGTCGTTGTTCTGTTTCCCCTGAGTGGGTTGAGACCGACATTTGCATTGCGGGTCGGAGGATCAACTTGAATAATGAAGTGGCTGGCTGAATGTTTGTTCTGGTTTCTTGGCTTGTTTGTACTTGTATGGACCGAGGAGATGTGATCTGTTCAATCCGTGGATATATATAAAGGTAACCCTTAGTAGATGTTCGTCTCTTGGTCACTGTTCAATACTGCGTACTTGTATGCTACGGAGTACAGTAGTATCGAGAGACTCCGGCAGGCACCAGTAGTCAGCATGTAGATTCACAATTACGACCTGTCTTTCTCAATGAGACCATCCAACTTATCCTACCCTATTCACATTCTGCTCCATAGTAGCACTCTGTACACCCTGTTTACTTTGGGATACCCTCGGGCCGCGGCTATTTCCGGATATGGAAGCTCCTCCTCCGCAAATCTTGGCGCACCCCGATTTGTTATTTGCAAGTCTTCATTGGCTTTTGTATCTATACTCTTATACCTATTTTCTAATTGAACAGCTTCGCATCTGTACTATCCCTAATACCCAAAGAGAAGAAGCAAAATGGCCAAAACCTTCACCCGCGATGAAGTCGCCCAGCGCAACACCGAAGACGCCGTCTGGTGCATCATCGACCACCGCGTCTATGACCTAACCGACTTCCTCGACGCCCACCCAGGCGGCAGCGTCGTTCTGCAACAAGTTGCCGGCAAGGACGCCACCTCCGAGTTCTACAACCTGCACCGCCAGGAAGTCCTCGACAAGTACAAAGACAGTCTCTGCATCGGCACCATCGCCGGCGAGACGCCCCAGGTCCATACCCCCGAGCCGGGGAGCTTGAGCGAGGTGCCCTATGCGGAGCCGTTATGGTTAAGGAAGCAGTTCAAGAGTCCGTACTACAAGGAGAGTCATAGACGGTTGCAGAGGGCTGTTCGCGAGTTTACGGATCGGTATATTACGCCCGAGGCGCAGGAGAAGGAGAGGGATGGGACGTATATTAGCCAGGAGCTGATTGATCGCATGGCGGAGACGAATGTGTTGGCGATGAGGCTTGGACCTGGGAAGCATTTGCATGGGCGGACGTTGTTGGGGGGTGCGGTTCAGCCGGAGGAGTTTGATTATTTGCATGATTTGGTGATTGCGCAGGAGTTGGTCAGGGCTAATGCGAGAGGTGAGACTTGGTTTCTCATTATATGAGGAACGCAGACTGACAATAGCAGGTTTTCAGGATGGAAACATGGCTGGCATGGCTATCAGTTTGACGGCTGTCCAGCAGTGGTTGCGGAATGTTCCTCTTCGTGAGCGCATCACCGAGGAAGTCTTATCTGGAAAGAAGAAGATGTGCTTGGCCATCACGGAAGCTTTTGCTGGTAGCGACGTCGCTGGTCTCAAGATTACTGCAACCAAGACCCCTGACGGAAGGCACTATATCGTCAACGGCACCAAGTATGTTAATTCCATCTCTGCAAACGACAGAAACTAACGAACCAGGAAATGGATCACAAACGGCATGTTCGCTGACTACTTCGTAACCGGCTGCCGTACCGAAAAAGGCTTCTCAGTCCTCCTGATCCCCCGCGACGACAACGTCGAAACCAAGCAAATCAAAACCTCCTACTCCACTGCCGCCGGCACAGCTTACGTGCAGTTCGACAATGTCAAGGTCCCTGCTGACCACCTCCTCGGCGAAGAACACAAGGGCTTCATCGTGATCATGAGCAACTTCAACCACGAGCGCTTCATGATGGTCTGCGGCGTGGTGCGCATGTCCATGACCGTCGTCGAGGAGTGTCTCAAATGGTGCAACCAGCGCATCGTATTCGGAAAGAAACTCGTCGAACAACCCGTTATGCGCCAGAAACTGGCTCGCATGATCTCCCTCTGCGAATCGAACCAGGCTTGGCTTGAATCTATCGCCTACCAGATGTGTAACATGACCTACGCCGAACAAGCTAGCAATCTTGGCGGTCCTATTGGTCTCCTTAAGTCCTTTGCCACGCACTCTGCGCAGGAAATTGCCGACCATGCGACCAATATCTTTGGTGGTCGTGGAATTACGCAGACGGGTATGGGTAAAGTGATTGAGATGTTCCATCGGACGTACAAGTTTGATGCGATCCTTGGTGGAACGGAGGAGATCCTGGCGGATTTGGGCGTTAGACAGGCTATGAAGAAGTTCCCGAAGGCTATGTTGTAGCCTGTCTTCTGGTGATGGTTTTGTTGATACTCTTATTATTGTTGCTGTTAATTGTGTCCAGTAAATAGCACGGCACGGGATTGTATAGTAAATAATGGTATTGTTATCGTTCATGCAACCTTGCTTCAAGAAATGATCGGCATAGCCCTAGTTGGTGCTGCAAGAACATGAGTGATCGACATCAACATGAAATGCAAATGTCATTGTATTATTTATACTATCAGTGTATATAACCTGCTTGCAAGCAATAGCAACGCTAGCAATATGCGGTGGCGTGGGTATCAATACATAGTGCATTCATCTATCACTGGCCCGGACACTAGGTCCCGCCCTTTTCGCTCTTGCCGTCGTCTTCGTCGTCCGTGACAGGGTCCGTGTCGTTCCCATCGTCATCGACGATTTCAGTACCGACAGTGCCAACACTCCGTGTCCGACATATCTCCTAGCATAAAATTGGGTTTATTGACTTGCGCAGCAGCGATGGACAAGTCGCCATTCATTTCCCGTTTATACCATCCACCCAGCGAATTCACTTAGGTATTCTGGGAGGGAGTTGAAGACCTTGCTATTCTTTTTCTGGCCGGAGCCCTCGTAGAAGATGCGCCATTTCCACTCGTAGCCTGCCATGGTTGGCTTTCTCTCGGGGAAAGGGGCGATAGGGAGATGAGTGTAGTCTTTCCGATAGCGGGTTTACCCGTAGACGCAGTACATTAGTCGGGTTCGGTCGATCATCAATGTTGTCTTGAGTTCCCAAGCGCTTGGTAGTTCGCCCCCCTGAGTACAAAGTGCAATGGAGCCTTCGAAACTATCGTTAAAGGGACAAGATAAGCGGTCTTTTTTTAAAGAAGTTAGTCATCATTTCATAGAATAAGAAGGGAAATGTCACTTACTATCATCTTGGGACCAGACACAGCAACCCCATGTAGTCCACCCAGCACCGGTCGACCGTAGGTCAACGTCTTGGACTGCATCGCAGTACTTCAACAGAGCGACGTACTCTTCCGGGAGGCTGGTCGTCTCATGTTAACCATTATCGTCATTTCCCTGTATATATTCGTTTACCCTTGCGGTCAAAATCGACAAGAACTTCCTTCTCTTAGCACAACCAACTAATAGCCAGTAAGCTACTCCATCCAAATCTTTAGCCCCAATCTGCTCCGAAGGATGGTATCGGTTATAGCGGTCTCCGATCTCGTTAGGTTTGTCTTCAAGTGTAGGCAGCGCGAGAACTATCTTGCGAACACCAATTTTTGTGACACTTGCTGCTCGTTGATCACCTTGCTCAGATCGCTGATAAACGAGCGGTTGCTGGCCATCATGCTCTTGCAACTAACGGAGTAAGACAGCGCGCATGCCATCTGATAAGTCTTTGGGAATAGGTGTTGCTTCCTTCTTCGTGATCTTGTTCTTGAACAAGCGAGAATGCAAAGAATTTTCTCGTGTTTTGAACAAAAACCGCTCCTTACAGTCATTTTCTAAACATTTTATTGGTCACATGACGGGAGGATTCATGATGGGCAGAAAAACTACCTGTGATGGTTAGCTCACTGGCGTTTAAGCATCGAGACATGGCCATATGTGTAGAAATAAGAGGCCATGGATATCGTGATAGAAGAACAGTGTACTGGTTTTAGAACTATAGTGATAGTAGCACCTGACAAGAGCGTTGAACATAGAATAGAGGGGAGAACAGACAAAGGACATCCAAATTATCCCAATGCGGAATGTAGCTTTGTTTGCATTGTTTGCCCAGTGGATCAGGCACGTTTAGGATTATCATTTGGCCGATATCCGCTGACGTCGATACTTTGGATGACATTCCCCGCAACTTCTTCGCCATCAAACCTCAAAACAACTTCGCAGCAATATGGCAGGAAATGCAAATTCTCTCAGCGCCGACAACATTGTCGGGATCGCAACCAGTGCGCTGCGTAGGGATGGCGGTGATCAGCTGATTCTCAAGAACCCATATGAAGCTGTTGCTCTCGTCGGTCATGCGTGTATGATCGCCGTTGGCTTCAGGCTTGTTGGACTGGGCGAGGAGCATACTCTAGGTTTGCAACTCCATCTTACTGGTGCTCCATGTGCGTTGGCTAACTCACCTCCTCGAATCGCAGAATCGGAAAGCTCCTCGCTCCCGACAGAATGGAACGCTAACGACAATTATGCCTTTCGCTATGCCCATTCACAGTCTTCAATGCAGTATCTACTCAAGATTAGCCGGATAGGAAATAATGCGCTGGTGTATGCCTTGGCTCTAGGTGATGACCGGACCACGTCCTTTGATATCCCCGTGAAAGACTACATCTCTGCATCTTCGCTTCCGTTGGCTTCCACGACAGGACTCCCAAACGCCATAAGAGAAATATTCATTTCGACACCTCGGTTAAACGATTTGATAGGATTGTTCAAAATCAATGTCATTCAGAAACTGGCACCCGGGTTGTACAAGGAAGGATATGAAGATACCACTCAGAGCTTGCGAGAAAGACAGCAGGAGAGGCCACCGCAGTACGATCCTTTGCGGGACGATACCCAGCCCCAACCTGCGCGTCCATATCCATTTGATGACCCCCTGGCAGCGGGCCCTCGTCGACCAACACCTGCTGGAGATTTTGCTCCTCCGGGATTCGAAGATGAGTTCGAAATTTACAGACCACCTCGCGGACAGCCCGCGGGAGGTGGTGGCAATCTGGGAGGCTATGGGGATAGGGACTTATATCCCCCTGGGCTAGGCCCGAATGATCCCTTACGAGGCGGTGTTGGCCCCGGACTCGGAGGGGGCGGGGGCGGGGGAATGCACCCGACTTTCGATGACTTGTTTGGCGGCCGTCGCAGTGGACCAGGTTATGATCCCCAGGCACCTCCAGGATCACGTTATGACCCTGTTGGACCCGGAGGATCTCCATTTGGTAGTGGACGAGGACCATTTGGACGCGGTTCAGGCAGAGGATTTGGCGGGTCTGGCGGGTTTGGCGGTGACATCATTTAAGCGCGCGGCTAGCATGGGCACAGTAGCGCAGATAGCAGTATCATTTGACAAATTGATATAGTGCTTTAATGTTATACATAGTACTGGGTAATAATGTGTTTCCTGTAGATATCAGCTCTATAAAATACTTTCCTGTATCCAGTACGGAGGAGTGAAAAAAAGTGGCGTGTGGCTAGTGCCTCAGCCCAAATTCAGACCCAAAGAGTGGGCGGGCCAACCAGACGCGGCCAGCAGAACCTCTCACGCTCCCTTCGCACACCACCACCACTTCCCTCCATCCCTTTATCCCAGCCCCAAATCCTTCCCATTGCTATCTCTGATATCCCCATCAATTCTATTGCATTCTCAGCGACAGGTACTCTCTCTTTTGGACATAGTCTTTTGGAGATCCCCCCCGTGGGTAATCCTGTATCGCGACAAAGGAAAAACAAAATCCCCCTCCCAGTTTTCCGCCCCTCCTCATTTCCTCCCTCCCTCCAAATCAACTGCTCAACTGATCTCGAAGACTTGCCCAACACCGTTCTATTTTGCCATATTCGTCAATTAATTGTGCATTCCCAATGGATACCACCATGGAAATCGATACGGCGCGGTCGCCCGAACCTCACCACCTCTCGCCGATAACCGACTCCGGGTCTATACCGACACTCGATGGCTGGATTGAGAGCTTGATGACCTGCAAACAACTCGCAGAGGAAGATGTGCGGAGGCTGTGTGATCGGGTGGGTTTTTGCTGTTCTCTTCTGGAGTTGAGATATGGGTCATGGGGCATCAGTATTGATCGATCGGGTTTTATTTGCAGGCAAGAGAAGTATTGCAGGAAGAGTCAAACGTTCAGCCAGTGGTATGCTATTCCTGTCTTTGTTCTGTCCTTGTTTATGGCGCTGGGAGTGCCTTGGTTGAGGTTGAAGCTGACACGTGCCAGAAATGCCCAGTGACGGTCTGCGGTGATATACACGGTCAGTTCCATGACTTAATGGAACTGTTCCGTATTGGAGGCCCTAATCCTGACACAAACTATCTCTTTATGGGTATTTATATATTTCTCAAGGTTTATACGGAGCAGTATACTAATCCCGACAGGTGACTACGTCGACCGTGGTTACTACTCGGTGGAGACGGTCACTCTCCTTGTCTGTCTTAAGATCCGTTATCCCCAGCGTATCACTATTCTCCGAGGAAATCATGAATCGCGCCAGATCACACAAGTCTACGGTTTTTACGACGAGTGCTTGCGCAAATACGGCAACGCTAATGTCTGGAAATACTTCACCGACCTCTTCGACTATCTCCCCCTCACCGCTCTTATCGAGAACCAGATTTTCTGCCTTCACGGCGGTCTAAGTCCCTCGATCGACACCCTTGACAACATTCGTTCCCTCGATCGTATTCAAGAAGTTCCCCACGAGGGACCCATGTGTGACTTGCTGTGGAGTGACCCCGACGACCGGTGCGGCTGGGGCATTTCTCCCCGAGGTGCTGGATACACATTCGGGCAGGATATCTCGGAGGCGTTTAATCACAACAATGGCTTGACTCTGGTTGCACGAGCACACCAGCTGGTGATGGAAGGTTATAACTGGTCGCAGGATAGAAACGTGGTCACGATTTTCTCAGGTATGCTCGCGCCGTCGGTCAGCGGTCAGATTTCATTGCTAACCTATTCAGCTCCTAACTACTGTTACCGCTGCGGTAACCAAGCCGCAATTATGGAAATTGACGAGCATCTCAAGTATACATTGTATGTTCCCTGACAAAGCCCCATTGTCAAACTGTCAATCCTCTAACTTCGATAGCTTGCAATTCGACCCCAGCCCCCGCGCGGGTGAACCCATGGTCTCGCGACGCACCCCTGACTATTTCCTGTGATCCGATACACGAACTCGCTTTCTCTAGCCAGTTGAGGTTTTCACCCTTCGATAGGGCTCCTGGGATCGGGAATGCATGCACGTGGCAGGTTGCCATATTAATTGTATGTCCGTATTTGTTGATACCATTCATGAAAATAAAAGAGTTCCGCTTGCTTTTTCTTGTAATAGAATGACAATTGTCCCATGCATTGCTCATATGGACCAGGGTACAAGGTAACGACTTTTGACGTCTATTATGGAGTGGAATTATATACATCAGTCTAATCTATCCAATATCATACCAGCCATGACACATGAATCTATGCCTGCTCCTGCTCCTGTCCCTGTTCCTGTTCCTCATTGGCGTTCTTAACCCTCTTCTTCCCAATAAGCCCACCCAAGAACATCAACACTGGGATCCCAGTAAACCCGGTAAGAATCGACAACGCCCAAGCCATCGTCCCCCAACCTGCATCATCGCGAATAAACCCCGCAAAGAAAGGCCCAATAATACTTCCCGCCGCCCACGCAGAGTTCAAAACCCCATACGCCAACGCCATCGCACCCCCCTCCCCAAAAACATTCGGCGCAGCAGCTTCCTTCTCATTCACAACACATGACACCTCCACCATAACCGGCGGCATAAGACACGCCACACAAAGCCCCGCAAGCGCGAGCAGCGCACACAGCAACACCTTATCGCCGATGGTATTCTCATCGACAAACCGCATACAAACCAATATGGGCACTGATGCGAACAACGCGCCAGAACAGATAAATCGGCCAGCCGTGGGCCATTTGTCGATGATCCAGCCGACAACGGGGTCGAGGAAGGAGGGCACTGAGATGGCGATGAAGATTAGGCCCTGGGCGGTTTGTTTCCAGAGGAAGGTTTCTTCGGTGAAGAGGGGAAGGACGCTGTCGAAAGATGTTACGGTGAGGGAGACGATGAGGTATGTCCAGATGGAGACCATTATGCGCGAGGAATTGAGGAGGGTGCGCAGGCGGCCGAAGGGGCGGGTTGATGGTGGTGGTGGTGGTGGTGGTGCTGCTGCTGCTGCTGCTTGTGTTGCCGGGCGTTCTGGTTCGGGCGTTGGTGCGATTGATCTGGGAGCGATGTCGTTAGTTGGTGGTTTTTCGGCTGAAGCATGGCCCTGATCTTGATCCTCTGATAAGGATGCTTCTTCGGCCTTGAACCAAGGTATCGCATCCTTTCTTTCAATCATAACCACCCGCGCCAGGATATCAATCCCAATCAGCCCAAACGCTAACCCATACACACTATAATACCCGCCATTCTGATAAAGCACGCCTCCAATCAATGGTCCGGACATGAGTCCCAATGTCATCGCCATGCCTACATACCCCATGGACTGACCTAGGGTCTGCGAGTCCATGGTATCAGCGAGCAATGCGAGACCAGCCGTCCAGACGACTGCTGTAGAAGCACCCTGGAGAATACGCCCGGCGATCCAAAGACCCAGGCTCGTGCCAATGCAGAGCAGGGCCGTGGAGATGGCCAGGGCAATAAGGCCGAAGAGCAGGGGCCATTGGCGTGATTGAATCCGATCAGCTAGGTAGCCGGTCAATGCTGTATTTGTTAGTACGGGATACTGATATTATGCTGGGGAGGAGACTCACGAGAAGTAGCGAGGAGAGATGCTCCGTAGAGCGCTAGCAGGATTGACGTCCATTGTTGTTCTGCGGTCATTAGCATGCATACAGCTGCTGCACGGGGTGTAGATGCATACGCTGATCAGCGTCAAGTCCAACTCTATCCTGAAGAGCAGTTGGTGCCACAGGAACGATCTATACAGATCAGTACTTCATACATTTACTCGTTCTCTGTATAGTACCAGACGTACCATTCCATACAAAAACATATCCTAGATACCATTATACCATTAGCACGGTCCATACCCGGAAAAAGTATCCGACATACTGTGAAAACCGCAAACGCAACGACAAACAGAATGTAGTTCTTGTGTGCTCGCCAGTACAGCATAGCAGGGCGTTTCTTGGCCTTAGCGGGAGTAAGCCATGTCGCCACCATGTTATGATAGCGCTGTATTTATACAAAAGATACCAATTACAGGTGATAAGATGAAGAAATCATGAAGATACAGGCAGAATGCCTAAACACGACATATAAATAACAATATAAGCACTGGAAAGAAAGAGAAAGAAGAGATTGAAATGTACAGAACCCTCGGTGCCCGCGGGTCCCGAGCCAGATTTCACGATGATGTCTTTTTACCCGTTTTGGGTAAGCGACGGAGACCGCAAAAGACCGAAAGAAGAAGGTCGATTGAGAAATTGACGGTGCGGATTTCCCGCGAAAATCTTAACAATTTGTATATTGTTCAAGCGAGAGTGAGCTGGCAAAGATAGTCTCGATCTCTTGTATGTTTCTAATAAGTTATTGAGTGGTTTTCCGGGCCCTGTCCCCTTGCCGGTCCTGCTCACATTCTGGCATGCTTGTTCTAATGGATGCGCGTTCCCTGAGATCGACAACTAATATGTAGATCTGTTCTACGCAAGGTGCTTATAGTATGAGGGCCTAAGGCCATTTTACAGCTATGACGTGAACGCCACAAAAACCCTCACCAAATCATCCAAAGACACTTCATCATAGTCGAAAAGGATAGACCTGCGCTGACTCTCTTCACCGTATGGTTTTGTTATCTGTTCAGCAATGCGATTGTTCGCACTGGGCCCGTACGTCCGCGCTGTGAAGCCAGTTGTCGCCTCGTCCGGTTTGATTGCGGCCCATGGTGCGATCCCGTGGCAGTATTTGAATGTATCCTCTGCGAAAGCGGTTCCGACGCTCTCCTGCTCTGGTGTGAGATACTCCCGAAAATTCTGAAATAGATATGCCACGTCCAGGATGTGGGAGGCACGGTTCTTCCATGGTCCGTCCCAGGGGTTACCCTCGTTGAAGCAGTATACGTATGCAGCTCCGAGCCAGCCATGTGCTAATGTCAGCGTGGGTGCGAAGAAGAGGAGGTCGTTGAGGTAATTGAGGATAGCAAGGAAGGCTTCTTCGTCGGGTTGATTGGGAGTGATATTGTATTTGTCCAAGATTTGCTGTGCGATAGCCGGGTGAGAGGATAGGACAGTGTTGATGGCATTGGTGAACTTGTTTGCGCATCCTTGTTTCGTGTGGGGGATTAGGATTGCCATGATGCTTGCCTGGTGTTGTTAGCAGGGAACAGTAGACTGTAAGCTCGCAGTCAGGGATGTGTAACTTACATCCATTTGCGAGTCTCCCACGAGTAAACTGTCACACCAGGTTTTGCCCCTGGGCACGTTGCCTCCCTTATCACCAACTTGCGCATAGGTAACACCAGAAGGCACAATTTCACCGTCCAGCGCAGGTACGAACCGAACAGACGGGGGAAGCTTGCCAATAACGTCCTGGCAGGGTGTCTCTAGAAGAACACGGATCCTCTCTTCTGATGTTGCATCCGCCAATCCCAGTGCCGCTATTGTCTGTTGGTAGTTCTCCTCATGCATGCCATACGGCAAAGCCGGGAGAAGAAAGAAACTGCCGCTCATGACAATGGCGCGTTTGAAGAGTGGTTTCTCGGAGTGGAGGTGGTATGTCAGGGATGCCGCGCCAGCACTCACGCCTGATACAGTCACATTGTCAGGGTCACCCCCGAAGTCTTGGATGTGCTTCTGTACCCATTCTAGTGCAACTCTTTGGTCGCGGAGACCGTTGTTGGCGTTGTAGCCTGCTTTGCGGAGTTCGTCTGAAGTCAAGAAGCCAAAAGCGCCCAGCCGGTAGCTTCGAACATCAGTAAATATAGTCACACGACGGTATCTGAGTCTTACTTGATCGAAACAGCAACAACAGGCAACTTCTTCTCCCCTGACAGCCGGACAAACCGCGCATAATCAAACTGGGGCCACGAATTGGCACCGATCATAAAACCTCCGCCGTGGATGAACACGAAGACCGGAAGTTTTGAAGACGCGGTGGTGCCAGCAGGAACGGTGATGTTCAGATTTAGGCAGTCGACGTCTGATTGCTGGAGTTCCTTTTTGGGAAGGGTGTGCTGGATTGCGCCAAGTTCTAGATCGCAGCCGAATAGAGGGGAGATGGCAGTTGGTCTGTTAGTGAATGTCAGTGATATATAGCAGTGATAAGATCGGTTAGACGTACCCATCTCTGGTTGCGTCGAGTGTATTGCCATCGCGGCTTTCGACGAGTTCTGCGTCTGCAAGTCTGTTCTTTAGTGTCGCGTATTTGATTCCAAGGTATTGGGTGACACCATTGGCACCTTTGCCTTGGATCTCTCCCAGTGCGGCCGTTTTCAGAATTGCTGCCATGCTGGAACCTTGTGAAGTGATATAAGGAGAAAGACTGGATGCTGAATTGGCAGTTGAGGAAAAGGACAATTTCACAATTGCATGATCCCCTTTGAGTATTTAACCGTTGAATAGGAGTCGGGGTTATGGAAGGGGGATTTCCGATCTGTATCGGAAGCGTTTCTTGGCCCACCGTGGGGTAATTCATGTATTATGTGCGGAGGATCATTAGTAGGTATGAAAATACAGAGGCACTCGTAAACCAATCTGTAATTATAAAGCCCTCAAAATAAATTGCTGGATTATCTTAAATACTGGAAGCTGGGTGTTCAGGGGTGTATACACGCGCCATGGAGCGAGATGTTGATATGCAGCAAGGTGAGCATTGTTCGTATTGTATGGACACTCATTCGCTATTGTGTGGTATCAGACACAGGTATAATCAGCATGCCATCACTGGAAGTTCATGCTGTAGCCACCCGTCTTGGGATCTTGAACAAAGTTGAAGTTGTCCGTAGACAGCCCAAACGGTTTGAGAATACCATTTCCCAGCTGCAAAGTTAGCCATTCGATCTAAAACTAACAAATCTGACTGACTTACATCCTTCAGTTTGCCCATCATTTCCGACATTTCCTTCTCCCGAGCCTGGTTTATCCTCGCAGGAAGTTCCCGAAGAGCCTTCTGCACAACCCGTCTGTCGTCCAGCGGCAGGTTATCCATGGCAGCCAGTGTTTTGTAATCCTCTTCCGCTCCTTGAAGATTTGCCCAGTTGCTTTGTTGGGACCGTGCTTTAGCCCGTCGCATGAGGGCTTTGCCTCGTATCCGCGCGACATCGCGCTTCTGTTCATCAATCTTCCGCAGCCGGTCTAGTTCCTCTTTTTCTGCCTCTTCATCGTCTCCAGCGATCTCAACCACGGCATCTTCTTGGGGCTCGGCAGATTCCTTCCCTTTCGATTTATCGGTATCCTGCTGTGTGGACGGCGGAATCACCCGGTCCAAACAATCAAGACATGCCGTTGCAGAATCGACAGCTGCCTTCCAATCCTCCAATTTCAAATAGCACGCGCTGATATTACTCCGAAGAACCGCGACATCGTAATCGAGATAGTTTGGGCACGAGGCGAGGGCACGGTCGTAACAGGATATTGCTTGATCGTAGCATGCAGATGTAAACAGCTTATTAGCTTCCAACTTAATTGCCTGAGATTCTTCTAGGAGACGCTATAGTATCACTTATGTGTCAGCATTTCTGCATACTGCATGGATGATGGTAGGACGTGGTGAGGGGCTTGCAGCTCACGGCTTCTTCTTCGGCGGGGAACCGGGCATCGTGGAAGATGTCCTCTGCTTCGCTGTCAGTGTCAACTGAAGACTGCTGGTTCGTATCCTCCTTTGGGATGCTTGATGTAGCACTGGCGTCCGTCATATTGCGCGGTGCGATCTGTCTGGTTGGAGCGAGCTACAAATATTATTGTCTGGTGGCGGTCGGCGTCGGAGGTACTGGACCACCGATCATTGGACCATTGAGGATAATGGTGCGCTTTTTCTAGGGTATTACCAGGGGAGGGGAATCGTACAGTAGACTAACTATGAGACAATACTGCGTAGAGTGTTCTGTTTAGACCACGTTCTAAAGTGCGATATTTTTACACTGATGGCTCCCGACACAATGCCTTGACGCCTTGATGCCTGAAGCTTGATCTTGAAACGAGTAGGTAGCTCAGGATCGGATCATCGGGAAGTCGATGATCCGGACTGCACAGGCTATATGACAAAGAGTCTTATTTAATCAGAAGGATATGATATTGAGTACTATAGACACCTTGATAATAGAATGAGTGCTTAACCATCTAAAGCACATGGCTAAGGTGTCCCTATTTAAGTACAAGGATTTTTCCGTTTTCGGAAATCAGGCCGCTTCCAGTACTCGGGCCGACTATTAATCCAATGTTACTTTCATCAGATCTCCAGGAACAGCACGTGACCTTTCCTCTATCCGCTTTCCCCGCACTGCGGAGAAGCTGCTAACCGATCTGGTCAAGCAGCGAATGCCGTCTGTTGCGCTTCCTTCACTAGACGCGCATTCGGGCTGGCCTCGGATAACTGCGGTTAGCATCCTCTGGAGGCTCAGACGATCATGGTGTAGCCGGTATATATACTCCTTCATTGCTGATTTTCTGTGCCCTCCGGTCTCCACTCGTTTTATACTTCCTTTCCCTCTACATTTTCGAACGGACTTCGCTTTATTGACACAATGAGCCTCTCCTCTGGATTATCTCTTCCGTTGCGGCAGTTACACGCTTCCAAGCCGCTATGTTCGGTCCTCCGCGCGCAGTCGCCAGCTTTACTCTCGAGAACTTTCTCGACGACTCTGAAACGGGATGCTAGCTGGGGCTTCATTGGGTTAGGGCAGATGGGTGCGTTCCATGCTCTCAATCATACGTGGGAAATTGGTCCCCAGCTACCGTTTGCCAGAATCTAACATCAGCTTCTTCCAGGATACAACATGGCTAAGAACTTGCGGGCTAAGATTCCTGCAACAGATACGCTGGTTATCCGTGATGTGAATGAAGACGCTATGAAGAGATTTGTGGAGGAAGCACGCGAGACTGCGAAGAATGCCGGTGCCGCGGAAGACGCTTACAAGGTCGAAGTTGCGGGTTGTGCAAGAGAGGTGGCTGAGAAATCTGTGAGTGGCTTCATCTACGGATTGCACGACTTCCTGGGAGGTTCTAACCTGTACTCTACGGACAGATAATAACGATTACCAGCCTTCCGGAACCTCAGCACGTTAAAGACGTGTTCCATTCCATTCTGAAACCCGGTGATCTTCCAGCCCTCGAGAAAGAGCGATTGTTCATCGACACGTCCACGATCGATCCGGTTTCGACCAAGGAAGTCGCAAACGCAATCCACACAGTACGCGCAGGACGTTTTGTCGACGCGCCCATGTCCGGAGGAGTAGTGGGAGCTCGTGCTGGCACGCTGTCTTTCATGTTCGGCGCATGCTCGACAGATGGGGAGCTCGTAGAGCGGGTACAATCGGTCCTGTTGCTGATGGGAAAGAAAGCCTGGCACCTTGGTGGACCAGGAGCTGGCGTTTCGGGGAAACTCGCCAACAATTACATTCTAGGAATTAACAATATCGCTGCTGCAGAAGCTATGAACCTTGGCGTTCGCTGGGGTCTCGATCCGAAAGCACTTGCTGATATGATCAATTCCTCTACAGGCCGTTGCTGGCCAACAGAAGTAAACAATCCTGTTCCAGGGGTGGTCGAGACTGCAGCATCATCGCGAGGATATGAAGGTGGCTTTGGAGTGAGCTTGATGCACAAGGACTTGCGTCTGGCACTCACAGCTGCAAAAGAGTCTGGTACTCCGCTCGTTCTGGGTGACGAGGCCCAGAGAGTGTACAATGATGTCGAAGAAGCACACCGAGGGAAGGATTTCTCCGTTGTATACAAGTGGCTGCAGGAGAAATCTCAATAGTATGAGTTACGGACTACGAATAACACAAGTTATTTGATCCAGTATGTGCGTTTTCTTCTGTGTATTGTACCTCGGGATGGTAAATAGTGAACAGTGAATAACAACATCTTCTACGTTTACAAAGATCTGATTAAGTATTAGATTATCATTCGAACTAAAGAGTGAAGTAAATTGGCTATATCTCGTTGTATTGCTTACTGTTGTGTTCTGCATTGGCTTTGGGTCCGACCCTCGCACCTTCCCAAACGAGCGACTGCCTTAGTTCTCAACCACCGAAGAGCCTCCTTCCTTCCCAACTTGGAGGGGAGGCTCCTGCCTTCCGGCCATCGTGCCTGCCGTCTTCGACCCTCTAAAAGCCCTCCTTTCTCCTTCTTCTTTCCCATCTTCTTCCTCTTTTTTTCCCTTTCTTCTCTTCAACCTCTTCCCATCGTATCCCTTCCACCATTCGTCTTCTTTCCTCTATCTATCATCTCCATTGATGCCAGAGCTGCGTTTGCTGCTCATTCTGTCTCTTTTAAACTTCTTCGAGGCCATATTGTCTATTCTCATCATCGAGCTTTTGCTCTCGTTCTTTTTCGAAATCCTTGTTCTCCTGTCAGGAGGTTCGACTGCCTGGGTCCAAGGTACCTCGCTTGTGCTGGCTATCTCCCTGTGGTACTTCTCTCGACACTAAGTAAGTTGACCTTTTCTGAGTTTTCAGTTATCCTGTCTCTGGCTTGATACTAACAGAGCAAGACAGTCGTTCTCCGTGCTCGTTGGAGAGTCTGCTATTCCATCCGGTCTTTCGGAGGTACGTCTCGTTTGTCTCGAAGCGTCTCTACCTACTTCAACTTGTAAACCCTATCTAAATTCGTTGTTCTGGGCTTTCTGCCGAGTTGCGAGTTTCAATTGGCACTTCCTTCTTCGAACACATGACTAACCATCATGAAGATCCTCTATTTAGGACTGCAACCATGCAACTCCCGACTCAGCAGCAGACTGCCTCCACTGATTCAATCCCGGCTTCCAACGGCCAATCTGCACAATTCCCGAATGAGAACCACGCTCCGTACGCTCCGGCTTACCAGCAGATCCCACCTGTCAACAATCGTGATACCAACGGACAGACCCTCCCACACCTCTTCGCTGGTCTCAACCTCCACAATCAGCGTCAGGGTGCGAAGATCGGTCCCATTAAAGGCAACCTTCCTTTGGCAGTTGCTCCTTTCGATTTCTCTGGACCTCGTACGATGTACAATGGTCAATTTGTTTATCTTCCCAATGGAAGCCTTGCCAACGGACCGTTGTTCAATGGCATGCCCCAAGTCCCTTCTTTTGCTCCTACTCTTCCTGGACACGATCAGTTGGGCCAATTCCCATACCTCTCCACTGGAATGTACCCAAGCGTGAACCCTGGCTGCTCCGTCGTCCCGGGGGCTGTTCCGGGGTATCCTCTCCCGTATTTGGTCAATGGTGAAGTCCAGGACCAGACGGGCCAAAAGAAGAACTGGAGCTCCGGTGAGGAAAGCAAGGCATCTGCTCCAGCATCCTCTGATGCCCAGCAAGAGTACTACGCCAACTCTACTGTTCCCAGCGTGGAAGGTTCCAACATCCCGAACTATCCATACAGCATCCCTCAGCAGTTGGGTCCAGCTTGTCTGCCATTGCAGATGATGAAGACTCCAACCGGTTATGCCTTGCAGGATCTCGAGGCGTTGACGCAACAAGAGCCCTCGATTCCACGGGCCGTCCCTGCCATGTGGACTAATCCTTCGGAGATGACTCTGGCTAAATGTCTCGAGAATCGTGAGGGCATCACCAACGTCTACATCCGTGGTTTTCTTCCTGAGACTACGGATGAGATGCTGCACGATTATGCATCTCGTTTTGGAAAGATTGACCGCTGCAAAGCAATTGTGGACCTGGACTCCGGTCTCTGCAAAGGGTATGTAGACATCTTGCCCGTTCTTTGCTCTACATGATACTGATCCCAGGCTCGCAGTTTCGGCTTTGTCCAGTACTTCAATTTCGAGTCTTGCGAGAACTGTATTCGAGGCTTTTTCTACCTCGGATACCAAGCTAGCTTCGCTCAGGTGATGTTACCCAGTGGATCGCTTTCCCCTCGACCGTGCTAACGTGACTTAAAGAAATCCCGTAATTCACGGCTCAAAGACCTCGAAGACAAAATGTCAACCAACATCTACTGTACCAACCTTCCGATTGACTGGACCGAAGCGGTAAGCGAACCAAGATCCAATCGAACATTGTCTATGGGCTAACCTGAGGATGCCTTTTTGAAGGACCTTCGCAATCATTTCGAGCCATATCGCGTTGTTTCCGAGAAGATCAGCCGTGACGAGAAAACCGGAGTGAGCAAGGAAGTCGGTTTTGCGCGGTGGGTACCATCCACCCAGTCGTTTAGAGTGTGTCCAATGAGCTAACAACGTCATCAGCTTCGAAACCCGAGACATTGCAGAGAAAGTGTTGGGCGAATTTCATAACGTGGCTGCGGCTGACGGCGTCAAGTTGCTTCTTCGCTTCGCAGACACGAAAGCTCAGAAGATGTTGAAACATCAGAGCAACGAACGCCGTGCCTATCGTGCTGGAGAGTATAGTTACTCGGTCGAGGTTGTTCAGGGTTCCACCCCGTCACCTTCGTTGCATCGTCTCCGGCAAACCGCTTCTCATATCAGCCCTAACTCCCAGCTGAGTTATGCATCGCCACTTGGAGTAGGTTCCACTTGGACTCCCGCAACTTCAATTTCCCCGTCGTACGTATACGGAAATTTCTGACATTAGGATCTTAAGTGTACTGATAAGAAAAGCAGCTGCGCTCTGGTGAAAAACCCCGCGAGCGGCACACGGTTCAACCCTCGGTCTACACGCAACAGTCCTAATGCCTTCGAAGATACCCCTGTCTACCGCGGACGGCTGTCTTCTGTGAACCGCAACGGGTTGTCCGACAAGATTTCCGCTGGCTCTGGTAAATCCGTCCTTCCGAGCACTCCGTGTTCCCAATCCAAATCGCAGTCCAAGTCCGAATCATGCAGCCCTCAAAAGCAGCGCACCAGGTCTGGGTCCACGTCACCGTCCTCCTCCCGTGAGGAAATTATTGTGTGTTCGCCCCGTTCGCTTATCTGAATCGATTATTTTCTATACCATTATACCTGACGTATTTATATGCCTGCCGCTTTTCCACTGCCGTTTTTCCGCCCGATTTATGATAAGAGCTGTATTCCAGTCATATATTATTGAGCGTGACATTTGCCTTATGTTTTTTGTGAGCTGATTTCTTTTGTGTTGTCTGAAGTTGTTTCCGAATCTGATTTCCTGTTCACATTGACTTTGTTTGACGTTGATCACCATTGTTATCCACTAATAGGTGCTGTCAGAGAAGATATTGAAGGAGATATCTTGTTCTTTATCTGTCTATCACTGTATGTCTTTCCTGTTGTATCCCAATAGAAATGCAATTAGTCAACATGGTATGCTTCTGACTCCATCCGATATAAAACGAAACACCCAGCAGCAACGCTCCCAACTAGATACACCAATGCCAACATACTCGGTGACGATCTAGCGTACAGCCTTATTCACCTCATCACAGTGCCTCCTAGATTTAATTGCGGCCCAACCGTTCCTCCAAGTCCTCTGTTAACTCGTAGGCAGGCCGGAAGCGTGTACCCCCTTCCTCCGGGCTGTCGACACGCAATCTAGGATTGGGGTAAGTGTCTGTAGTGCCACCGAGACTGGTATAGCCCTGGTCGTAGAGAGAACAGTACTCGAAACCAAGATGACGGATAAACGACCAGATCTCAGCATAGTGCCAATCGATAACGGGATGAATGCGGACAAAGTCGGGCCATCCTCTATCCGTACGATCGAAATGTGTCAGCTTGGCGCCATGAGGATCCGTACGACGAGTCCCAACAAAAATCGCCTTAACGGCCGGATTCAACGCCAAATAATCCTCAAAACTCGACCTCAGCGTCGTCCGCGGCGGATCCGTCGTATATTTGATAATTGAAAGATGATATTCCCTCGCTGAAGACTTTACGAACTCCTCCACATCTGGGAACGGATCCGGCGGTAGTGCATAGATAGCGGGGATGGAGACGAGCCCGTCTTCCTCCGGGGGCGGATGTGGATGCAGGCTTGCGAGAAAGAGAACCAGGAGCACGAGACAATCTTTCCCGCCATTGTAGGAGAGGGAGAGTTGCGAGAGGGGGTAGCGGGAGAGGGCTGTTGCGAAGACGTCGAGGGAGGCGCGGGTTTGGCGTTGGACGGCGGCGAGGAGGGAGTCGGGGGGATGGGTTTCGCATAGGAAGGAGTGGATGCGGGTGTGGAGGGACGCGATTACGGTAGAGAGTGGTTGTTGTTTTCGTTGTTCTTGGTGTTGGTATGTACCTCGTATCGAGTTCTCGGATTGTAGGTGTGGGTGTGGTTGAGGTGGTTGATTTAGGTGTGCGGTGCCATTGGAATTAGGGAGCGCTGTGCCATTGCTGCTGTCGCTGTCTGGACTGGTATTGGAGATTGTTGTCATTCTGGTTCTTCCTAGGATTCTGGGTTGGTGTCTTGTCTGGTTGTATCTGGTCTTTTTCTTTGTTCGGAGGCTAGGGATCAAGGGCGGTGATGAAATGTATCAATGGAGGCGGGCGAAAAGAGAGAAGGGACAGAATTGATTTTATGGCAGCAACATGAGGAAAGTGACTCAAGCAGATTGACCAGGAAAGAATCCCGAGACAAAGACAGATAAGGGAGAATCGCAGCGAACGCAGGGTGACAGGTTTCTTTGCGAGAGAATCTTCTGGGCGCCGAAGCCGCCGTTAGCCCCGCATCCCGTGAAATCAGCGCCGCGGCCGATGGTTACTCTTTGGGGTATTCTATGAGATGGCAGATGGGAACATATGGCTTGTACTCTGTTATTTATCATTCAAAAATAACCCAACGCCGAGCCGCTACTAAGAAATAGGCACAATCGACTATCCCAGAACTTTCATCTTTTTTTTTTTCTTCTTGCCCTCTCCGTCTTCACCACCCTTCTTCCGCCCCTTTTGCCAATCTCTCCAAGTCGATATTCGATCCTCCCGCGTATCTTCCCAGGCCTTATCTGAATCGCGTTTCCGTTTTCGCTCCTCAATCTCCTCTTCTTCCTTGCGCCGCTCCCGTCCTTCTTCCTGCAGCTTCGCCTTAGCCTGTCGCCGGCGCCGCGCTTCTTCCTCCAATAGCACGTGTACCGTCTTCTGTCTCCATTCCTTTTTGAATTCATCGGTCTTTAACTCCGGGGAGTCGAGGGTGTATTTGTGCTCGCGGATGAGAAGTCGTCGCGCGTCGGCGATACACTCGTCCAAGTACGTGCGTGACTTCTCTTCTAGCAACGCGGTCTGCGCTTTCTTGAGACGATCAAATGCATCTGGCGCAGCAGGGTTCTTGGTTTTATCAGGGTGAATAAGGAGAGACTTTTTGCGGTATTGGATTTTGATGTCGGACTCGGGAACTCCGGGTTGGAGGTCTAAGACGGCGTATCTGTTCAGGTCAATTTTGTTAGCAGTGAACAAAGTAAACGTAGATACAGCACTCACGCGTCTAGTTGGAATGCCTTGCGAATGCGATCAATTTCTGCGTCCTGTAGTCATTGTCAGTTCCGGTTCCTGGCGGAATAACACCATGGTATCTCTAGTGTATACCTTGGTAAAGTCCGACGCTTCCTTCTCCAGCGCATCCAATGCATCTTGCTCCTCGTCTGGCATCTTGTCAATAGCTCCTTGTAACGTAGAACACCAGATTCAGACCAAACGAGACGTTGGAGTCTGCAGCGTCGGCAGAGGAAGGCGCAGATAAGCGCCGAAGCGCGCCAATCTTATCGGGGGTGTCTGAGTCAGCAGGTGGGCGGTCGAAAAAATTGCTTCACCGCCCGCCGATGGAATATTCAGTTTATCTCTTCTTCCGCAAACAGAAGACATTGAAGAGAGCACGGCAGAGTTTCCATCATGGCTCCCGGGAAGCTCAAGAAGCCACAGCAAAAGGACAAATCGCTAAAGCGCAAGCGCGGACAGGAAGAGCTGTCGTCACTTGTGCGGCGAGTCGAAGAACTCGACATCAAGGAATCGTTCAAGACCTTCTCTGATCTCCCTCTCTCTGAACCTACGGCCTCCGGATTGGCTGCTTCGCATTACAAGACGCTTACGGATATCCAATCTCGTGCGATCACCCATGCGCTCAAGGGCCGGGATATTCTGGGCGCCGCAAAGACCGGTAGCGGCAAGACGCTTGCATTCCTCGTCCCCGTTCTTGAGAACCTATATCGCAAGAAATGGACGGATCATGATGGACTGGGCGCGTTGATTCTGTCACCGACTCGCGAACTGGCAATTCAAATTTTCGAGGTGCTCCGCAAGGTCGGGCGGTTCCATACGTTTTCGGCGGGTTTGGTTATTGGGGGGAAGAGTTTGCGGGAGGAACAGGAGCGATTGGGGCGGATGAATATTCTCGTGTGCACGCCGGGTCGAATGTTGCAGCACTTGGATCAGACGGCGTTATTCGATACGTTCAACTTGCAGATGCTCGTGATGGATGAGGCGGATCGTATCTTGGATATGGGGTTCCAGCGCACGGTGGACGCAATCATCGAACATATCCCCAAGGAGCGACAGACTATGCTTTTCAGTGCGACACAGACAAGAAAGGTCTCGGATTTGGCCCGTTTGAGTCTCCAGGATCCGGAGTATGTGGCTGTCCATGAGGCAGCTGCTTCCGCTACGCCCTCGACGCTTCAACAGCACTACGTCGTTACGCCGCTCCCGCAGAAGCTGGATATTCTGTGGAGTTTTATCCGAAGTAATTTGAAAACGAAGACGATTGTGTTCATGTCGGCAGGGAAACAGGTGCGGTTCGTCTACGAGGCTTTCCGGCATCTGCAGCCTGGTGTTCCGTTGATGCATCTCCATGGTCGACAAAAGCAGGGAGGACGATTGGATATTATGACCAAGTTCGCGCAGGCGCAGGAGGCTGTTTTGTTCGCTACGGATATTGCGGCGCGTGGTCTGGATTTCCCGGCTGTGGACTGGGTTATCCAGTTAGATTGTCCGGAAGATTCTGATACATACATCCACCGTGTTGGACGGACGGCACGGTACGAGCGCGATGGTCGTGCAGTGATGTTCTTGGAGCCTAGTGAGGAAACGGGCATGTTGAAACGACTCGAGCAGAAGAAGGTGAAGGTGGAGCGGATCAACGTCAAAGCCAACAAGCAACAGAGTATCAAGGATCAACTACAGAACATGTGTTTCAAGGACCCAGAGCTGAAGTACTTGGGCCAAAAGGCGTTCATCGCCTACGTGAAATCGATCCACCTACAGAAGGACAAAGAGGTGTTCAAGCTGAAGGAGCTTCCGCTGGAGGAATTGGCAGGCAGCATGGGCCTTCCTGGAGCACCGCGTATCAAATTCATCAAGGGAGACGACACCAAGGACCGCAAGAACGCCCCACGGGGCCTCAACAACTTGTCAAGCGACGAAAGCTCCGAAGACGAGAGTGGAGAGAAGAAGCAGAAGAAGAAGAAGGACGAACAGCAGGTCCGCACCAAGTACGACCGGATGTTCGAACGTCGCAATCAGGACGTTCTGGCGGGCCACTACTCGAAACTTATCAACGACGATGGCACGGCTGTTGGTGAGAAATCCGCTACCGCTGACGCTGACGAAGACGACGATTTCCTATCTGTCAAGCGCCGCTTCGAGGCTGGCGACAAGGATCTGGATGTTGGTTCCGATGAGGACGAATGTGAAGGCAAAGACGTCAAGGTGGTCCATGTCGACGGCCGCGACGAAAATCCCCTCGTCATCGACTCGAAACGCCGCGAAAAACTTCTCCAATCCAAGAAGAAACTCCTCAAATTCAAGGGCAAGGGCACGAAACTCGTCTACGACGACGAAGGCAACGCGCACGAACTCTACGAAATGGAAGACGAGAAGGACTTCCAGGCCCGCGGCGACGCCAAGGACCAAATGGCCAAGTTCCTTGCAGAGGAGGCAGAGCGTACAAAACAGGCAGATGTCGAAGACAAGGAACTGGCGAAACAGAAGAAGCGCGAGAAGAAGGAGAAGCGCAAGGCTCGCGAGCGCGAACTCGAGGCAGAGGAGATGGGCGTCGAGACTGGTGGGCATCTGCCTTTCGTTCCGATGGAAGATCTCGGTGGCTACAGCGACGACGACAGAGACCAGGATGCGCACGAAGAAAAGGAGAAACGTCCGAGCAAGAAGCGTGTGCAGTTTGCCGAGTCCGAGAGCGAAGGGGAAGAAGAACCACGGCCCAAGAAGAGCAAGAAGTCCGACAAGAGGGCTGCACCCGAGAAGATCGAGACACTGGAAGATTTGGAATCGCTTGCCAGTGGATTGCTGGGGTGATCTGTGGCATATATTGTACGGGTTTTGGTTGGTTTCTTTGTATACTTTGTTCATGTTGATGTCGAATGTTTTCTATCTGTTCGAGCGAAAAAGGTTATCACAGCATTGGTTGTTTTATAGCATTGTACATAGATAAAATAATTTGTTACACTTCTCATATGAAAACATCTGCAGTTCCAAGTTCGATTCTCTAACCAGTACCCGGTGAATGCACCATAGGATCTCAAATAAGGAAGGTGGACCTGTTCGGAACGAGACAGATTAGATCACGGACTGTTCCCCGATTGGCTAGGCCTTTTGGAACCTTAATCGGCAATAGAGGATCTGATATAGCTGAAGGATCATAGTAGATGCTGAGTGACGTGGGCATCCAATAATGAATGGTTGGAGCATGAGTATTATCTTACACTTCTTGATGATTGAATAGGAGTTACCTTTAGCCAGAGCTCTTTGGTCAGTGGAACTGCTGACGAGAAGGATCTATATACTGGGGCCAAGGTGTACCTGCATATTGCTGCTGTGAACCGTGGTACGGAGTACATGGCAAGTCAGCCCTAGGCTGTCAATTGTAGGATGTACTAGTAATCGTATTAGAATTCTGCATAATTTAACTCGGCTATTAGCCGACAGTCCGTTCTCTCGAGGGAGCAATGGCCAGTCACATGCTCTCCTTCCCGAATCACGGATCGCCTCATCCCCACCGGATCTGACACCATCGCTGTCAACCACCATTAGTACTATCTTTAGCGCGGCTATTTCTTTTAAAATTTCTTCTTTTGACAAAATTACCATGATTGTCAGGGTCTGCACACGATTCATTGACACCGTATCACTCCCAATCATCTGCCAAAATGACAGTGCGCGACATCGAAAAACAACAGTCCTCCGATCCTAGGACGGCGGAGATTTCCCCAGATCTCCACAACCCCAGCAGTCATGTCAATGCAGATAAGCTGGCCCGCAACCTGTCGGCTCGCCAGGTGCAGATGATCGCTATTGGAGGGACCATAGGAACTGGTTTGTTTCTAGGAACGGGCAAGGCGTTGGCAACCGGTGGGCCGGCGTCGATGCTCATTGCATACGCTATATGTGGGGGGATTGTCTTCGTGACGATGCTGTGTCTGGGTGAGATGGCGGCTTTTGTTCCGGTTGCAGGGTCTTTTTGTACTTTTGCGGGGTAAGCTCTCTGCTATATGAGATGAGAAAGACAAAGCTAACCATGCTAGGCGGTTCGTTGATGATGCGCTTGGATTTGCGTTGACGTGGAACTATTGGTTCAATGATGCTGTGTCGACGGCGTCGGATGTTATAGCACTGCAGCTGTTGCTGGAGTTTTGGACGGATAATTTTCCGGGCTGGGCGATCAGCTTGATATTCCTCGTGGTTGTTATTGCATTGAATATCTTGTCCGTCAAGGTTTATGGAGAGGTAAGACCGTCTTCTCTGGGTTGCAGAGCAGATCTAACTGTAACAGGTCGAGTACTGGCTCAGTTTACTCAAAGTCGTGACTATTGTGGTATGTCAGCCTTCCGATTATACGAATGATTCTAATGCAGGTAGATCTTTATCATCCTCGGAATTGCTGTCAATTGCGGTGGAAATACAGACCACAAATACATCGGGGATAAGTTCTTCTATACTGGCGATGCTCCGTTCGTTGGTGGAATTGGTGGCTTTGCATCGGTTTTTGTGACGGCCTCATTCGCATAGTAAGTCCTCCATCCTGAATACTAGGGGTCAATCTGACTGACAATGTCAGCGGCGGCACCGAATCCATCGCAGTCACAGCCGGAGAGACAAAAGACCCCTCCAAGAACCTCCCCCGAGTCGTCCGCAATGTCTTTTGGCGCATCATCCTCTTCTACATCGTCTCCATTATCATCATCGCCCTAAACGTCCCCTACACCTACCCCGGCCTCTCCAATGGCGAAACCGCCACCAGCCCCTTTACGATCGTCTTCACGCAAGCCGGCTCTGCCGTCGCGGGAAGCTTCATCAACGCCGTGCTCATGACAAGCGCCATATCCGCAGCAAACCACGCGCTCTTCGCAGGCTCCCGCCTCCTCTACTCACTAGCCGTGGACGGGTACGCCCCGAGATTCTTCGGCCACCTCAACCGCTTCCAAGTCCCATGGGTAGCAGTCCTCTCAACATCCGTAATCAGCGGTCTCTGCTTCGGCGCAAGCTACATCGGCGCGGGACAACTCTGGTCCTGGCTGCAGAACATAGTCGGTGTTTCGAACCAACTCTCCTGGGTGTGCATCTGCGTATCCTCGTTACGCTTCCGCTCCGCGATCAAGCACCAGAATCTCGAACACTTATTACCCTTTAAGAATTGGACGTATCCGTACGGTCCTATTATAGCAGCGGGACTGAATTTCGTGCTTATATTGGTGCAGGGGTGGAGTTGTTTCAGTCCACGGTTCAAGGTGGTTGATTTTGTGTCCTTTTATGTGGAGATTCCGATTATGCTGGGGATGTTTTTGGTTTGGAAAGTGTTTAAGCGGACGAGGTTTGTTAGACGGGGGGTTATGGATTTAGTTACGGATCGGTATGGTTTAGGTCGGGGTGAGGGTGAAGGAGAGGAAGAGCAAGATGTGCAGCAAGGTAATCCAGGCTTGTGGAGGCGCTCTGGTGGTGGGGAGAGGAGAGGTAAAGTAGCAAAGCAGATGAAGAGGGTAGGGATGTGGCTATTCTTTTAATGATACCCTGGACTATCTTGGATGATAATATAGATCACGACCATACTACTCATAGCAAGATATAACTTCTAAGACCACTGATATTAAACACGATGACAAGTCTAACCTATGTCCCACCATGTATACCATATACACATATCTTTACAAAGACATCTCCAAACGTAAATGCAAGATAAGAGCAAAGCAGATGCATCAATCAAACGAACGCAGAATCAAAAGAAACAGTAAACCAAAAGAACGAATGGACGTCAACCCAACGCCGTCGGTGCCAACACCACCCCGATGACTCCGTAATGCCAATAGCCATAATAAAACGAGCCGAGAGTAAAGTTCAACGCAATTCCCAGAAATAACGAGTCATTGGGTATCCTAAGCGAGCAAGCGAGAGCAGGTGAGGTGACATGGGCATAGGAGGGGAGGTTTGAGAGAGGTATGCTGGATGTGGGTGATGTATGTGAGGTGATTGAGAGCATGTCAAGAGAGTGAGATATAGGAAAATGAAAGATCAGTCATAGCCAAACAAAGGAAACAGTAGTAGAGAGAGTAGACAAAGGAAATAGAGATCACAAAGGAAATAATGGTGGACACCTCACATCCAGCAGTAGAGAGAAATCGAGTCGAGTGTAAAGATAGTGTTAGTGCAGATCATGAGGATCATGACAAAAAACAAGAAACAGAAATAGAAAAGAAAAAGAAAAAGAAAAAGAGGGGCATTAAAACCATCTACAGCTGTAGATCCAGCTACAAAAATAAATCCCCTGTCTGTAGCCCCGATCATCATCAAGCGAAGCGGTGAAGAATGCAAATTGTCAACGACAACACCCAAACAACGATGGGTTAATCATTAACCATATCATCCAAGGCCATCTTTCGACGCTTGGTGGGCCTTCCATTGCCACTTTCGCCCTCCGCCCCAGACTGCGGCTCATCCCTTGCTTGTGCATGTCCGTGTGTGCTGGACGAAGGCAAATGGACCGAGTGCCGGTGCGCCGGAGTGACAGACTCTGGCGGTCGCGGGAGGGCCTGTTGCTGGGGGAAATTGAAGTCGGTAGGAGCAGGTTGGTAGTGGTGGGTCTGCGTGTGAGGCGAGACGGGGTCCATGAGGATCGGGTGGTGTTGGACCATTGGGGGAGGGAGTTCCTCGCGGGTGCGTGGGGACCAGTTCGATGGGAAAGAGTCGCTCAGTCGGTGGCCCTGGCTCTGGCCTGGGGGACTTGCGCCGGCGCTTGGCATGGGTGGATAGATTGGGGGGAGGCGAACTGGGGACTCGAGGTAGGAATCTTGGGTGTCTCGCGAGAGGGGCGATTCGCCCATGGGCTGGCGACTCATGTACGGCGAGCCGCCGTAGACGGGTTGGTATGTCGGCGATGAAGTGGTTTGCGATTGGAAGGACTGGTTCGCGTAGGAAGATGGCGGTCTTCCCATGACTGGGGGCATACGGCTTCCTCCGAAAACGGGGCTAAGGGGTCCGCCCATGGGGACGTATCCCGGTGGTGGTGGAGCCGCTGCGCCTAACGGCTGTATCGATCCCGCTGAAGAGAACCGTCTGTGTCCTGGGTTTCCTGGCATCGCCAGCGCAGGATCAACCGCTTGAGGGGTGAACATCGAGGTCGACCATCTCTGTGGTGGCAGTCCTATTGATCCTGGATGCGCGGACATTTGCAGGTCTGTCACGGGTCGGATCTCGCGAGATCCAGTGGTTCTGTGTAGGGTACGCCTGCCCTGCGAAGCCTGGTCTCCTGGCGCAGACTGGTCGATCCGCCCACTATACGGTCTCAGAGAAGCCTCCTCTGCCTTCAGCGGCGGCCGTCCTCGTTTCTTGTGCGTAACATCAACGCACGTCGAGGATTTGCCAGACAGAACGCATCGTCGACACGGCCGTGCGGAGTCACAACCCAGATGCTTCTTCTTGCAATTGACACACGCAGACGCCACGTGAGCCTTTGTACGCCTGGTTGGTTTCTGGGTCAGATTTCTTGACGCTGATCCCGGGGAGGTAGTAGTCGGAATGACAGGCGGCGGATACGACACTTCTGGCTGTGAAACGCCTTGCGGACCAAACGATGGCGGCCATCTTGGGGCTGACGGATCATGGTAAGCAAGCGGCTGCTGGGCATGCTCCTGGGTCGACGCAGTCATAGCACCCGACAAACCCGCGGTCGTAGTCAACGGCCGAGGAAGCTCTGGATGTCCCGAACGTCTTGCATGGCCCGGGATTTCCAACGGATCGTCGCCACCAACCGAGCCGGACATAGGGCGAGGCAGTGGAAGGGCCCGAGGGCTGTACCCTCGAGCATGAGTTGAACAAGATCGATCCAACGGGAACCTCTCCGGGCTTGAATTAAACTTGGGCAGTCCGAACTGGGGCGTCGTAACGAAGGGGGCAGGAGGGAGAATTAAGGATTGCATCTGGCAGCAGAGCACAGGAGAATAAAAAAGACACTTTTGACTTGACACGAAGCGAGGAGAAGAAGGGATGGGTGAATTCACAAGATGCTGACAGGAAAGACAGTCACAGCATATCCGGCCCTCGCAGCGAAATGTCTCCGTGTTTGGCAGTAAGTCTCAAGTACCTCCCGTCAATAAATCGAGTTTTTATTTTTTTTTTACCCTGATGCTTCGGAATCGAGGAGACTAAAGGAGCTTATAATATATGTCAGTCTGAAGATCCACGATTGGAGCAGTCACATAAGGAAGGGTCCGTCGGTCAGCGGCCAGGCGCCCCCAGATCAGGATGACAGTATATAGTGACTATGTATGCACTATTTTCCCCATCTGGAGCCCCGATGGCCTCCATGCCGGCGTCGATTTATTGCAGCACAGGGCGATCAATGGAGCTAGGGAAGAGACAGCGCACAGTGCAGCCCAGTAGTCGAAGATAATAAAAGAAGCACGAATAATTTAAAAAGAAAAGAAGGGCCTTACGTCCCAAAAAGGACGCTATACCTTACCTTCTCGAAGCGAAAACAAATGCACGTAAATTGTCTTTATAGGCGAACACGTCCAACTCTGTATGCACAGAATGCAGCCAAAGAGCAAAAAAACGGTGAACTATACCGGAAGGCGCAGGATATCGGTGGGACGAGAGACCTTATTTTATGATGTGCCCAAAAAAAAAAGAAATAAATAAATAATAGTAATAATGAAAGGAATAGATTAGAGCAAAAGAAGAGCCGGAAGTAATCGGAGAGATTGATTTCTCTCTCTCTTTCCTTAAGCAAGAGCCCGGTGGTCGGTATACTTTTAGGATATGCGACAAGGGAAAGAGAATAAGAAAAGGGAGGGATCTCCAGCACAGTATTGGGCTCTGGCAATGTCAGCTGTCGTCTTGCAGGCTATTGACAACGCTTATACCTGCAGCACAACGAGCAAGGTCGAGACGGGAGGGGAAAGGCAAATGGATGGTCATACATCCATTTCGCAGTAGAACGGACAAATGCTAAGCTTAAAGTATAAGAGGAGTAAGTGGCCAGAGTCACTGCGACTAGCAACCGATAGACTTGATCTCCATCCGGGCAGATCTCGAATGGGGATCCTCCCCCCTCCTCCTCCTTGGTCCATTCAGGAAGTACGGCTGTTGTATTTAGCTTATGCGAGACTGCTTTTTCTTTTTTTTTTTCCGCCTACCTTTTTCCTGCTGCCCTCTGTAAGTGGATGAATAGGAGGAGTCAGAATGCTTCCAATCCTCCGGGGACCCAGTCCAATAAGCTCGATCTTCAGACGGTTCCATACCAGGAGTGGGTTCGTTGAAGGATCGCCAAATAGTATAATTTTGAGAAAAAGAAAAAAGTGAGAAAAATGTATTGTTTTCTTTTTCCTGAATTATTCTGTAACGCTCGCTTTTCCTTTTCACTAGTGCTCCGTACAGAGTAAGTAGTCTTCCGGTATTGAATGACCGATTCGGATGAATGCCACGGTCCAAGTCAATGATACCCGTCGCAAAAAGTGGACTAGTAGATGAAAAGGGAGAGGGGCTAGAAGAAAAATAGAAAGAAAAGGCCGGGCCATAATACTGTATAGTAAAGTGGTCCGTATGTATTTGACTTGGACTATGGAGACGGAGACGGAGGTGCAGCCAGAGCAGCACATCCACCTCCACGGTGGAAGGATTACATGCGTACAGTATCTCTCTGTACTGCGTACCCCGTCTACTATGCAGAGACGGTCTCAATTGGGATGGTGACATGAAGCACGTCCGCATGGGGAGCAAATCAGGAGAGTTAGACAGGGGAGGAAGAACTGTTGAAGCAAGGCGAGAGACACGGATCGACGCCGGCGCCCGCCGGCCATTGGCAATAGTTCCTCGGCAAGGATGAGCATTCCTGGGCGATCTGGTGAAATAGGAGCATTGCATTTTTTTTTTTTTGGTCCTTCGCCATTTTATTCTCTCGTCAAGTCACCGGGCATACTTCGACCAGGGAACAATAATAATAACATCCTGGAATTTCTTCCTATTCAGACCATTCAGACCCGAGCGATATCCACTCGTCACGAGTGAGAATTTCGATGGTTCAGTCCATAGACTGTTGCTTCAAAGCATATGCTTAATTTTCTTGGATTTTCCTTGAATTCCTTCAATCAGCAGCGAACTCCTGGTTTCGGAACATTCTGATTGGAGCGCTTCCCCTCTTTTTTCCTTTTTTTCTTTCTTTTTTGGAGAATTGGAGGGGAGGGATGCGTGTATCTTGTTAGAATTCTGTTGCAATAAGATGCAGCATCGCAGCTCTCCCGGTCACTCGGAAACTTGTCGTCCTTTGCCCCCAAGCCAGGTCAATCATTTTGCTTTACTCAATATGCGGCTCTCCATCCTATGCGGGTCTGTGGTGATTTCTACTCCGTAACCACGCTGTCTACAGGTACACTCCTCGAAGGAATGACATCAAGGTTTTGACGATCCGAATCCTTTTTCCGAAGCATGACCGTGGAAAATATGGGACGCTGGGTACATATGTCACGTCTCGGAGGGACACACAATGGGGAGACCCAGGGGCATGGGTCCCTATGATCAGCCACCGAAAACTTTCGGCGTCTTCCCACCCCAAGACCTGTCGAGTCGATAATACATTAATGACCCAAAAGACGCTGCCTGACAGGTGGATTTGAGAGTTTTCTGTGTGACTGTGACGCCAGGACGATGATAATCGGCCGAGCAAGACAACACTATGTGCGCATTTTATTTCTCCGCAGCAGTGCCGTGGCGCGATGCTGAGAACGACCCACCACCATATTGTAGCACTGCCGGGTTGGTCTACCTGAGCAATTTTGTATTTACTCGTATTCCGATGTACTGTACCGCAATAGTATCGTGGTTGCAAGAGTATCGAGTCCCTGAATCCAACGGCCTGGGTGAACGGTTCTCGGAACAATTAGAAAAAGGAACACAGTGAAGAAAATGAGACACGCAAAGCTCCATGGGTCCAGCCAAAGCCTCCACAGCGTAAAGCCGGTTTAGGCATAGTACATTAGGATTCCAAATCAGTCTCAAATCCAGAGGGATCAGACAGCTGCAGGCGCTTAGTCCGGATCGCTAGGCATCACATGAGTTTTGAGTTGCACCGTCGCCGTTGTCAGATTCAACGGTGTACTCCGTAGGAAGGGTCTTTCTCCCTGGTGGTAGATTACATACTCCGTATGCTCATCATTAGGCTCATGATGCAAAAGGGGGGGGGGGACAAAAATGGGAAATTGAGACGATAGGAGAATTTCTGGCGCTCTGATTTTCCGGAAAGAGGGGACCATGATCACCCACTGGTGAACCTGACTCCGATTACCGGTTGAATTCTCCTCCCTAGCTCCTTCCGGGCATTATTGTCAGGAATCGCGAAATTTCATGGGAGGAGAAAAAAGACTCTTTTTTCCGACTATTGCACAATAACCCATTCGGGCCGCCTGATAAGATCCACTATCCACTGGCGAAGCACGGAGCAATGGAGCTGATCGAGCGGAAGGGCCACAGCGATCAACAATGAATTGAGTGACGGGTTCACTAAAAGCTAGGGGTCAACGGTCCGTCGAGCAATCCTCCTCATGGCTGCCGTGTGCATTAGGAGTCCAGTGCACGTAAATCATGTTTTGTAAGAATTTCGCAGGATGAATGTCATTGGCAATACTCCTGATTCAATCGGTTTACGCCGAGTCTTTCGGGAAATTGTCTTGTCATTAACGCCCTTCCCCCCCCGTCTTGTATAGCTGTACATAGTAGTAGTATGGACCCGGTCCCCGACTGTCTAAGCAGCAGAATGCTGGAGGAGAGAAAGCGAGATTCTCTGATCATCACTGCGGTAAGAAATAATTAAACAAAAAGCCTTCCCATGGAACATGCCATAGTACGTGGAGTACAGCAAGGGGCGACAGCCGATGCATAGCAGCGGAAAGTATTATTCGGAGTGGATAAATCCTGTAAAGGATAAGAATGGTCTCTCGACCGTCCAGTAAAATCAATCAAAATGGGCATTCATCATGATTCACGCAAGTCTCAACGCAAGACCAGCACGATCTACCTGCTAGGCCCCAGTAGAAGAGTCGATAGTTCGGGGGCCGCCAAATGCCAGATCAGATATGATGATAGTCCACAAATGCCGTAGCGTCAGGCTAGACTTGAAGGAATAAGGATTAGCGAGATCTTGCTGTCTTTTGCTCTGCCAAGTCTGTCGGTCAAGCCATCATGCCTTGGATGCCAACATTTCTGCAGCGAGCTGGAGCTGAAGATCGTCATGCATCCACATGCCCAATATCCATGGTTGGCTATAGCCCGGTGCCAACCATTGCGGTGGTTCTTTTTTCCATCTTTGTGTAAGGGAGAATAGAGCATACAGAGTCCTCCGCACAGCGTAGAAAGGCTAGTCTTCCCGAACTGGTTTAGTACTCCCTAACCCCATCGGGAAATACGCATTGCCCAGACGGGAAAGGATCGATACTATTGGATTTGTCATGTGAGCCGCAACTATCAAGGCGCTATTGTGACGAATTCATTGGCTTCAGTCCCGGGGTTGGAATGGATTGGCACTGCCTCTCAACGCCGATTCTCGCCCAGCCGGATATTTCTAGAGTTAATTCAGTCCTGGGTTAATCACCCTAGTTTCCCCGATGGACCCAGCTTCGCTCCGGATGGCGGATTAGGGGGGATGTTGGAAAGTCACCGTCCCTGATGTCAACGGAATGTCTACCGTGAGTCCAGAAGGACACTACTTAAGTAGTATGGTGTGATACAGACTATTGGATTGTACTACGTGATGGACTCGACCCGGAGAGATGCTGATCCTTATCCTTTTCCGCAGACAAATTCTCCGAAAGGGTCTCATCACGGTTGAGTCTGCTTGGCAAAATCAACAGACGATTGGGAGAGAGAAAGTCTGGAACGCTTCGCACCCCTGGTGGACTCAAGAGTCAGAGTGACTGTGCTGTAACATCTATGCCGGTGTACTGCATGGCGTCGCTTTTTTGCTAATTATCTGAAGTATGAATCCGTACATACTATGCCATACCAATGTTGGATGGTAGCTCAGATAATGCACAAGTGGCAATAGCGCAGTTCGTAACTAGAACAACCCGGCACATGGACAATAGGCCATTATGTGCTCACATGGATGCGCGAGTCCAGCATCTACACCCAGTTCAATGCACAGCTAGTAGCGTCGGTGTGACCAATGACTACCATGCAGCTGAATGAAATCCGTGAATGAAAAAGAAGAAGGTAAGGGCAAAATCCGAGGGCTGAAATCGCAAGCTGACGGTGAACATTGCACAGGAGATAGGCGCAAATGATTCCCCTCCAACTATCCTGGCGGACATCCACATATTCCGTTCACATATACGTGCATGCATATTGATGATCCAATGCAACATAGCTGGCATACTACGAAATTATTTTTTCGATGCAACTAGCAGATGTATGGAGATGTGGCATCGCATATGCATTGCATGAACCCGCAACATCCTTGCGCGGATCTCACCTCATGACGCTTTGGAAGAAACATCCAAGCATACTGAGGCGTCGCCACTCGAGCGGCCCTCGTCATCTTGCCGGACCGTGCTGCTTCCGTCAACCACCGACTGGATGGCGATGATCACGGAGCGGCTGTGTAAGGAGTCCGAAGTATTCTGTACGCAGTACGAAGTACACAGAGGAGGATTTGCTTCTTCTCTCCCAGACACTCGGACCGCACGGGCCTGTCAGACGATCCGGTCCGGAGTATACATACATACCTGTAGTCTTTACCTTCGAATACATCTGCCTGTTCACGGCACCAGCTGTGCGACTCGCCACACACTCGGGATCGATTGCCGGCTGAAGTTGCAGCAGACCAATTGAGAAAAAACACCGTCGTATCCGATATCAAGGAACAGTCCCAGAATGCTCCCGCGTCAAGCGATAGTTACTCGGGCGAGACAAAACCTCCAGGATGAACAACGAATTCCAAGACTGGAATAAATGACAGCTTGTCAATAACCAATGACCAGTCACTTGCAGAACATGTCGAGTTATTGTACGGAGTCAATGCATTTCAATAGACGAAAGCAACTGTCGGTGAGGATGTGACCAGTCCGGTTTACGAGTTGTCAACCTCGCCTCAACTCACCATTCCAGAAGCTCGATTTATCAATTCATTCCCCATGAGACCGTCTCATTTGACTGATCATGTGGATAAAATACTATAATGTTCTTTCTGGATTCTAGTCTACGGAGTACATACCCGCACCTGACCTTTTATCACATCTACTCTGTACATACAACTCATCCCCCCGCAAACTATTTGTATTCTTCAGGGAAATGCGATACATCTCAGATCCAGATAAGCGAAAGGAAGATCCTTGTCGTTGATCATGTTCGTCTTTATGCAACTTAATCCATCGGTTATCTCGGATGGGTTGCTTTGTCTTGGTTGTTAGTTGAGCTCTTGCATTGTGAATATGCATGTAGCGGCCAGTGGCAACGTGAACAATAGTATTGTTGTATATGGGGCATTTTGTATGATTTCCGATGGAAATAGCCGGGCTATTCGAGCCATGTCCTGTTGAGTCCAATATGCATGGGGTATCAGTAGCACCTGGCTAAGACTTCACATCGCTCCATAAGAGTCGCAAGCCTTTCGATTTGAGACGTAGCGCTCCGTTACACTATCAAGGCCTGCGGAGTACTATTAGGTATACTAGAGCAACTGTCGCAAATGTACACTTTTTAATCTATCCACAAACACCAGGTATATCCCTAAGTATATACAACCCAAAACAACTAAACTACTTCTTCTTCGAAGGCCTTGCGTTCTTCTCCTTTCTCTTCTGCTGAAGCTTCCGCGCCTTGCGAATATCATCCGTACTCTTAATCTCACTCTTCCCGTGGGATGCCGCACCGCCCGCCTTCGCCATACTCCTCTCCTTGGCCGCATCAACCTTCTTCTTCCTCTTCTGGTAGTCGTCGCGCAACGGATCCGCAGCCTTAGGCGCCTGATCCTTGTTATGTCTAAACCGTCGTCCATCCATATGCACGCCAGCAGCGAGATTGGGTGCCTCGGCTTCACCAACACGCGGCAGACGGCCAAGTCGCTTACCCTTCCTCCATGCATCGAAGCGTCCGCTACGGAACGACGCGGCGATCTTGGCGCCAGATTCACCACGGACAAGACGCGAGCCCTTGGAGCCATCTTCGTCGTTCTGGCGTGCGACATATTTCTTGTGTCGCTTGTCCCAGCGGAGTTGGGTGCGTGGTTCGCCGATGCCCTTGGCGCCTTCGTCGCCGCCGAGATCCATCATTGCGCTGCGGGAGGCTTGCGCGAAGTTGACATTTGTGCCGGAATGCACGCCGTAGCCGCGGTCTTCGGCGAGGTTGGCGTTGGTGGGGGTGTAGGACATGAAGTACTCGGGGTTTTGGAAGGAGGCGGCGGTGGGTTTGGAGGTGTTGTTGGGTTGTTGTTGTTGGGAGTAGGAGGAGAAGGTGACTTCGAGGTCGGAGTCGTCGGCTAGGGACATGTTATCGGCGACGCCGTCGGCTTCGTCTTCGTCGTCGTTCTCGGAAGAGGCGTCTTCGTCGGTTTTGCCGGCTGTGGTGCCTTCTTTGAGAGAGCTATCCACGAATTCTGATGCTCCAGTATCTGTCTCTGCACGCCTCTTCTTGTTATCCCGGGAAATGCGGATGCGCTTGATCGTGTCGATTGTCTCGTCGCTCTCAGCAGTCTTGCCGTTTCGTCGGTTGTTCGCTTCAAAGATGGTTTCCTGTGGGCGGTAGCCTCCAATTCGCGCGAGCATCTGCTCCCGCGCCGCTTCAAGGTTACTGCTTTCGTCATTGAAGAGGACGTGGATAGAGCTCCAGTCGTTAGACGTAACCACTTCCTTCGCCCGCTTAGCACTCTCCAGAGAGGCAGAGTTCCTTGTGCGCACGTAGAGCTTTTCACCCTTGGCAGCAACTCCCCGTTGCGCAATGATATCGTCATCCTCGTCCAAGACTTTGCTCACCCACTCACAGCTCCGCGAAAGACCGTCTCGTGGAAGCGCACCAACAACCACGTCCTCTGCAAAGTTGGCTTTCCCGGCATTCTCCCGGCCAAGAACTAATTTCCGTCCCAGGAAGAGCTGCAGATCGAGAAGGTAAGGGGCATCCGCGTCACGGACCAAGCTGTAACTCCAACCCTTCTTACCGGCACGAGCCGTACGACCGACACGGTGGACAAAGATCTTGGGTTGGGAGGGGAAATCGTAGTTGATGACGTTGGCTAGAATGGGGATATCGATACCACGGGCGGCGACATCGGTGACAACGAGGATGTTCGAAACACCCATCCGGAAGTTCTGGACTTGGATCTTCCGTGCTGTTTGGTCCAGAGAACCGTATGCGTAGGACACTGCAAATCCAGCTTCTTTCAGGAGATTCGTCAGATAGTCAACGTGATGCTTGGTCGCTGCAAAAACGATGGTCGAGTGCTGTGTAGGTGACTCCTTATTAACAGCGTTGTTGAACCGTTCACGCTTGCGCTTTTTGAAATTGTTAGATTCTCCTTCCTCATTAAACGGTTGAGCAACACCAGTTGGCCCGGTTGGCATTTTGATGACTTCGTTTAGAATGTAAAGCAGGGCACCCTCTTTATCCGCGCTCTTGATAGAGAAAAACGCGCTTTGCAGATCCGGAGAGACCTTGCTCTCAGTGTCCAAACGGATAAGAGTAGGCTCCTGCAAACCAGCACGAGCAAACTCAACCAACGACTTGGGCAATGTAGCAGAGAACAACAGCGTCTGGCGAGTGAAGGGAAGACCGTGCAGAATCTCCGTCAACTGAGCAGCGAAACCCATTTCAAAAAGACGATCGGCTTCATCGAATACCACGTACTTGATACTCGACAGGTCAAGCTCCATTTCCACCTTTAAATGCAAGAAACGACCGGGCGTGGCGATCACAATGTCAGGGTTACTGGTCATCATCGAGAATTGGTCCTCCAAGCTGTCACCACCAACCAGCAGAACAGACTTCAGGTCCGTCCCGCGCCCCAACTCCTTGACAACCTTCAATGTCTGCAGTGCCAATTCACGCGACGGAGACAGAATCAACCCTCTTGCTCCAACCTGGGTGCTGTGACTCCTGAGTTTCTGAATCATGGGAATAACAAAGGCGGCCGTTTTTCCCGAACCCGTCCGAGCCATACCGACCACATCCTGATCATCCATAATCACAGGGATCGTCTTTCGCTGAATCGGAGTCGGAACCGAGAAACCCTTCCGGGTGATAGCCTTCAACAGATTCGCATTCAAACCCATCGCCTGGAAACCACCACCTTTCTTTACGGTACGGCCCTTGAGGTTCGCGCCTTTGCGATTCGCGGATGTCTGTTGCGCAGCGATGAACGCCTCATCGTCTTCGTCGTCATAATCGCCATTGATCTCCGCTCCCAAGAAATCGAGATTCTGCGTTGGTGCCTTTTTCTGTTGCTTCGGCGCTTTCACGGTTTGCTCGTTGTCGGAGTCACTGTCATGCTGGAATAGGGCATTGGTGATGTCGAATTCATTGTCCGACGCTGCTGGAGATGCCGCGCGACGCGGCATTCTGGTTTATATTGGCACGGCCCTTGTTGCTCTGCTGTAGTTGTATGCTGAATGAATCAATGGTCTTGCGGAGCGGAAAACTCGATATCGATCGTTAGAGATTTGAGGCGTGATTAGATCGCCAACCAAACTGTTGAACTCTTGTCAGCAAGAATGCGATGGCATTTTTAATCCAATTATAGCAACTCACGTAACAAAACCCTCACTCTGCAAAGCTCCTCGCCTGGTCTCGATCTCGAACTTTTACTTTTTCGGCGATGGAAAAAAAAGTCCCGGGCGGTGAAGGAGCAAAGTTCCTCCTGCATATTGTCAAACCAAACAAACATTGCAAACAAGAGAAACGCTCCCCGCGACGCGTCCGACACGTCTGGGGTCCCGAATTGGCAAAATGGCATCGAGCTCAGTTTACAGTGCACATCACTATAGTGCATACTTCCGATCACACATAAAATGGGTAAGCTTTGCTTCTACTGGGGTTCTTGCAACGCGCTGACGATGCAGATTACGGCAACTCATTCGGAGGGGGCGGCTTCATGCCTGGCGAGATGAGCGCCAGTCCAGGGGGAGGAGGAAGAGTACTGACCCTCACTCCCCTCAAGCATGAAGACATAATACTAATTCTAATACGCAGGGCGACCTCAATAACACCACCCTCCGCCCCATCACAATCAAACAAGCCCTCGATGCCTCGCAACCCTATCCCGAAGCAAACTACCAAATCGACGGCGCTGACGTCTCCTCCATCACCTTCGTCGGCCAAGTCCGCAACATCAGCACTCAGACCACAAACGTCACCTACAAGATCGACGACGGCACCGGCGAGATAGAAGTCAAGCAGTGGATCGACACGAGCACGGCGCAGGACACCATGGAGACGGACGATGGGAAGGGCCCCGGCGCGCCGGGGAAGGACCAGGTCGAGTTGAATGGCTATGCGAGGGTTTTTGGGCGCATGCGGGCGTTTGCGAATAAGCGGTTTGTTAGTGCGCATTGTGTGCGGCCGTTGAGGAATATTAATGAGTTGCATGTGCATTTGCTGGAGGCTGCTGCTGTGCATTTGTTTTTTGCCCGTGGGCCGCCCGGTGATGCTGGGGCTGGCGCTGTGGGTGCCGGTGCGGGTGGTGATGCTGCGATGGGTGGTATGGATGACTATGCGGCGCAGGCTAAAGGGCTTCCGGCTATGTCGCCTGTGGCGCGCAAGGTGTTTAATCTGCTCAAGACTGAGTTTCAGAGTAACGAAGGTTTGCATATGCAGGTGATTGCGACGAAGCTGGGGCTTCCAATGGCGGATGTGCAGCAGGCTATTGATGAGTTGCTTTCGGCGGGCGTGATTTTCTCGACGGTTGATGAGTATACCTGGGCGGTTCTGGAGTATCATTAGCATTGTTTGATAATGAAAAGATTCCCATTAATATTTTTTACATTGACCTGCATTTATCTAGCCGCGATGATAAACAAGTAGAAGAGAGCTTGAACAGATATTCATTATCATTATCATAAACCAGGTCACTACTGAAATACATACACCATCCCAGCCCGATCAGCACTAATAACCATCCCATACGGCACCCTCAACACCGCCACATCCTGAATAAAGTCCAAATGACTCTTGAGCAACTGCTGCTGCTGTAGACTGATCACAGTACTCCGTGGTGGACGTCCACTCGTCCCTTTCCTTCCGCTCTTGCTCCCGCCCCCAGCCCCAATCCCAGCACTACCTGCTCCAGCGGAGGAATTACTGCTGGGCAGATACTCTGCCGTGATGAGCATATTAGGACTCGGCTGGGAAAGCTCGTACCGCGGTTTCCCTGTCAACCCGTTGTTCTCAGATACGGGGTCAAGGCCGCTGACGACAGACGAGAATTCCGGACGAGCAAGGTCCCAGAAGCGGATTTTGCGGTCACAGCCCGCGGAGACGATGAACCCGCAGCGCGTGCTGTGCATGTTGTCTTTTCCGTCATCGGGCGAGTCATACCCTACAGCTAGTGCGCAGATACCAGCTGGACTAGCGCTATTGGGTCCCGAGGGCTCCATTCCCGATGACGGTGGACCCGTCGTTGCAAAGCGGCTTAGCATTCCCTCTGGTCTGTCACCGTCGACGTGCCAGGCTTCGTAATCCTTGGTGTTGGCAGCTGTATGGGCGTGGGTGCCGTTGTTTCTGGTGGTACTCGTACCCGGTGAATCTGCACGGTAGACTTCCCGACAACGGATCTTTTCAATGTCCCAGATGGTGATTTCATTGCCGTAGCTCCCGCTGCCGGAGACACATACCCATCGTCCTCGTCCTTTAGTTGGATGCACCTGTAGTCGATGGATTGGTCCTGAGCCTGAGAGACCCCATGCCTTGAGGCGGACGCCGAAACGGAGATCCCAGAGGTCTAGGATTCCGTGCGTAGTACCTACAAGCAACCAGTTGTGTTTGCGGTCGCAGCAGAATGTGGTTGGTGTACCGTGATGGACGGGGTTATGTAGTGAGTAGATCGGGAGCATGGTTTTCATGTCCAGGGCTAGGATGCGACATGTGTTGGTTGCGATTAGGAGGATTGATTGAGCCTCGACGCGGAAGTGCTCCATCCACACGGCGTATTCTGGCGACCCGTCCTCAGCGGTGGGGAGTTGGTAATCACGGACGAGTTGGAGTTTGCCATACCGAACGGTATCATTAACATTATGATAGCCAACTTTGACAGCATTGATACTCCCGTCAGTGGCTCCACTCAAGAAAGTATACGTGTTTTCGATGAACGTTAATGTCTTCACTTTCGTTCCTGGGGCATGACGATGGGTCTGACGGGAGCGCGTGGTCAGGTTCTTCTCCAGACGGGTGGTATCCCAGATCTTGACTGTGCCGTCGTCCGACGCAGTCACGAAGAATGCGTGGTCTGGAGCCACCGCGATGCGATTTACAGCAGCGCTATGTTCACCAAATATGGCAACAAGCCCACCCTCTGGTTTCCAGACCTTGTTCGCATCTTGGCCGCTAGCCTTCTTAATTGGGCGTCGCGGGTCGACTTCCTTCACGTACGGACCCAGATCGAAGAAGTCGGTGGGATAGTTCTCCGAAAAAACATTGTCGAGTAATCGTAGAACTGTAGGATCATCTCCCCCGTAGGAATGATTAGCATGAAATTGTGGCGGCTCGAACTCGAGCGGTTTCCTCTCATGCGTGAGTGAAAGGGGTGATTGCTGTCGTTCCTGTTGCGATGGCAAGTCAACTTTGCCAACAGCATTAGCAGAGCTCATGCTGGTCTCTGCATCGGCCTTGACTTGATCCTTGCGGTTCAATAGACTCATAGCACTCGATTTTCGTTGCACACCGCCCAAGTTTTTCAGCGTGGGATCCGCATCAGCCGGTGACAATGAGCTATTATCCTGTGTAGGACTGTTTCGGCTCCCTGGTCCTCTTTGCTCAGTATCAGAGGAGGGTGGTGACCCAGGAGCACCTGGCGATGAGGCCATCGGGGATGACGCAAGCGAAGATTCTCCCCGGATGTTGTCCTGTCGTGGGGCTGTTAGCGTAGCTGTGTCTCTTTGCGCTTGACTCCTCGACCGCAAGTGCTTGCGTCGATTATTAGGTACATTGTCAATCGTAGTCGAAGCATCCAACAGCGCATCGGTAATGGTATGCGGCCTCTGTTCCCCATTTCTAGCACTTTCGGGCCTGCTCAATGAGCCTCGCCGGGGATTGATATTCTGGTTCTTATCGAAGAAGACAGTCTGCGGCGTAACCCCGTATTGTGTGAGAGGGATGATGTCGTTCAAAGTCGGTTCGGCAGTTGAGTCTTTTGACTGGCGCATCGATACTCGCCAAATGTATTCGCGGAGTGCGAGCAGTTTGAACTCATCTTCTGAGCTCATTCCCAGACTCCTTAATCGAGACAACCACTGCTCATCCTCTTCGTTCCTTGGCTGCGAATTCATTGATAGCCCAGCGTTCCTCTGGCCTCGAGCAGTATAGCCATCGCCACTACCTAGACTGAACAAGCTCTCGCGGCTGGTTGACTTCCAGAAGATGCCTCTCTCAACCTTGGACACCCAAACAAATGCCATGTCATACACATTCCTCGGGATCGGCTTCTTCAACGCATCGAGGATTTCAGCTTCCGTGAATCCTACGATGTTGACCTTGAGAAAAGGCCGAATCATCGGCGTCAGAATGGAATATTTATCAGCAATAGATAAGAATCTAGTCGAGTTGACAAGGAAGTGCACGGCAGCTTCGCGGATCCAAATACTCGGGTGGACCAGAAATCGCAAAGTGATGTTGAGTAAATCCCACGTCGTCGACCGCTGGAACAGTCCAACATCTGCCATCGCAGCCAGAGAGCGAAGAACTCTTTCTACCACGAACTCTTCCGGTTCTGTCATGGATTGAACCATCAACGGCAGTATGTATTGCTCCAGGCTGGTACTTCCAACGTAGGTAGCGACACCAATGACAGCCTCGAAGAAGGCACATTTCAAGATCCAATCCCGGTCATTGAGGTAGGTGTTCAGATGGCTCAGGATCACCTCGTTGGTCTTATGGTTGCCGAAGAAAACACAGAGAGTAGAAACTGAACCCAAAAAGGCGCGACGGACGGACGCATCAGTGTCCGTGAAGAGAGCTTTGGTATGGGCCTCGAAGTAATCGAGCAGGTCAATCCTCGCAACGTCGTATAGGTTGTAATAAGTAGCATCTTCGGTCCATCTCGGCTCGGATCCAGCTGGAATCAGAGCTGGTAGACGCGCGTCGGATCGTAGAACTTGGATCATGTCCAAAAATCTGAGAGAGGACTGTGCCAACGATGCAATGCAGGATGCATATGCAGCCCGAACCATGGGGCTGGGGTTGGAGCTGGAACCGGACACGAAAGGTCGAAGCCTAGGGAAGATATACTCGGAAAACAAATAAGCGTTAACAGGGGATACCACGTGGACCATTTCGAGAAGCTGGGCAAGAGTACGGATAGCGGCAACTTTCACTGCATCTGTCCGGTCATTCAGCAAGATCATAACATAGGGAAGAATGCGGTCCAGCTTGGCCTCGTCTGACAATCTCTCTGCAAAAGCTAGAAGGATGTCGCAGGCTTTGATACGAGCGGACGCTCTGGCTGTGTTCCGTAGGTTAGATACCACGAGCGTCAGAAAGATTAACACGCCATCATCCGTTTGCAACCCTTCAGACTTTGAAGCTGGATGGCCATAATGCGGCAGATCCAGCTGCACAGGAAACATGTTTCCGGTAAGCCTAGAATCTATACGGTCAGAGCCATCTTCGGGCAGCTGGGACGGTTCCCCCAAGAAGTAAGAGATTTTATCAAAGTCCAGGTAGACGCGCTCTATCCTGTCATCAGATTCTCCCCTATTCGCCGAATCAGCATCCACCTGCGCCCTGCCAGAGGACGGATCGGTCATCAGTGACATGTACTGATGCAAGAAGCTGTAGAAGTACTCCGGGAATGCTTTGTTCTTCCAGAAATTCAAATACTCGTCTGCGGAGTATCTCGACTCCGGATCGAGCTGGATCATATGAAGGATCAATTCGCGAATCTCTGGGTCCTCAATCTTGGCCAACTGGCTATGTTCCGGACTATACTCGCCTTTTCGGTACTTGTACATTTGGCTGAGAGTGAATATTGGTGCTTCCAGAAACAGTTCTGCGATCACACAGCCAGTGCTGAAAATGTCCATGGCCCAGTTAACATGTCTGCTGCCCGGTTCTTCTCCAGCCTCAAGGAACCGCTCCGGAGCTAGGTAGCATGTCCGTCGCCCAGAAGTATCGAAGTAAAACGAGAAGTCCGCCGGGTTGTCCTCTGGGAGGAATGTTGGCTTGAAAGAGGACGAAAAGTCCGAGAGGTAAAGCCAGTTCCACGACGTGACGAGAATATTTTCCGATTTGATATCACCGTGGAAAACATCCAGGGAATGGCAGTCCCGGAGAGCACAGAGCAGCTGGAAAGCAATCCATTTCTTCTCAATGTCTTCCAGGAACGGACGGGTGCTGTCCACGTTAGCAGGGTAATCTGAGAGATCAGGATCAAGCACACTCGTACCTTATCCGGTCATACAAGGAGCTGTGAATAAACTGTCGAACAAGATAGCCCCCTGTCCCAGTTTCCAGAATCCTCTGGTAGCTCAGCGAGTTTGGCACATCCGCAAGCAACTTGCGTTCCCCTAATCACTGTCAGACAACCTCCTCACAAATCCCCAAGGAGACAAAAAAGACATACGATTAATAGCCTTGATATACGGCTCTAGCTTCATACTCGGATAAGGCTTCATAATTACCTTTACAAAAACGAGGCCATTCCGCTGCCGAGCCCGGATGCTCTTCATGAACCGGCCTCCGCCCATCGACTTCTCATACACCAGATCGGACAGCTCGGGCACGTCGATCCCAGCCGAACCCGCCGAAAGGGTTGTCAGGGAGTATCCTTGTCCCATGGTGTCGAGGGCACTTCATCTCACGGGGGTAGAGCGGTGAATGGTAGTGGTCATCATCCACATTGGGACCAGCAGCAATATGGTCACTTTAATGGATGCGGTGACAAATCCACGGGTATTATTGGGCCAACGATACCTATTATTGTTGAGTCGTGCTAAACGTTGGATACTTGGAAACGAATGAAGTTAGACGAGAACCCGTGGGGATGAGATCACGTGGTAAGCTGAGGCGGTGAGGCGAGAGGGTGATGGCATTCTTTTAGATCGATCAGTCTTATTAGAATCCTGTAAGTTATTGTTGATGGTCTATTGCTTGTGTCATTGGAGGATAAGAGACCGATAAAGCGTCTTGGTGTGGAATACATATTGGTGGTGAAACTCGAGGACAGTTCATCATCACTTTGGTGGAACGCTATTTCGCTAACGCCAGAGATATAAGCATTGCATGGCGTGCATTTCTTGATATTTATTTCAGTTAGGTAAACTACTGATATCGTATGCTTCTATTTTGCTACCAGAATATAGCATTTTACATTCACCAACCCGATTCAACTTTCAAATAGCGGATATATATCTATGGTGAGCGGAGCTTGTTTACAACCCGGAATCCCCTGCTAATTCGCTTAGACACAGTGTATCAATTGCCACTGAGATAAATTGAGAGTTCATGGCTTCTGACAGCCTGGGATCTTATATATCTGCCCGGCAAACTGAGAAAGAAGCCCCAGATCTGCCGGTTATCGAAGACGATGAGCCACTTGTAGATGTGGTTCGAAAGCTATCCAAGTAATGTCTATTGTCACCGCCATTGTCTGCATGACTGACCGCGTCACCAGTTATTTGAGCCATGCAATCCCAGATGTCTCCTATACATTTGAGCAATTAAGGTCGTCCCCTCATGGTCATGATATCCGGTTGCTTATATATTCCCTGGCGGACAACTCGCGCAATCCATTGATCATCGCAGCGTTGATGTATGATAGAGCATGGTTACTCTGTCTTCGAAGTGATTAGCTAACATGCACAGGATTCTGAAATGGCAATTCGAAAACACGGCTGATACAGACTGGGGCGTGAATGAGAGCCGTGGATTTGCTTGCGAATACATAGCCTGGCAATTTCTCTGTCATCTGACACAGGATGAGGAAATTGAGTTTCTATTGTGGGAGCTTCGTAGTCCCCAGCGCAGCTCTACTTCGTTTTCCCTGGAAGAGAGAGATAGAGCGTTTAGGACTGGAGAGCAAGGTAATTCGCATGACATCGAAAGAGCACCGCTGCGGAGGTATTCGTATATCTCCCGCTTTCTTGGAAGGAAAAATGAGGATGTTCCATCAGACCACGAGGCCGGATATGTTGAGGACCCTTGTTATGAGAGACTTTCTCTGTTCTTTGGCTTGAATGCCCTCGAAATTGCGACTATAGCTCAAGCGAAGAAATTCCTCAGTCAGAAGGTTGTCCAAAGAGTCATTGATAATATCTGGAAGGGTGAGATTGTATTCTGGGACTCACTGAGTGTGCACTCAAGAAAGAGACCACAATTCTTCAACGAGAAGTATGTCCTAACACTACTTGACACTGTTAACATACTAACACTCGATAGAACGGCAGACCCATACTCACGACTAAGAGTTCCCGTGTACCGTAAAGCTTTTGAAGCCGGATTCTTCGTCTCGTTTCTGTGCCTCTACTACGCCGTTTTGGTCGAGAGAAAGCCAACAGGGATAGGCGTCTTTGAGGCTCTGATGTACATCTGGATTGCGGCATTCGCATACGATGAGCTGAGCGGAATGACCGACGCAGGAGTGGCGTTTTACCAGATGGACTTTTGGAAGATTTGGAATCTGGGCATCATCGGCACGGGCCTTGCCTTTGTTATTGCAAGTGAGTCATTCTGCTGCAGTATTCAGCTGTCTCATATCCAGCTGAACTGTGCTCTGTGCCATCGGACCGGCCGTGTGAGATTGCCCACTAACGGGGCGTTAGGAATTGTGGGACTGGTAAAGGAGAGCGATGCTACCACGGACATCTCCTTTGATATTCTATCTTTGGAAGCGTTGTTTCTTGTCCCGAGGTATGGGCCACTGAAACTAGGCTGAATATCGGATGGAAACTGACCTCGATACAGAATCTGCTCGCTCGTTAGCCTGAATTCTTATTTTGGAAGTCTGGTATGCCCGACGGAGTGTCCGAACGTTTCTGGATTATCTACTCACACTTCTATGCCATAGATACCGGTGTTGAAAGAAATGGTATCCGACGCCTAGTTACATCACTGGTTCCCGAAAAGCAGTAAGGCTGACTGTCGAACTCTCTAGACCAAAGCGTTCTTCCGTTTCATCCCCGTAGTCATCGTGCTTTACCTGGGTAAGTGAGCCGTACAGAGTATATACTCGAAACTCTATACCTGCTGAGCCACGGCGCCACACTGTGGAGAGACTAAAGAATATCAACCATTGATGATCACTTGCAGGGTTCTTGACAACGTTCACCATGCTGGCGCGAGACCGACTGACTCTCCGACAAATGTCATGGATCTTAGTTAAGGTGTTCTTTGGGTACGCGGTGAAAAAAGGCCACAGATCCCAAAATTGCGAGAATACTAACGCAAGGCAGATCAAACGTCTTGGGATTTGTGCGTTCACTGCCCTTTTCCTCTCGTAACATGTCTTCCTATCGTTCAAATTCCGGGCAAAAATGGTTGGCTCTCGATGCACGTTGAGCTCCTCACTAACGGTGGCTTAATGCATGATCGATTGGTCCACATAGGATATTGCTCATGATGTAAGTGCATATTTCATTGAACGTTTTCGCTGTCATGCATCGGGGTTTGAATTTGTCCGGAGATTGGTTGGCTGTTGTGTGTCGTTGGGGGATGGCGCTAATGTGCTTAGATTTCCCCGATCTTCGGCTACGGTTTGATGTGAGTGTGCCACTATTTCTTACCTGTAGCGGGTGCTACTATTATATTAAATTATTTTTTTGAGGAAAAGAATATCGTCGCATACGGATTTGATCACGTTTCTTTTCTCGAATCAAATGTGGCGTGGACTGTGCAGATGGAGATTTCCGGGGATGCGGTGGCCAGTCCTTGGAGGGGAAAATGGCTGATGATGCTCGCAGGCTGATTTTTGTCTCCATGACCAATTTGCTGTTAATTTCCTCTTTGGTCAGTTTGATGAGTATGAGTTTGGAGGGCGTATGTCGTTGTTATCCCGTGGCTATAACGGATGTAGCTAACCGGGATAGGTGCTGTCGCATGCTCGCGAGGAATATCTCTTCCAGTAAGTATTAAGCGGAAGCGGAATTAAAGAATTGAAATTCAATGGACCAATCACTGACACCAGAGACTAGATTATCCATTTACGTGCTGGAAAGTAGCAATTCTCGACGACTGACCTACTTCATGCCACCAATGGTTAGTACAAGTAGACTGTTTCGAGTCATGTAGATTGCTGCCCCATCTCGGGTGTCGATTGTCACACTTGGACTCTAACGATCACAATGCAACACAGAACCTGATCCCCCTCTTGTGCATCCGACCTCTGCGGCTCTTCCTATCTGCAGAGTCTATCCGACGCGTTCGCATCCTCCTACTCCGTGCTACACATCTTCCCTTCGTCGCTCTAATCCGAGCCTACGAAGCCATCCGACGACACCGTCCCCTCACCACCCATACTACAACTAGACGAAGGAGCACAAGTACCAGGAGATATTGTTACGAGCACGACCCGCTTATAGACAGGGACGAAGCCCCGACGGCGTTAGGGCCCGACCCTCCTGGTAGGGCATCCAGGACTAAGACTAAGGCGGGAGGGCTACCCGAAGCGCGCGGACCAGCACCGGAACAGACCGGTCGAGATGTGGTTGAACTGGCGGATGTGATCGACGAGGTGGATCGGTTGCGCATCCAGGTGGATCGGGTGGTTGCTCTGATGGCTGTCCGGAGGAGGCATTAGCTGTGCATGATTAAAGTACAGAGTATAGACTGGGTGATGTGGGATGGTACAGATATGATGATATAGCAGAATGACTCAAGTGTTGGAAAAAAGAAAAAAGAGGGGGAAGAAATGGCCGATGGTGGAGAGCCGGACGGGCGGGCCACCAGCGAAGGGATATGGACACGCACAACGCACACAACCGTGGATGTTTTATGGTACTCCGTACTCCGTCCTCCATCCCGTACCATGGATACTTCCATAGATCACTTTGATATTTGGAATACTCAACATTATAGATGCACAATTCAACCTTATTCATATATAGATTGTATGTCTACACTGGTTATATCGTAAGCAGCCTACACTGTACAGCTATATTGTCTGTCATGTCTAAAGTACCATGGCTCCTTCCTAAATAGGCAACCACTGTCTGCTGACGGGCTGTCATTGTCCGTTGAATGAGTCAATTCTTGAATCCCAATTAGAAAAACTAACAATACTATGTACACAATTAACAACCCAAATTAACCAAAATGATGCATTTGGCGACACGCACTGCCAAGACCCTTACCAGACTGTCGGGACAGACTAAACTCATTTGGTGAGGACGGTGCATCAGGGCAGAAACGAAATTGAAATACTTACAGCAAACAGATCAGAGCAGATACACTTGGAATGATCTGTGTATATACATAGTACAAATACAAGAACCACTGGCTGTCAGCCTCTGTTAAAGGTGTATAGCCATCACTAGTCAAGCTGTATAGGGCACCGCGTGGCTGTGATCGCCTGCCCTAATGAATCAATCGTCAACGCCTTCGGACGACCCGTAATAATTCCCTTCTGTCGTTCACTCCGGCGCTAAATCATCGTGCATCGTCTGGACCCGGTTCTGGTGTCTGTCACTCGCGCCTATCTGCCTGTCTGGCTCCAGCTGTCTGGTCACCCCTCTTCCCTTTCCTGTCTGTCTTGTTTTTTCTCTTCTCGGGGATCTTCCTTCCACTTTTTTCTCTCTTGTTATTATTTTCTCTCTCTCTCTCTCTTTTTGCCTTTCTACAGTAATTTCCGGTTCCTTTTCCTTTTTTTTCCCCCTGTTTTATTTTATTTTTTTTATTCTTATTTACCATAGTTGTTATTTATTGTTTTTTTTTTTTTTTAATTCGTCCGCCGCTTCTACACATCTCCGTTTCTTCCGATTCTGCCTTGTCTTTTGCAGGCGTTTAACAGCTGGTTTCCTGCAGTGCCCAGGCGGTCACTCCATCTCTTCACTATCATCATCTTCCTCTTCTCTCTTCTGGCTGCTTTCCTATTTGGTCTTTCGTTTCATCAGCCACAGTCATCCATGTTTGCTGCGGTTGTGCCCGTCCAGCAGCGGTGCTGTTGACCTTGGTGGCTTTATATACGCTTCTTCCCTCGCCTCTGATCCGGTGGCTTATAGATTTCAACTTTGTATATATCATCCTTCTATTGCTTCTTCATTACTTCTCTCGCTCTTCTTGCTTGCCTTGCTTGCCTACCAAGACGAACAACAATACGCTCGCTTCACCATGGATTGGTCCCCCAACTCTTTCTCTCCATCTTCGCCTCGAGCCCGCGCTTGGTCTGGAAGCCATGTGGCCTTCGATTCCTACACTTCCTCCCTACCGTCTGATTCTTCCCCTGTCTCCGCTCGTTACGCTGAATACCCTCCAGTCACTGGGTTGGGAATTGCTCATTGTGGGTTCGAATCCCACCCTAGTCACTTGAGGCTCTGCCCGCCTTCCGAAGCATATACCACTCTCCCAACAACTGGCTGGTCCATACCTTCCGATCCTCTACAGCAGAGACAAGAGCATATCTTGGAGGCTGGGCAATATGCTTCGACGACGACAACATCATCATACGAACCCTATCATGAGATCGCGTCTCCCCTCAGCCTGTACAGCACCCAAACACTCAGTGCCTCGCCCAGCTACAGCTCTGTTATGGAGCGGGGAGACCATCACAGTACCTTATCAGGCCAGTCTTTTGGGTACTGGTCGACCACACCCCGCTCCGACATCACTACGCCACCAGAAACGTTCATCAAGGACGAGTCACTCGAGTATTGGAGTCCACCTGTGATTCCTGAGGATAGGAATCCATTCGAAACATCGAGTATGATGATGATGATGCCTATGCCACAGGTCGTCCTCAACGATGGGCTTTCCGACCCACAGCTACCGGAACACACCACCACCAACAGTGACCGGCCATTCGTTAAACAAGACCAGCAGGTCGAGATTAAACAGGAGCCTCGAAATACCCCCGAGACCCCTAATACTGAACGACAACCCACACAATCATCCTCGGACACCGACAGAGACAATACCAAGTCCCCTCCGGTATTGAAACCGCGCACGATCAACGCTCGCGCTACCAGCGGCCTTCAATGTTCCATTTGCGGGGCTTGCTTTACCCGGCGCTCCAACCGTCGCGAGCATGAGAAGAGACACGACCCAAGTCGCAAGAGCGTCTATCAGTGTGAGTTGTGCGGTCGAACCTTCGGGAGGAAAACGGATCGGAAGCGGCATACGGAGAGTGTTAGTGTCCCTAGCTTTGAAATCAGCAGTTGATCCTTACTAAAAATCGGCATGTGCTACAGATTCACCAAGGACTACGGAAATTTGGTTGTGATGAATGCGGTCGTCGTTTCACAAGACACGACACGCTGTCGAGGTGTGTACAAATGGCTCTCTTGACTATTTGCCTTACCATCATGTTCGGGCACTGACCGGGAGCTTCTTTTTCCAGACACAGAACCGACGGCTGCAGTCGAAAAGGCCCCAAACTCTCCATATGAATTTCTCGAAGTAAACGATAGACTTGGGTCGGGACCCTCGTCCGTCAGCCGCGGCTGAGAGAACCAAATGCCGAATCCTCACTAACATCCTTTTGGTGATTTAATACGATCATCCGGGAGGGTCGAAAAATTCCGCATTTGAATACAGTAACGACCTACATTGACGGGACTTTTTTTTTTTTTTTTGGTGACCACTACGGTGACCCGCAAGACAGCACTAACGATCTTACCCATCTTCCGACGTTGCTCCGAATACGCACCTCGGCAAGAAACTCACCACGATCTATTTGTCTTCTTTTTGGAATGAGATACTATAAAAGACGGGCCAATGGCATTCATGACCTGGGAGGTTGTTTATATTTTTTTTTTTTTTGATTGAGTTGGTGGCATGATTTCGGTTGTTTGTTCTTTTGTTCTTGTTCTCGTTCTTGACAGCCATTTTTGGAAACCATTCTAGACTCAGCATATTTTGGGGGATAGAGTTAGGCGTTGGTGCAGGGGCCCAAATGATCGGCCCTTGATTGAGGTCATCTTGAGGCTAGAGGTCCTATTATTTTTTTCTTTCCCTTTTTTTTTTTTTTTTTTTGTGTGTCATTTTTGTTTCGCTTCACTTTTGACAAATACGGAACCATATACCTAGGTGCATTGGTTGACAGCGGAAAAGCCCCGGAGGTGGCATTGTCACCGATTTGGATAGCATATTATGGCCTGGTGCCAGACCATTTTTTTGTTCATGATTCACAATTTGATCTTGATTTGAATAACATTCTGCCCACGGCCTGGCCTTCATACTGAATTTGTCAGCAACCAATTGTTTCAGGTCGACTCAGGTGATGGGCAAAGGATGGATAGAGTGCCTTTGACCAACGTTAGTTCCTTCGGCTCTTAGCCGTCCGGGAAAGATTTAAGGTCCGTCCGTCGCCTAAACGGGCCCCAACCAAGGTTTGCGAATCGTGCTATCCAAAGATGGTGCGAGATGGATCCAATACAGGGCCAGGTCAGAACCTGTCGATGAAAGTCACAACCAGGATCGACGGGCACTCGCGACAGACGCCGGATGGAAAAGAAGTTCAGAAGTTTCCCCTTTCCCCGTTCCGCTTACCGAAAACGTCACCGCGAGCAGCACAGAGACCACCGGTTCTTGCTTTCGTGGTCACGGTGGAGAATGAGAAAGCGCCGATGGACCAGTCGTTAACTGCCACGCGCGGCGATGGGCCATCGAATAGATTGGAGAGGGAGGAGAATGGATTATTCGACACCCAAGAGCCACAACAAAGGCATTGAATGATTCGAATAGTCTTCTCGTCCTTTTGTTGGTTTAGTTGGTTCGGAATACGCAGTTTTTCCCGAGTCGAACTTTTCGGAGGGGGATCCACAGCCTAATCCGGTACAGGAACAAACGCCAATCGCTATCTCCGATGGAGTCCCGGAACGCTCCTCCGTCCTGAACTAGTCATGCCCCAGTCTCTCCACAATGGGGCACCTCTATCCTCAACAGGGCAAGAACCCTTCGGCGCGCGCGGTTTTTTGACGCTTGTCAACACTACTCTCCCTCAAAAGGCGAGACCGGATTCGCGCGGCTGACGGATCCATCCTCCGTACTTGTACTATCAACGGAGTAACAGAGTACAGAAGGACCTCACTTGTAGAAAACAGATATAGAGGGTCGGCGGAAACTGGAAATCGACCCGCGGCCCATCTCGGAATGCGGGTGTCATCAGAAAGACGGATTTTATGCACAGAACAAGCGCGCGGCGGTCAGGTTGTTCTTTGTTTATCACCTCCTCCCCCGTCTTTCAGCGTCAGCGTCTCCTCCCCGGGCAGGCAGGTGGCAACAGTTCAGGTACCGAAACACACAGGCCATCGGGGACCGTTGTCCGATGGTTTTGCAGAAGCCTGAAGATCGCACTGTCGAGTCAGACTCCGTACGAGTACGGATGACTGTACATAGTGCTACTATGCTTTGTACAAGTATATACTCCGTACTTCGTACGAATGCCACTGCATATACGTATGGACCGGAGTAACTACGGGTATTCCTCTCTAGTCTGTCCAATAGTCACCAGAAGAACGGGGCGAGTACTATGTACTCCGTGGACAACAGTCTGACCGGGTGTCCGTTCAGTGTTCCGACTCGGGATTTGAAGTTTTTCCTGTCATTCTCTATGGAGTATCCTTTGTAGTTCGTTATATTCGTAATTTTGAGCTGAGCTGAGCTACCTGAGCTGGGATGCTTTGTCCTGCGGAATATGTACACGACATCGTACTCATGACACGTGAATCGGGACTCAATTGATCCTGTTGACGATCTGAGCTGCTAGATAGAATAGCTCAGAATAACCCCTCTTCCAGCGTCGAATCCGTATCTCAGCGCAAGTACAAAGTATTGACCTCCGTACGGGATGTCCATGCCCGTGATGACAATGGAGTATCACAATGATAGGCCAACGTCCAAGTCACGCAGCATAACCAACACATATTCCTTTAGCAATGCTGTCATTTCCCCTCAGCTGAACGGCTGATGTTGCATTCATGCCAAACCTGCCATTGGATATTCCCAACACAACCAGTCAATGTAGCAAGGATGAGATACTATTTGCCAATCTGCCAGTATGACCACATGACAAGCACGAAGTAATTGCAGTTGTGCTACACAACGTCGTTGTTTGCCCCCCCCCAAAAGAAAAACCCTGGATGTGATTTTGCCGGTGTTGACCGCCCCGTGATGCGGGCGGATTTATTATTGACTGGTGGCCCTCCATCTCCCCGAGTCTCACCCGTACCCCAGATTGTCAAGAATCGAGAAAAGACCTAGATTCCAGTCACTCAATTTGAACAGAATGAGCTCCACCGAGACCGTGACGCGGATCACCGCAGAGAACGTGGCGACGATTTTCCCCGACGTGGATACCTCGCTCGCTCATGAAGTTTTCCCGACGGCTTCGACGACGACTGCGCGTGAGAGCAATGAGCTCGAGGGATACGATGAGGAACAGGTGCGGCTGATGGATGAGGTGTGCATCGTTTTGGACGATGATGATAAGCCGATTGGGAGTGCTAGCAAGAAGACTTGTACGTCCTCCCCTTTTCAACTAAAAATCCTAGCTTTGGCTAATGAAGTATTGTAGGCCACATAATGGAAAATATTAACCGCGGCCTCCTCCACCGCGCCTTCTCCGTCTTCCTCTTCGACTCGAATAAGCGCCTCCTCCTGCAACAGCGCGCATCCGAGAAAATCACCTTCCCCAACATGTGGACTAACACCTGCTGCTCGCACCCGCTGGGCATCCCCGGCGAGACAGGCGCGGAGTTGGACGCGGCTATTCTGGGCGTGAAGCGCGCGGCGCAGCGCAAGTTGGAGCAGGAGCTGGGGATTCCGCCGGAGCAAGTGCCGTTGGAGAAGTTTGAGTTTTTTACAAGGATTCATTATAAGGCGCCGAGTGATGGGAAGTGGGGGGAGCATGAAAGTGAGCCCAGCCCCTGTATTCCGATATTTGTTTAGTGAGGTGTGGTGCTAATGTGAACAGTCGACTATATCCTCTTTATCCAGGCCGACGTCGATCTGAACGTCAACCCCAACGAAGTGCGCGATGCGAAGTACGTGTCTGAGCAGGAATTGAAGCAGATGTTCCAGGAGCCCGGGCTCATCTTCACGCCGTGGTTCAAGCTCATCTGCGACACGATGCTGTTTGAGTGGTGGAGCCAGCTCGGTTCGCCTTCACTGGACAAGTACAAGGGGGAGACGGGCATTCGACGGATGTAATTTTGCATGCATACATACCTACCTACCTACATACATAATCAGATACCAATTTAAATTTCGGGAAAATTACTGCGTCCGCGCGTCCGTAACCAAAAACAAAACACAACACCCCAAGATCACACCCCCCACAATCGTAAACATCATCTGCGTCTTCCATCCACTCTGCACCAGCGCCGCCCGCTTACTATACTTCCACACCGTCCTCACATAATTCGCCAACCCATTCGCCAAACACGCCAAACTAAGCACCCAAAACACCAGACCCAGCGGTAACGCCATGCGCTTCTCAAGCCTTGTCGGCGGATTCCGGAAATGAAAGGAGATGATTATCGCGGAGGAGACGATGGCAAGGTACATGGAGAGGCGCAGCCAGGAGAGGAAGGTGCGTTCGTTTGCGCAGTGGTCGCGGGCGTCGGAGGTGGTGTTTTCGAAGAGGAGGGGGGCTGTTAGGGGGGCTGTGAGGAAGATGTGTTTTGGTTTGGGATCGGCTGTTGTGGGAGATGTGGTTTCGTTGTTTTCGGGCTCGGGAGAGTGGTTTATTCTGTTTGTTTGTTAGTGTTTTTGTAGATAAGTACGAGGGAGGGAAGGGAGAGGGAGAGGGAGAGGGAGTACTCGTCGACTAGAACAGGGCGCGAATTGAAGAGGTTGATTAGTGGGTTGTAGGAGGTTTTGAGGGGGTCTGGGTCTTCTGGGTCTGTCATTTTGTATGTTTTTTTGTATAGATTGATATCGAATGAGTTATGTACAGAGTAGAGTTGAGAATTGGAGAGATGAAAGATGACGCTTATCGATAATTGATATGACGCACGTGATTTGATCGGCGATTAGAAGTATATGGTTGAAATTGAGAATTTGAGAGATTGAATGGACAGATGTATGTACATTTCTTTCAAATAACCGTATCTATGTACAGATTAATATACACAGTCCTTGATATTGTGTTGACTTGTATGCCCAGTACTGCGGATATTACTGCACGAACTTGGTAGTATTCCAATCCGATGCAAACTAACTCGTCAGCAATCCGTCCTCCCTTTATCAAGAGAGACACTTACATTCCACGCATCAATCTTAAGGAGCGACGAGTTCGCCGTTCTCTCGACATTCGTCAACACCCCGATAGCTACACCATCATCAGCTTTCATTCACCAGGCGCATTTGATAACTCCGAGGAAAACATACCAACAATATTATTCACCCAGTAATACTTCTCACTCCCCGTCTCCAGCAGAATCCTCAAATGCAATTGCCCTGACGGCGACTTGGGCCCCGACGTCCGTATAAAGATATCCTCTCCATCGTTCGTCCGCAGGTTATACCGCGTGTCGGCGGAGAAGATGCCTGTCGCAGGGTCTGTGGTACCCCAGTCCGCACCGACGTTGAGGATTTGGCCTGCGTATACTGTCAGTTGTTTTAAGGATTATACACGGGGTATAGGTGAGGGACCTGATAGATGCGGCCCGGTAAAGTTCCCGCCGACTATGGGGATTGTCTTTCGAATGCCGGCAGGGCTGACAGGGCCGGGGTCTTCGAGTAGGTTACCGGCGCATTCGACGTAGGCTGTGTAGAGGTAGGAGAGATTGGGGGCTGGCGGTTGTGATGCAGTTGTGAGGGGAGAGAGGGAAAAGAGGGAGAGGAGGAGGATGTAGTTCAGGAGCATTTTGTTGACAATTACTCTATAGTTGAACCTACGTTCTCCGGTGATGGGAGGGCCTTATATACATCAACACCCGGATAAGCCGAATGATGTTAGGGCATCTGGTCAAAGTAGTGCGGGGAGATGCGGGGTTGCTTAATGTATTCGCAGGCAAAATAGCCAAAATAACACGAGTATATCCCTGTCCTCTCATTGGTTAATCCATATGTGTTCGTTCTCGGCTCGTCACGTTATCACGACCGCATTTTCTTATCGTCACTTCAGTTGATTGACTCATCGCCAATCCGCATACATGCATATATGACAGAGACCGCCATGTCTGACGGAAACTGAAACTGATCGCAGTACTGAACAATCCACGACAGCCATGGCTCGCCATGATCGCTCCGGCGACCGATACCATCATCCATTAACCTCCGGCTACTCAACCTCTCCCCTAGCCGAAACCGCCATCGCCCGCGACATCCAAAACTACTACGCAGATGATCAAGGGTCCATGCTCACGAGCGACGACGAAGACTCAGAAACAGGCACTGTGCGTCCGTTGAATGGCAGCGAACCCGGGACGAACCCTCACTCGTTAGCGGGGTCTTATCGGCGACCTAGCTTTTTCACCACCGTCTCTCATGCGACGGTCGTTCCGTACCATGCGGATCGGGAGGGATTGACGCGCGGGGAACGTGACCAGGCGATTGAGGAGGAGAGACGATTGCTGAGTGACAATCATGTTATTGGGGGTGGGCACGGTGGGAGGGGGATGAGTCTGCCGCAGAAGATCTCGGGGTTTTTGTCGCGTAGGTCCGCGGAGCCTTTGAGACGGCATAGTGTGCATGCCGCGACAGAGGATACGTCGTTGCTTAGGCCGGACAACTTCCAGCCCCCAGAACCAGACCGAGAAGAGATTGATCGCAAATGGGAGGAAGCAGTGGCTGCGGGGCGGATAAGGACATCGTGGAAGCGCGAAGCACTGGTTATCAGCAAATATGCCGCGCCGCTGGTCGTAACGTTTTTGCTTCAGTACTCGTTGACTGTCGCTAGTATCTTCACGGTGGGTCATCTGGGAAAGAAGGAGCTTGGTGCAGTTAGTCTGGCGAGCATGAGTGTGAATATTACCGGATATGCAGTATACCAAGGTCTCGCGACGAGTCTGGATACTCTCTGTGCGCAGGCTTATGGATCCGGGAAGAAGAAGTTGGTTGGTTTGCAGATGCAGAGGATGGTCATTTTCCTCTGGACGTGTACTATCCCCATTGCGCTGCTGTGGTTCTTTGCGGATAAGATCCTGATGAGAATTGTTCCGGATCAAGAGGTTGCTTATTTGGCAGGATTGTACACCAAAGTGCTCATCTTGGGGGCCCCGGGGTATGCTTGTTTCGAGAGTGGGAAACGGTTTATGCAGGCGCAGGGGTTGTTCTCTGCGTCTCTTTACATTCTCCTAATTTGCGCACCGCTTAATGCTTTCATGAACTGGCTGTTTGTTTGGGTAAGTTTGATCATTTGAATTTAGTGAAAGATGCTGACAACATAGCACTTTGGCTGGGGCTTTGTTGGAGCGCCAATTGCAGTCATGATAACGGACAACCTAATGCCCACCCTACTATGCCTCTACGTCTACTTCATTGCCGGCTCTGAATGCTGGAATGGTCTCTCAAAACGCGCACTGTCAAATTGGCTCCCGATGATCAAACTAGCCCTCCCGGGTCTCATCATGGTCGAAGCGGAATGTCTAGCCTTCGAAATCCTGACGCTTGCATCCTCTTACCTGGGTACAGACGAACTCGCCGCCCAATCCGTCCTCTCCACCCTCGGCAGCATCACCTTCCAAATCCCCTTCCCCCTCTCCATCGCAGCCAGCACTCGCGTCGCAAACCTAATCGGCTCAACCCTCGTCGACTCCGCACGTACCTGCGCAAAAGTATCCTTCACCGGCGCAACCATTGTCGGCCTCCTCAACGTCCTCCTCCTATCCTCCCTCCGCTCCTACCTCCCCCGCCTCTTCAGCTCCGACGAACAAGTAATCGACCTCGTCGCAGCCGTCCTCCCACTTTGTGCCGCATTCCAACTCTTCGACGCCCTCGCAACGAACTGCAATGGCCTCCTCCGCGGCCTGGGTCGACAGGCCTTTGGAGGCTGGGTGCAGTTATTCTGCTATTATGCCGTTGCGATGCCGATTAGTTTCGGAACGACGTTTGGGCTGGGATGGGGTCTTTATGGGCTTTGGACAGGTGTTGCGATTGCTTTGGGGCTGGTTTCGTTGATTGAAGGGATGTTTTTGAGGAGGACGAGGTGGGAACGCGCAGTGGAGGATGCTATTCAGAGGAATTCGTTGACTTGATGCGCTGCTATTGAAGGTTGTGGTATATGCGGTATGAGTTATGTTGTATGTATGGTTATATATATATGCATTGGATTGTGATGTATTGTTTGTATATGAAATCGCCTCGGCCCCTCCAGCTGCTCTTCCTCTACCTAAGGGCCCGGGCCGGGGATCAAGCGTCCTCGGTAACACGGCCGGCAAACTCTCTGAGGACGCTTTCCAGGGAAGAATAGATTTTGTTCAAGATCGCCACTTGCATTCCTGCGGATTGCCTTCAATTTCACAACTACTCATACGAAGCGAAGCGATCTTTCCGCGTCAATATCATACCGTTAGTATTGGCTGTATATCTTTCATTCGACAAGCACATCCACATTGGCGACTTTTCCACCAAATACGTGGAAAAGGTGCTTCGTGGACGTTATTGCGATTGTGTCCAGCGTAAGTATCAGGGCAAGATGAGTTAATTCGGTCACGAACGTATACCTGGGTAGGTCAGCTTCAGGATTAGCGAGTTCCGAAGGAGGACGCTCTTACATCACCATGCCCGCGGCTATCTCCATGATCAATTCAAAAAGTATTTTTAGTAGTAAGATACTTCTATCCCGGTAGCCATCGTCGGTAGCGTTGTCTGCTTTCTGAGAAGTCATTTTGACTGGAGCGAGGTTGTTGATCGTAGGCTGTAGTTGTCAGTTGAAAGATGTAAAAGGTGATGCCTGAGACGACGTGAGCCATAGATCATCGAGATAATCGACCTTCTGCCTATAATCCCATCATCTTCGGGAATAATACACCGAGACTTTCTGGCAAAATGTTTACTAATAATACAAAAAACCACACCTCAAACGGTAAAATGAAAACACCGCTGCTAGACAAGATCACTTGCTGTCTTCTGGGTCTAGGCCTAGGTCTGATAATGTACGAACCAGCCTCATCCCTAGTCCTGAATGGATCTTCGAGCTGACGATACCAGAGCCGCTTAGGCAAATGATAAACTCCCGAGATTATATGACGACGGAACTGACGGGCAGGAGTCCTGTGCTACTGTATATTGCTGGTCCATGCGAAGACTGGTGAACAGTTTGCTGATATGGGTGCCGGCTTTGATATTATACGCTTGGTTTGCTGTTGTTGTCAGAAGTCACAAAGAAATAGATGGCTCTCCTGTGTGACTTGGCTATGCTTGAAAGGGCACAGGAGATTCGTTTGGCGTCTATAACCCCTCCCCCAGTTGTCTAACTATGGCTGTTGCGAGCATACTTGGTATATTAGGATCTGATAGGTGAATTGAAATGGAACAGGCACGGATAATGACCAAGACACGAATTGAATATAATTAGCATCGCAACAACATTTCCTATAGGAACGTAAGAGTATATTTACATCAACTTTCACGTTATGTCTTTCGATTTCAACATTTCCAGACCGGTGCATGATGGCACATACATGCACGGGGTTGCGAGCTTCATGCTCATAGTGATGCCGTTTTGATATGCGTTATTATTTAATCAAGTTTATTGTCCATACCGAGCCCTAGAGCTATGACAGTTAGTTGACACGTCTATTCGAACGATCAAGCACGAATTGATAATTCCCACGTGTGATTTGCTTCTATTGTATAGATTATTTCCTGTTTCGTCCCGTAATTTTAGTAGCGAAGGTTGCCTGAGATCCTTACAGATGAGTCATGTAGACATAACGGTGGCATTCTCTACTCTCTGGTACCTCAAAGCTAAGACCGACCGCTCTACCGTCTCTCATCACTCTCATCCGTTCCATATCAGCCACCAGACTCACCAGCGAAAATGTCCTCTTAACAATGGAAAAGAAAACAAGACTTCAGATGATAATGCAAAACCATCATGGGGAGCACTAGTTTCTTTCATTCTTCTAGGCTCAGGGTTTGGCTTGTGGATGTAAGTACCGACTTCCATTATCGCTAATAAATAACCACTAGACTTACATTTCGCTTAGTGGCTTTATAGCAAATTCTATATTGCTAGGATCTATTTCGGGCAAAGCGGTTACTGAAGACTTTTTGCACATGCAGGAATTAATGTTCTCTGGGTTTGCAATGGGGGTGAGTTCATTAAGCTTTATATGGGTGATATTTGCTACTAGACAAAAGCGTCAAGGACAAGGAGATGGCTCTGCTGCTTGAGTCTGCTTGCCTTGTACGATGTCTCCGGATTGTATATTTGTCATATGTTCTATGCTGTCTGCCACGGTAGTGCTTGGTTGTATAGCTTCGCATTGCTGAATGGAATGAGATAGAGACAACCATGTAGGCGATAACAAAATAATCATGCTCACTCAGCGTCTAGCTAGCATGGCCGTCATTCTTATACCATGCTGCTACTACTTCGAAGCAGGAGACGGTTGTGGAGATATCTCGAGCGCTTCTGATGGTCGATTCAAAACCATTGGGTTTGGAGAGTCAAAGGAGCATGCGTATTTAGATTCTGCAGCCTGAGAATGTGACGAGAACAAATGCCTCGACTTCAGCTCGCTGCCTAGACTTCCACACAGTGCTTCATGACATCAGCTACAATCTACACCTGCAGCTCTTTCCACCGGTCATTCCTATAGAAACGCCTACCCCATGATTCACTCATTCATCGCGAAATACTGGGTCTATCCTCTAAGAGACATATACTTGTACGTCCTCTTGCAAATCCCCTAGTGCTAGGGTTTGAATGGCATCTCTCGTTTTCTTTTCTTGTATGAGTAATACTTGCAGTAGTTGTATGTGATGCTGGATCGAACCTGTGAAAAATACACTCAGGATAAACGTATCATCCGATATGACAGCAGAAGGAAGCCAGCATAGTGCCCAAGTCGCTATAGCTTGGGCCAGTCTATAACACAGAAAAGAATTTAAAAACAAATAAACAAAGGAAAGAAGCAAGAATACTAACATAGCCTTAAGCCGTGATCAATCAAGCTAGTCGTTGATCAAAAACCACTCGAATGTTCCTTTCACGATATTCCCCCGGAATAGTCGTTGAGGATAATATCCTGTGTTGGCTACCCTACATGGCATTTATTTCATATGTGGGTGTCGCGAGATGTACTAGAGCAAGCAGAGCATGACATATCGAACAGGTGGTCTAGTCTGGTCGCGGGAGGGTATAACTCAGAACTGTACTATCTTCGACAACCGGAGAGCATTTATGTTGTCAGTACACTCAATACTCAATACTGCATAGGGCAGCTACTAAACCGCCGCCGAGGGCCATTTGCGAACTCACTCGGAACAGGTGTGGCATTTTTCACTGTCTTGTCGTTCAATGCGGGGGTTGGGTTATTGCGAACAGTGCAGGGGGTTGCACTAACGTCTAGGAATATGGCTTCGACAGTCCAACTATTAATAATGTCAGCTCTATGCCAGGGTAAAGGAAGGATATTAGAGCCCTCCAATGAGGCGGGACGCTTCATGCGGATGGTATCTGTGTTGGGCATGTTTCACAAGGTATGTTTCCCATTTGATTGATGGATGGGAGTTGACATGTCAACTATTGTAGCGGTATATTGCAGTAGAGTTATGGACGCACCTAATCAGGGTGGATGTAGGAATCTGGCTGGTTGATAGATGCTGGACGATGGATGTTGAATATGGACGGTGGGAGAAGAAGAAAAAATGTTGTATCGGAGATAAACTAAATGGCCGTTTTTAATGTGGATGAAGTGAAGACCTGATAAATACCAGCCCTAGAGCTGCTCAGAACCAACTTTGAGGTGATGGTATTGATTGCGCATTGCTCTAAATGCTACATTGAGAATAAGGCTAAACTACTACCGTGTACAATAGGGTCTTGTACTATATACTAACTTTTCAGACGACCAGCGTCTAACAGTAAATGTCTATTAATTAAGTCTGGAAGATCCATCGAGGGTCTTTGTCACCCTGGAAATCCCCCTCCGAGTCCCCAATATCACCAATCAAAGCATTCAAGCCCAAACGTTCTCTCTCCTCGGCCTTTGCGGCATTCTCTCGCTTCAGAACGATCCATAAAATACCCACGACAGCGATATTAGCCACGAGATATCCAAGCGCAAAGCCGTGTCCTAGGAAGTATCTCGGTGATGTCTCGGTACGGTACAGCTGCGTACCCAACACGGAGCCCAAGTTTCCAATAGATATTTGCATGGCGTTGGCAATGGCACGTTTCGTTTGTCCCGAAACGTTGTTGGCCGGCCAGGAAAGGACGATGGCTACAGCGGGGTAGACGCCCGCTGTGGCGAAGAAGGTGCCCAGGTAAGACACACCGGGTCTATCTTGGGAGAGAAGGAGGATGTAGCCGATGATAGCGAGGCCGGAGGAGCCCATGATGAATGGTGCGCGCAGGTGGACGCGTTCGGAGAGTACGGCGACAATGATAGAGAGGACAAATGCCACAGCGTAGGGTGGGATGGTGAGGAGCTGGGCTTGAGCGGAGGAATATCCGAGCTGTTGGATGATGGTGGGCTATGATTGTCAGATTCCGAACCACTGCACATGTAGAATACCCGACTTACCATGAAAAGTGAAAGAGTATACAACGGAAGCGCCATTGTGTGGAACCCAAGTCCATATAACCAGACCTTTGGATCCTTAAAGGCGTCCATAACAGCGGACCAGCTGAACTTCTCTTCCTGCGTGGAATCGTTGTCATTTTTAAGACGGTGGTAAATAAATTGCCGTTCTTCTTCCGATAAGAACTCGGCGGTTGTTGGGTAGTTGTACACCCAGAAGTATGCAACGACTGACATGACAACGGTCAATAGACCCTCCAAGATGAAGATCCATCTCCAACCGTTGTAGCCACCAACACCTTTCATATGCGCAATGCCCTGAGCAAGTTAGTATCGAGTTCAATCCCTTGTGTGAAAGGTGAGACCAACCCAAGCGAGGATTCCACCAAAAGCACCAGCCAGCGAAGCAGCGCTGAAGAAGAGCGCCACACGATAGTGCTGCTCATTCCGCTTATACCACATGGACAGATAAAACACCACACCGGGGAACAGTCCACTCTCCGCGATACCCAAAGCTGTGCGCGACGTGAGATATCCGGCGTAGTTGTTGACAACACCCAGTAGTGTGGCAACTATACCCCAAACCAGAGTGAGGGTGGGTAACCAGATCCGGGGTGTAGTCCGCTTTAGCACGATGTTGCATGGGATTTCGAATAAGACGTAGCCGATGAAGTACAGCGTTAGACCAGTCAGATATTGGTCGCCAGCTATTTAGAATTAGTACACTAGGTTCTGAGAATCGTTATAGCCGGCAGCGCATACTCATATTAATATCGTCTGCCATGCCTTCCAGGCGCGCATTGCCAACATTACTCCGGTCCAGGAACGACAAGAGATACAGAATCGTCAATGGTGGAAGTAACCGCGAATCGAGTTTCCGCAACAATGCCTTCTCGTTGATGTTGATCTGGCTCTCTGCCGCAAGACTGCTTGCGGCCGGCGAGGCCGATTTCCCATCTTTTTGTTCCGGTGAAACCTGCCATCCGTTCTTTTCTGCGACTTCTGTCATGATCTCGATGCTAGCTTTGGCAGGCTCTAGAACGGCCACACCCAGCTATTGCGCAAAGCGATAATTCGAATATTTAAATTTAGAACCAAAGATGCAGAGATCAAATGTCAGAGGAAAAAGAAAATATAGGAAAATATTTAGCTCTGCATGGCAGATAGCACACCATCCTTGACGCGCTGCACGCGATAGGGTTGAAGCGGTCCATTTGCATCATCATGGTGGACACCAATTGACGCTCGTAGAGACTGCTTATTATCCGGTACTTCAAATTGGAGTCAAGTTTCAGCATCAGACCATGATAGGAAAGGATCAAAGTGAAAAACCGGCGTTGCAAGGCGTTGGATATGAGCAATTCGGAGACTGCGATGACGAGATCAGATGGGTGGGGTTCAACACGTGCTGCTATTTGTACTTCGCTGTGGTTATGCAGGGAGCTCATTTTATTATTCCATTGAGGTACTGACTCGATCAACTCGCCCGAGAAACTATGCACTTGTCATTGGAAAGAGCAAAAGACAAAAAAATAGAAGCTGTGATGTGGTCACGTGAAACTCGTGAATCTTGTAGAACCTCCAACTCATGCGCTGAAATCGTTCTCTTGGCCCTTCCGCTTGAGATAACCCAATAATACACTTCCTATTACCAAGGATACGAACTAGAGTGCTCAATTCATGCGTGCCAATAATCTCGGGCACAAGCGCAAGACTTATTTCTTAGCCCGTCATCAAAGCCATATCCGACCCTAGCGATCTCGTTTGCCACCGTTGTTCTGATGGTGTCAGATTAGGATTCAATAGGGGAGGGGATGGCTTTACATGAGGATACCGAAGAATAGCCCAACAAATAGGGCAACGTTCTTATCCCGCATCTTTGCTACTGCTTAAGGCACGGTTGTCTCCTGTTGTCAGGAAATCGATTAGGTAGGAATCGATGGTCTAAGGATTACGTGGTGTAGGCATTCAACTGCAACCCCAGACACTGGGTACATCATTCAGTAACATACACATGAGGATTGTCTTTCGCTTTTTCGAGGTCTGGTGACAGTCCACCAGCAACTGGCACATGTTGAACAATATCATGGATATGAAGATGAAGCAAGTGTTCATCGCCAGACGATTCTTCCGAAACTCTTGTTCAAAAGAGTCTTGTTTTCTATGTTTAACATCCAGGATATTCTTTGCTAAACTGGCGGTCGATTTGGAGATACAAGGACTGGAAGAGGGCTTGCATGATCTAGCGGCTTACATTGCCATACCCCTGCAAATGCCAAATATTATGCTCTCTGCATGATACGACATTCTCAGCGTGGTTTGAGGAGCGGTTGTATTCTAAGTTGCTAGATGTTGAGTATACCGGCAAGAGATGATTCAAGAAATACACGGTCCCACAAACGTTATCACTCAATTGGAGTAAGACTGCCTTGGCCACAGCATCTTTACACCCTCTCATCTGCGGGTTCCCGAGCCAGTCTCCAATCAGGTCTCCTAAATGAGTCGTACTGAAGGCCGGATCTGAAGAGAGGTTTGAGAAGGTACAGTGCGATTGGGTTTTGGATCATCGATGATGCTCTCATCTTCCATCGGTTCTGGGCCGTTCTCGGCTGGTTGTTGTACATGAATGTCCATTTTGCTCAAGTTGCTGCATGTATGCAGAAGAGAGAGCAAAAAAATGCAGTTCTGCAGTAATCATTTCCATTACAGCATTGTGGCGTAGTCCTCGGGTGCCTTATATTCTCATCATATTTCTTTAGTATCGATCAGTCTAGATACTAGCAAGAATCAGTCACCAAGAGTTCTAACGACTTTATGCACGCTCTTCTCTTTATCAATTCCAACCGCTTGGATTCAATCAAGCTATTTTCAGTCCCATTGGGTTCGTATCGCTCATCTGAGTCACAAAGAGCATACGTGATGAATGTCTCTTAAGGGAAGTTAGGTAGTATTTGGCAACTGGATGAGGGTCATTTTCAGAGTGGCGTCTGTTGTGGTGAATAATGGGGTGTTGATAGGATGAAAGGTTAATGCAGAAGTTTAGGGCATCAAAAAGGGCCCAACAGACTCTGATGACCTTGATCGTTTGGATAAACCATGCCAATAACAAATTTGCGGAACTGGCTGAAGTGGCCTCTGCATTCGTGACAGTATCGGTCAGTTCCTCGACTGGAGTGAATAGACACTCCCATGAGTGTCCTACCATAGCATCAGCCTGTCATACGGTTTTGGGGGGGGGTTCGCCTTTGCAACCGATGATACAACAACTTGCCAGGGTGCTTTGTTTATATGCCAAATGTCTAGTTGAAGAAAGCAGCGAGATCGCTGTATCGAAAAAAAAAAAAAAAAAAAAGCAGACATGAACACAAGGTGGCTGCCTGGGCAAGCGCAATGGATTAGGCGTATGTTTCTTGGTGTTTAATGACTTGAATAAATCGCCTGTCTGACGATGTTTTAACGGATCTATGTGCATGCTATCCAAGGTTGAGACTTAATGTTTATATGTTTCCTTGACTAATTGGCTTTCTCTCATGTAGAATTCAGCACCAACAGACAAGAGCTATATAGGAGCTCGACGATTCAAGCTGTATATAAGCAGAAACGCCAAAATACATGCGTCGGAAATGTCACGATAAAGGAACGCGGTTGCTCTAGTGGCCTTTGGCCTGAGTTTGGAACTGTCGCCCGCAGGATCCTTCAACAGCGATTTGCCCTCTCAGCAAGCCATGGATCAAAACCACAGCACACGCTGCATTAAATACTCATATCAGTATGTAGACTGACCACCGGTGGGAAAAAAGACATCGGAGGTCCTGTCGGTGTTGATGAGCCAGCATACAGCACTAGAGTCGGACAATACGCTAACAGGTCCTTGTCTGGCTTCTGGAAATGGGATCCTTTGGTACGGGCTATACTTTATTTTTCAGGGATGGAGAGTAATTGGTCGCTTGGGCATAAGCAGAAATGCTAGAATATCTGCGTCGAGAAATATAAACCACGAAAATGCAACGTGGGAGTTTTGTGGTCTGTGGACTATGCTTGACACTGGCACTCAAAGAAACTCTTCAGACGCCATTGGTCCCGTGGGGTAAAGTCACCGTACATATTGTACTGGATGCCAGTTCGCACCACATATGCTGCGACACGATAAGTCCTGTTTTTGACGCCTACGCGAGAGAGGAATGTTGAATACGCTGTCGAGACACGCTCGAAACGTATCCGCTTCTTATGTTGAAGTTTAGAGAGTGGGCATCGATAGTTTTGCGGCTTGTCGAGACAGCATCGTTTGGGTACGGACCATCATCGAGTGAACTGCACTGGAATAGTGAATGAGAGCCATTGGCCATTGCTTTGAGGACTGGTACTTGAGTAATTAGTCGCTTGGGAAGTGAGAGTCGACGATGGCAGTCGCCTAATCCAACATCAGCCATAGTACTTGATGAGGAAAGAAACTTGCATGTACAAAATAGAACAATCGACACGTGTATAAAATGAAAGAAAATAACGTATATACAAGGATAGACAGCCACCCAAGTATCGATACACAAACCGCAAAACATGTAACACCCATTTGTTCTTAGAATATAAAGAGATAAAAGGTCATAGCGGTCATCTCATCGTAAAAGCCATGCATGCCCTATTCAGAAGACATGTCAGACAACAGACTGTCATCACTGGTGCTTGCCTTCGTCACCCGCGACCCCTGACTCCTCTTCTTTCCCTCCTTCTTTTCGATCCGTCTCTTACGCTCTCGCTCTCGCTGTCCGTCGCGGAAGTCGTCAGGTTGGCTTTGACTCCGGCTGGACTCGCCGCGACGAAGATCCTTGACCTCCTTGATTACTTCGCGGAACCCTTCTTCGATATTGTTCATTCGCGCTAACACGAGCTTGCTCAGTCGATTCTGGTTCTCCGGGCTAATTGGTCGATGGAGACCGGCTGCATATGCCATCTCCGTCGTCAGGCTTCCGGGTAGTCCGCCCATGAATTCGTTGGCTATCGCGCGGTTGTCTCCTATATCAGAGCCCAGGCCATATAAAAAGGGGTTCTGGCCGCGGCCTCCTCTTGGGTGAGAATCGGGAGCTGAGGTGCCGCCAAAGTCGGGAACGGGGATGGGGTGGGAACGAGACAGGGTGTCAGTGTTGTAGGTCCGGCTAGTGTTAAAGTCGGCTCTTCTAGCGGTCAAATGATCCACCGAGGTGGAAACGGCCCGCTCAGGGGTCTCCGCTCTAGACCTGACAGGCACGCTAGGAGCCGCGCCGTCTTCGTCCCGGTTTTCTAGACGGGTTGGAGCATACCGCATGGTAGCAGTGGAGACGGTTCGTGAATGAATTTTGGGTCGTCGAATAGGACTGTTCTTTCGCGAGAGATGTTTCGCCGTTGATGGACGAGAACTGTAGAATTTCGGTGGTGGGCCCGATGTCTCTCTAGCTGTTCGTTGTCCCGAAGAGCTGCTGCTACTGGAATTCCGAACAATAGATTGCTTGTCCTCGTTGTCGGTCCGTTCATCGTCACCCTCGATATCAGTGTGTCGTGAAAGCTGTCTTGCCCGCTCAGGAGGAAATAGGGGGTTTCTTCCGCGGTGTACAGCTACCGGTGTTACCCTGTCCTCCGGATTAGAAGCTACTGATCGTGTGGCCTCGGTAAAGTCGCGTATACTCTCCTGGAGTCTTCTTTGGAAAGGGAAGCGCAGCCGTTTTGGTAGTCTTTCCAGGCGGGTTACCTCCTTCGGATCCTGCTCAGCCGGTGGATGAATCGGACCGGGTCCCATTCCCTGCATCCACGTTTTGACCATATTACTGCTGTCCTGACCTTGTGCCGAGCTGGCACGCCTGGTGGACTCGTCTTTAAATAACCGGTGGAAGACCTCATCCAGAGCACGATCCTTCTGGTAGGTAGCCACTGACGGTTCACGAACGAGTCGAGGAGCTTTAGCACTAAAAGTCCTGAAACGATTATTGCCGGGTCTCCGCATGCGCGCTGCGGTCGCTTCACGGGGTTCAGGGAGATCGACCAGATCAGTTGGTTCAATGACCTTGGAGGCAAGAATGGTCTTCTCATAGAAGCAAATCGTAAACAGGATTGGAAAATGCGTAACTTTGATAATCATGCGGTTTAGTCTCACAAATTTCCGGAAAGGCATTATGAATCGGAAGGGCGTGATTACCCAAGCCAACAAGTTCGTCGGCGCGACATAGGAGAAAAGCGCATCAGACTTGACCATCGAAATCGTGTTGACGGCAAATAAAAACTGATGTTCCTGATAGGCATTCTGCACAATCCGCATAAACGAATTTGTGAGGACGGTGATTAAGATGGTGATGATGACAAAATGGCAGATGAAGAGAAACAACGTCAAAATGGTCTTCCCCAAGGGATTGTATTCATCCCAAAGGGTCCATGCCGCGGGACTAAATCCCATCAACATCTGAAACAGGGCATAGGCCACGGACCCAGCTGACTGTTCGTCTCTGTTACCAAACGACAAAGTAAATGCAACCAAAAAGCCGCTGCAGGCGATAACAATCAAAACAAATACGGCAATGAGATCAGCGGCCATGATCCGGAATGCGATTAGCAGCTGAGAGAAGTAGCGATAATGATCCAGGACTGAGAAAAGACGCGGAAATACCAGGACTGCACTGGCAGCCAGGATATCGTATGCTTCATCGGCAACCATCTCGTGGCGGGTGAAAGGTATCACAGCGCCAAAGAGCCGCATGCAATAGTAGCAAAAGAGAAACAGCAGGATTCCCAGATCAAACACGTTCCAGAAACTCATCAGGTACAAACTGAATCCTTGCTCGTTGAAGCCAACGATCTCGTCCAACATGTAGCCCGCGCTCCAAAGCCAGAAGACGATTTCCAAAGTCGATATTTCTAATTTCCTTTGCTGTAAGACCGCCACAAAGAGTCCCAAGAGCACGGCGAATGAGATTGTTGATAGAAACTGTCTGTAACGGGGAACCCTCAAACGGGAGAGTTTGAAAAGAGACGCATCTCTGGGGTCATATAGAGTGACAGCACGTCGAACTGGGACCATCCTGTTCTCCGAAATATCGCTCCCGATCTGGCCAGTGCCAGGGATCGGCCCTCTATCGAGACGGCCTTTTGGAATACGGTGAAGGCTATCTGCGGCAGAATGGAAAACAATGGTACCAGCCCAAATAGCTTCCAATTGTTGCACAACCACCGGATGCGCTAAGAACCGTTTTGCCTGGGCTCGAATTGCAATCTCTAGACACGAGATTCGGGCCGGCCCAGCCAAATGTCTAGGCGCGCTCGAACCCTGGGCCGTATGTGGGTTGCCATTGACTCCTGAGACATGAGCCTGAAGCGGATAGAATTCAAAGGATAGCGCATCAATCAACTCCCTAGTTGTATAATCCCTCAACAACTTGATGGCCAGAAGTTCGCTTACCATGGCCCGGGTTTGACTTGTTCCGCTATTAGCTGGGTAGAGCTGGACTTCCTTGTTGAACTGCAGACAGTTGGTCATCAACGCGTATAGAGTTGCTCGGGAGAAATGCGACGTCATAATCCTCTGCTGGATCGGTTTCACCAAGAACTGAGATATTTGAGGCGAACGCAATTGGTCCCACGATAGGGTGGTCTCGCAACGGGAGGCAATGAGCGAACGGATGGCATGCGTGATGTCGTACACGGGAAGAGCATCTGATTGAGAGAGCCATTTTGTCAGTCATATGACAATCAATTTCGCCATAGAGCATTCCCCATACCTAAATGAGACGCAGAGAAGATCGGAAGTAACGGGCTGGACTCGTGGACTTCGTCTTCGTCGTCAACCTCGCCCTCCTGGTCATCGTCGCCATCTTCGAACTCCTCTTCCTCGATGATATCATCGTCCCCAAATCCATTATCACGGCCATTGAATCTGCCATATCGCGATTGCTGAGGATTATCTTGGTTGAGCGGAGTCGTCTCTCCGGGGGGGTATGGGGAGGGGAACGGGGAGCGTTCTGGGGAATCATGGTCAAGGCGTTTCTTTGGACGCAACCAAGAAGCCAGCATGGTGACGGGGTTATAACCGGGTATCGTCACCAGCAAGAGGTATCGTTTTCAACAATAATGTACATGACCAGGAGAGATGGTGGGAGAGGAAGGATGCGACAGCGGCGCGTGGTGACAAAGAAGAGTACCTGGAAGAAAGCTGGGATGAGCCCTGGTGTTATGTACTCTTTTATGTACTCCGGACCCTGCAGGCCAGCTATCGTCCTACCACTTCATGGGCGCATTCTGCCTGGTTGAGAAGTAAATTTTAGTTGTGATACACACAGGAGAGAAAATGACTAGCAGTCAAGTAGGGAAGGAGTGCATTAATATAGCAAGGAATATAATTCACGTGGGTTTGGCATGCAATACTAACGCAATAAGAGTAAAAGATAACCAGCGATGGATTATGGAGGGGAGGATCTCTACTGCACGGATCGCCTTGGCTGGTCTAGATCTTGTTCACAGGCAATTTACTATGTATATGCACAGACATGCATACATATACAGCATCCAATTGCATCTTATATTCCTGCTAATTAGTTGTATGTACTCTGTACTCTCTCGAACAAGCATTCATGCAAGTCAATGCGATAGAGCTCACCGCCTGCAGTGGAATCCGCCATTCCGGACGTGGCGAAACGGCAGTACTCTGTATGCTCCGCCATCGGAGGGCCAATCCACTATTCCGGAGGTACACTCTCAATTATAGAGAGACAGAACATCAATTACTTATCCCTATGCCTGCAAGACAACACCCTGATATATAATGTCTCTATAACAATTGACTAGTATCACACTCTTCTAGTAGTATGTACAGAAAAGATTCTGCAGGCGGTATCCCCTGGCAGAATGACACATCCGCCCGGATCGGGAAGGCATTGCAGCCAATCGGAGCCCGCAACCAGCCCGCTCATACACAAAATTTTTTTTTCTTCTTCCACTCCGCCCGCAATCAATTTTTTTCTTTTCTTCCTATATTCCTCCTCCCCGTGCAAAAGCAGCAGCACAAAAGACTCTCCTCTTCTGTCTCTCATTTTTTTGGTCGCTTCTATTCTTATCTTTTCATCAATTCATACGGAAGAGGGTCTTGCAGGCTGCTGATGCTACGGTAGAGTGAATACCTTCTTTTTTATCTTGACTTTTATAGTCCTCGTGAGGACCTTACCCCTCCCCCGCAGACCACCACGATGCCCGGTCACGAAGAAGCTGCTCTGCCTACGAGTCCCTCGACTGGCGGAGCAGTGGCCTACAATCAGACCAACAAGGAATTGCAACCGGCTCCCTCCATGGAGTCCAGCAACGGCGCCGTGATTCTCCCCGCCTCCTCGAGGGTACGGGGCAGCAGCCAGAAGATGTTTGCCCTGGAACTCGAGGATGGCACAGTATACCAGGGTTACAGCTTTGGTGCTGAGAAGAGCGTGGCAGGAGAGCTGGTCTTCCAGACCGGTATGGTGGGATACCCCGAGTCCATCACGGATCCCTCCTACCGCGGTCAGATTCTCGTCATTACCTTCCCGCTGGTGGGCAACTACGGTGTGCCTTCCCGGGAGACTATGGACGAGCTCCTGAAGGATCTGCCAAAGTACTTCGAGTCCACTCAGATTCACATTTCCGCCTTGGTCGTGGCAACATATGCCGGTGAAGACTACTCGCACTTCCTGGCCGAGTCGTCGCTTGGCCAATGGCTGAAGGAGCAGGGTGTGCCCGCCATGCACGGTGTTGACACCCGTTGCCTCACCAAGCAGATCCGTCAGAAGGGTAGTATGCTTGGCCGCATGCTTCTCTCGCACGAGGAGGTCCCCGACGGCCATGTCGAGGTCTCTGGCGACAAGGACAGCTGGAGGTCGTCGTTTGAGCAGATTGACTGGGTTGACCCTAACACGCAGAACCTTGTGAGCGAAGGTGAGTTCAAGGGGAAAAAAAAAAAAAAGTTGTCTATTCTGGATATGAATAACTTGCTAACGAATCTTGATAGTCTCGATCAAGGAACCCCGTCTCTTCACGCCCCCCGAGGAGGTTGCCCTCAAACACCCCTCCGGTCGTCCCGTCCGGGTTCTCTGCTTGGATGTCGGTATGAAGTTCAACCAGCTGCGTTGCTTGCTCGCACGTGGCGTTGAGGTTCTGGTCGTTCCCTGGGACTACGATTTCCCTACCCTCGCCGGCAAGGACTACGACGGTCTGTTCGTTTCGAACGGTCCTGGTGACCCGGCCACCCTCTCCACTACCGTCGCCAATTTGGCCAAGACCATGGAAGAGAACAGAGTTCCCATTTTCGGTATCTGTCTTGGTCACCAGCTGATTGCCCGTTCCGTCGGTGCTCAGACCAAGAAGATGAAGTTCGGTAACCGTGGTCACAACATTCCTTGCACCAGCATGATCTCCGGCAAGTGCCACATCACCTCTCAGAACCACGGTTACGCCGTCGATGCGGAATCTCTTCCCCAGGACTGGCAGGAACTCTTTGTCAACGCCAACGACGGCAGCAATGAGGGTATCCGCCATGTCAGCCGCCCGTACTTCAGTGTTCAGTTCCACCCCGAGAGCACACCGGGTCCCCGTGACACTGAGTACCTCTTCAATGTCTTCATTGACACCATCAAGGATACCATGGCTTCCTCCGACGCTCTCAATAAGCCCGTCTCTTTCCCCGGCGGTACCCTGGAGGAGAACAGGAAGATTGCTCCTCGCGTCCACGCCAAGAAGGTCTTGGTCCTTGGAAGTGGTGGTCTGAGCATTGGTCAGGCCGGTGAGTTCGACTACTCAGGTAGTCAAGCCATTAAGGCGTTGAAGGAAGAAGGAATCTACACCATCTTGATCAACCCCAACATCGCTACTATCCAGACCTCCAAGGGTTTGGCCGACAAGGTCTACTTCCTTCCTGTCAACGCCGACTTTGTGCGCAAGGTCATCAAGCACGAGCGCCCGGACGCCATCTACGTGACTTTCGGTGGTCAGACTGCTCTTCAGGTCGGTATTCAACTCAAGGATGAGTTCGAATCCCTCGGCGTCAAGGTCCTTGGTACTCCCATTGACACCATTATCACCACCGAGGACCGTGAGATGTTTGCTCGCAGCATGGAGTCGATCAACGAGAAGTGTGCCCAGTCTGCATCCGCCTCGAACCTCGAGGAGGCTCTTGAGGTGGTCGAGCAGATCAAGTTCCCTGTCATCGTCCGTGCCGCTTATGCTCTTGGTGGTCTGGGCAGTGGTTTCGCTGAGGACATGGATCAGCTCAAGGATCTCTGTATCAAGGCGTTCGCTGCTAGTCCCCAGGTTCTGATCGAGAAGAGTATGAAGGGTTGGAAGGAAATTGAGTACGAAGTTGTCCGTGATGCCCAGGACAACTGTATTACCGTTTGCAACATGGAGAATTTCGATCCTCTGGGTATTCACACCGGTGACTCTATTGTCGTCGCTCCTTCTCAGACCCTTTCGGACGAGGACTACAACATGCTTCGTACCACGGCCGTCAACGTCATTCGTCACTTGGGTGTTGTTGGTGAATGTAACATCCAATACGCTCTGAACCCGTTCTCCAAGGAGTACTGCATTATCGAAGTCAACGCTCGTCTTTCCAGATCCTCTGCGCTTGCCTCCAAGGCCACCGGTTACCCGCTCGCGTTCATTGCTGCCAAGCTCGGTCTCGGAATCCCGCTTAACGAAATCAAGAACTCCGTCACCAAGGTTACGTGCGCATGCTTCGAGCCCTCTCTCGACTACTGCGTCGTGAAGATTCCCCGCTGGGATCTGAAGAAGTTCACCCGTGTCTCGACCCAGCTGGGCTCTTCCATGAAGAGTGTTGGTGAAGTCATGAGTATCGGACGGACGTTCGAAGAGGCTATCCAAAAGGCCATTCGGTCCGTTGACTTCAACAACCTTGGTTTCAACGAGACGAACGCTCTCATGTCCATCAAGGGCGAGCTCCAGACCCCGTCTGACCAGCGTCTCTTCGCCATCGCCAACGCCATGGCTGCCGGTTACAGTGTTGATGACATCTGGAAGCTCACCCAGATTGACCCTTGGTTCTTGAGCAGACTCAAGGGCCTTAGTGACTTTGGCAAGCTCATGACCAGCTACAACACCTCCACCGTCCCTAGGTCCCTCATTCGCAGGGCCAAGCAGCTTGGTTTCTCCGATGGACAACTTGCCAAGTTCCTGAGCTCGAACGAGCTCGCAGTCCGACGCATGCGTGTTGAGGCAGGCATCAACCCCATTGTCAAGCAGATTGATACCGTCGCCGCTGAGTTCCCCTCGGTGACCAACTATCTGTACCTCACCTACAACGGCTCGGAGCACGACGTTAACTTTGACGACCACGGTGTCATGGTTCTCGGATCTGGTGTTTACCGTATCGGTTCGTCTGTCGAATTCGATTGGTGTTCGGTGCGGACCATCCGCACTCTCCGTGAACAGGGCCACAAGACTGTCATGGTCAACTACAACCCGGAAACTGTCAGTACCGACTACGATGAGGCTGACCGCCTATACTTCGAAAACATCAACCTGGAGACCGTTCTCGACATCTACCAGCTTGAATCGTCCAGCGGTGTGATCATGTCCATGGGTGGTCAGACTCCTAACAACATTGCTCTGCCCCTCCATCGTCTCAACGTCAAGATTCTTGGTACTTCTCCTGAAATGATTGATGGTGCTGAGAACCGTTACAAGTTCTCGCGCATGCTCGACCGTATCGATGTCGACCAGCCTGCCTGGAAGGAGCTTACCAGCATTGACGAAGCGAGGGGCTTCTGTGACGCCGTCGGTTACCCTGTGCTTGTTCGTCCGTCCTACGTGCTTTCGGGTGCTGCCATGAACACGGTCTACTCTGAGCACGATCTTGCCAGCTACCTGAACCAGGCTGCTGATGTTTCGCGTGACCACCCCGTCGTTATCACCAAGTACATTGAGAACGCCAAGGAAATCGAAATGGACGCTGTCGCCCGTAACGGTGTCATGGTCGGTCACTTTATCTCGGAGCACGTCGAAAACGCCGGTGTGCATTCGGGTGACGCCACTTTGATCTTGCCGCCGCAGGACTTGAGCCCTGAGACTGTCCGCCGTATCGAGGAGGCTACCAGCAAGATCGGTAACGCCTTGAACGTCACTGGTCCTTACAACATTCAGTTCATCGCCAAGGACAATGACATCAAGGTCATTGAGTGCAACGTCCGTGCCTCTCGGTCCTTCCCGTTCGTCTCGAAGGTCATGGGTGTTGACCTGATCGAGATGGCTACCAAGGCCATGATCGGTGCTCCTTTTGCTGAGTACCCGCCTGTCTCGGTTCCCAAGGACTACGTTGGTGTCAAGGTTCCTCAGTTCTCCTTCTCCCGTCTTTCCGGTGCCGACCCTGTCCTGGGAGTTGAGATGGCCTCGACTGGTGAGGTTGCTTCTTTCGGTCGCAACAAGTACGAGGCGTACGTCAAGGCGCTCCTTTCGACTGGTTTCCGCCTTCCCAAGCGCAACATCCTGTTCTCAATTGGATCCTACAAGGAAAAGCTCGAGATGTTGCCTTCGATCCAGAAGCTCCACCAGAACGGCTTCAACCTCTTCGCTACCGCTGGTACCGCCGACTTCTTGAAGGAGAACGGTGTCCCTGTCAAGTACTTGGAGATCCTGCAGGGTCAGGAAGAGGACATCAAGTCCGAGTACTCGCTCACTCAGCACTTGGCGAACAACCTCATCGACCTGTACATCAACTTGCCGTCTAACAACCGGTTCCGCCGCCCGGCCAACTACATGAGCAAGGGTTACCGCACTCGTCGTATGGCTGTCGACTACCAGACGCCGTTAGTCACGAATGTCAAGAACGCCAAGATCCTGATCGAGGCCATCGCCCGTCACTTCCCCTTGAACATCCAGACCAGCGACTACCAGACGAGCCACCGCAGCATTGTTCTCCCGGGTCTGATCAACATCGCTGCTTTCGTCCCCGACCTCGCGGTTGCCGGCTCCAAGGGTTTCGAGGATATCTCCAGGGCTTCCATTGCCAATGGTTTCAGCATGGTGCGGGTGATGCCCGTTGGTGTTGACACTTCCGTTACCGAGCCCAGTGACTTGAAGGTCGCTCAACAGAACGCCCAAAACGCTCTGTGCGACTTCAACCTCTCCGTCGCTGCCACATCCTCCAACGCCGACCAGATCGGCCAGTTGACCGGCGATGTCGGATCTTTGTTCATCCCCTTCAACCACCTGTCTGGTAACATCAGCAAGGTCGCCGCGGTCACCAGTCACTTCACCGCGTGGCCCTCGAACAAGCCGCTGATCACCGACGCCAAGTCGACGGACCTCGCCTCGATCCTGCTGCTTGCCAGCCTCCACAGCCGCAACATCCACGTGATGAGCGTCACCTCCAAGGAGGACATCAGCTTGATCGCTCTCAGCAAGGAGAAGGGTCTCAAGGTCACCTGCGATGTGTCGATCTACTCTTTGTTCCTCTCCAAGAACGAGTTCCCGGAGTGCAACGCCTTGCCCTCCGCTGAGGATCAGAAGGCTCTGTGGGACCACTTGAGCACCATTGATATCTTCTCGATCGGCAGCATTCCGTTCCAGCTCGCTGGTAAGGAGGCTTCTCCCGCTGCTGGTATTGCCGAGGCGCTTCCCTTGCTCTTCACTGCCGTTTCCGATGGCCGTCTGACCGTTGAGGACATTGTCGCTCGTCTGTACGAGAACCCCAAGAAGATCTTCGAACTGCATGACCAGGCGGACAGCTCGGTCGAGATCGAGATTGACCGTCCGTACGTGTACCAGAGTCCTTCTTGGTCTCCGTTCAACGGCAAGTTCATGAAGGGATCCGTTCAGCGTGTGATCTTCCAGGGCAAGACCTCTTGCCTCGATGGTGAGGTTACTTCCGATGCCGCCAAGGGTACCGACATGTCTGGCCACCGGATTGTGCCCACTTCTCCGGCTGTCAAGCCTCTGTCGCCCTTGGTCCAGGCTCGTCCCGAGAGCTCGCTCGACCGCCGCCTGTCTCTGTCTGGAACCCCTGGCCGTGGCCTGCGTAAGGGTCTGGATCAGGCCGAACTCGGACCCCCGCTGTATGCGCAATTGCCTTCGATCTCGTCCTCGCTGCTCGAGACCCTCTCCCGGTCTCCGTTCCGCCAGAAGCACGTTCTCTCCGTGAACCAGTTCAACCGGTCTGACCTGCACCTGCTCTTCACTGTTGCCCAGGAGATGCGCCTTGGTGTCCAGCGCCAGGGTGTCCTCGACATCCTGAAGGGCCGTGTCCTGTGCACGCTCTTCTACGAGCCTTCCACGAGAACCTCGGCTTCGTTCGACGCCGCCATGCAGCGCCTTGGTGGACGTACCATCGCCATCTCGACGGAGCACTCGTCTACCAAGAAGGGTGAGACCTTGCAAGACACCGTTCGCACCCTCGGCTGCTACGGAGACGCTGTTGTCCTCCGCCACCCTGAGGCCAGCAGTGCTGAGACCGCCGCCAAGTTCTCGCAGGTCCCCATCATCAACGGTGGCAACGGCAGCATCGAGCACCCGACCCAGGCGTTCTTGGATCTGTTCACCATCCGTGAGGAGCTCGGAACTGTGACCGGTTTGACCATCACCTTCACTGGTGACTTGCGTTATGGACGCACCGTCCACTCGCTCATCAAGTTGCTCCAGTTCTACGACGTCCGTATCCAGCTTGTTGCCCCTAAGGAGCTTGCCTTGCCCGAGGAGGTCCGTCAGCAGATCGTCAGCTCCGGACAGCTCGTCCTGGAGTCTGACCGGTTGACGCCTGAGATCGTCGCTCAGTCCGACGTCCTGTACTCGACTCGTGTGCAGAAGGAGCGCTTCGCCGACCTTGAGCAGTACGACCGTCTCAAGGACAGCTTTGTCATTGACAACGCTCTCCTGAAGCACGCTAAGAGCCACATGGTGGTTATGCACCCCTTGCCCCGGAATGCTGAGATTGCGGAGGAAGTCGACTTTGACCAGCGTGCGGCATACTTCCGACAGGTATGTTCTTCTAATCCCTTCCCAGACTTGGATGAACGTAGGCTAACTTGTACGCAGATGAGATATGGTCTGTACTGCCGCATGGCTTTGCTTGCATTGATCATGGCGCCTTGAGTTTTTTCTTTCCGATGTTTGAATATTTACGGAAACCGTAAAAAGTTCATTCTGTGGAATATGTTTCGTTTGATGATTTCGTTTCGGTTTGCGATTTGCGTTGCGTGCGATTGATGTCTGCCCAAAAGTTATGAAGTATCTCCTTTCCTATACATATACCTGTAGCCAACACCACGATATGATAGACTAGATAAATTTTCTGTATGATGAACTTGATGAATCCGTTACGTGCTATGTATGGATTATGTATTATATGTGTTTTGCGTTGTGTGTGTTATGTTTTGTGTGTTGTGTGTTTCGTTTCTTTTGGGCTGGCGTGTTTTCTTTCTTTTTCTTCTTTTTCTTCTTTTTCTTCTTTTTCTTCTTTTTCTTCTTTTTCTTTTCTCCTCTTTTCTCTGGTGTTTCTGGGTACACGGTATGGATTTGGCGTCTTGGGTATCGGATGGACTTGGGTTGGAAGCTATATACCCTGGGATGATTCTATGTGCAATTTCTTCAATATTATCACTTTAATGAAATCTCTTATTTATATCTATTGTCAATTGTTCCGATTTTCTATGTCGAGTGTCGATGTACTTGTAGATTCTTAGTCTCCGTACATGCGGGAAATATATCTAGAGACCTCTTGTCTATGTTCAAGGAACGAAGAAAAATTTTCACTCATTGACTTTTCTACAAGCAATACACCCTTTCCCGTCTCCCATCATTCTTCACCACATACTGTGAAATACACACCCTTAATTGCTCCTCATAACCACAACTCGGTATCTCCATGCACCGTCAGGCCTCGAAGCTATAAGATCTGCAATTAACAGATGCCCTTCCAACTGCTAAATAAAACCCGACCCTCTTAATGCTAGATCACTATAGTCCATGACGCACTGTTCCATATTCATCAACCATACAAAGTACAGGACAAGCACGGAGTCGTGATTAATATGCAGATACTCAATAGTGTCACGCACTTTGTAGGACTATCTCATTGTAGAAACGAATATGCAGCAACGATCGGCTATAACTCGGTCGCTGTTGCATATTGCATGGTTCTATGAATAGTAGTGCTTATATGGAGTACTCGTCGGTGTGGGCTCTTTGTATGTGCCCCTCTGCCGAAGGTATTCCAGAATACCCCCCGTATGCCATGGGCTTTCTACGGAGCGGAGTAGGAAATACAAATAGGCTGTTATCTTTCCATATTCACACGAAATCTCTACGACCCAGAAGTAAAGCTGTCAGAATTTGACATTTCCACACCGTTTCCGACCCATGCTTCTCATCCAGGCACAGGCACAGAACCATGCACAACCAAGCACCAGCACCATCGTATTCCCGTAAAAAACGCGGCCAGTACGAGATACACTTTACTACAAACAGACTAGTGCACCCGAACATGCCGGGAATTGAGATTCCCTGACTCGTGATGGGTTTTGGAATAAACACGATGCTATTGCCCTGGACCAGTGGAGCGGCAATATTAGGTTGTGATACATCACAGTGGATGCAGGGTATTCATGTAGGGATATTGCTTTTGTGTGCGGATCTTGGATTACAGGTACGGGCTACGTGGTTGACGTATGCCTTGCTACTCTGTAGAGGTACGGAGGACTATGTACACAGGTATTGGTACCGAGTGCAGCGCGCAAGGCGGAAATTATTGATGAGCGGTGACGGTCTGTGTTCTCAAAGTCAAACGGTTAGAGTCAGTCAGGCACAGAACAGACCGTCCAGAGAACAGCCAACGCGGGTGCAAGATTGCGAGATCAATCCTGTTCGGCCCACAGAGCCACAGAACCACAGTAACAAAAAGATTTAACGAGACGAGATGACAAGCGTCTCACTTTCTTCAGCTGGTTCTGGTTCCTGGTCTGCCGCGTGTGGCCGGACCCGGTTTACGTTCCAATCAGGTTGGATGTGTGGTTCTGGTTTCTTCATTAAATCTCCATCATTCCGGGTGTGAAGAACCGGATTTTCCGGTTTACCATGGACGGCTATTGACCAGACCACGTCAACTTTCAACAGTCTCTGTGCGTTTTCCGGGGGGTTCAAATAATTGAATCATGCGTTTTTTGTTGGGTTGCATTGCGATTGCAGGGCGATTGCAAATACTCCAACCTTACGGTGCGCCAAAAGCAAAGCAAACCGATCGGGATCGCCCCGTGCATGTCCCAGAAAGGAGTGGGTTCTACGATCGAAGAGATTGCGATCTCCGGCTGCGTGCTGGGCTCTGGTTGGGTTGGTTCCGGTGATACCGACGAGATTTGATTATTCTTTGCTGTTCGACATTGGACTCCGTCGTGTGCTCTGTGGTACTACTATGCCCCGGATGATAGATCCAGAATACATACGCAGAACACAGGATAGCTACCGTGGATCAATAATGACCCCGGAACCAGGACCTGAAAGAAAACGGACCGGACAATATCTTTGTTTGCGTTTCTTAGCGGTCAAACAGTGTGCTTATTTTCAGTAGCTGGAAGTTATCGGCTACTGCTCAGAGTTACTCTTTTCCAGTCTTGGAATGCGAACTGTACAGACGGTATAGAGAGTACTTGTAGGAGTACTCTGTACATATTGACACTCGTAGAACATTTATACATAGTATACTCTAGGGAAGAGAGAAGAATAAAGACAGAGTACAGAGTCCCAATTTGTCACTCGCCTCAGAGATTAATATCGCTCCACCAATTAATATAGCAGGAAGAGTGTTGGGACTAATACACGCGAACTGCCCGTGGTTTGCATCTTTACTCCTTTGGGTAATGCCCCTTTACCTAGTCCCCTCACACTACTCTATTCTCCGTAACTAACTACGGAGCGCTCCTCTTCTCCTCTCCTTTCCGTCATTTTTCTTCTTCTCTTCTTCCCTCTTCCCCTCTTGCCACTCGTTCTTTCCTTCTGACATTCTCCCTCCCCAGTCGCTCGGGGTCTCTCATCCACGGCGTCCCTCCTCTTCCTCTCCCACTCCGTGCTTCTCGCATCCGGGGAAGAAACGATGCAGTATTAATTTTCATCTTTCATTCTCGCTCCTTATCTTTCTCGAATAATCGATTATCGACTGGTCCTTCATTCTTCGCCTCGCCTTCGTTACATTCTTCCGTCGCTGTGTTCGACTTTGCTGTAGCAGTGCCCGCCCCTGAAACGACTACCTACAATATATCCGATTCGATTTAACTAAACCGTCAAAATGGGCCCATCTCTGAGAGATTCTTCCTTCCCCCGTCCCTCGACTCGCGACCGCCCGTCAACCCGCGATGAGAACTCGCTCGTCGTCCCCAGTCGCACCTCGTCGCTGCATTCCCGCATCACCCAGCCGATCCCCTCGCAGGTCAACTCCAAGGCTGCCCAGCGAACCCCCAAGACCTTGACTCATGCCTACATGGTCTGTGGTGTTGGCCGTGAGCCTTCGCAATGGGTTCGCGCTCCCACCCCCGCCCAGGGGAAGATCGGCCATATGAAGGGCGCCGTCGGCCAATTCTGGTTGCCCGAGATTCTGGGGAGCAGCCCCCGGTTGGAGCAGGATAATGAGATTGCCAGAGCGCTCCACTCGGCTATGAGGGTGAGCGAGCCACCTTGGGACATGAGAATTGAACTTCACTGACAAAAATAGGCATGCTTCCCTCACGATGTCGAGATTTGCACCGGCAAGAGCCAGCCCCATTGCGTTCACCATGCCTTTGTACTCCAGCAGGATTCCTCCCACACTCTCTACGGTATCGCTCTGCGAGTCTGGTCTCGCGCTGATGAGAAGCGAGCCGAGACCATCCGGGAACTGCGAAAGAAGACGGAGCCTGATTTCTACGACAACCCCGACGAGACCTACTGGATTCCCTACTGTTTGAGTTTCCTCTCCCGGTATCCCCTGTATGACTTGCTGGGTGACTACCTCCGGGGTATGTGGATTCACTGGAACAAGGCTACGAACCTGTTCCACGCCGAGGAAGTCTCGCGCATCCTGAGCTTCCCCGCCCCGCGACTCAACGACCTTGTCCGTATCGATATGAAGGATTACGCCCTTTGCTACCAGTTCCCTTCGTCGCCTACCGGCTTCCAGAACTTCTCCATGTGGCCGCTCTTTACCTGCTTGTCCATCCCTAATATTGTCGGTGTTGTCGAGGCCGCTGTGTCGCCTACCCGCCGTATCATTTTCGTCAGTCACTATCCCGCCATTCTTACTGTTGCCGCTGAGTCGATCCGGTACTGCGTGCGGGTGTACGAATGGAGCGGCTTGTACGTTCCCATCGTCCACGCCCGTCACATCAAGGACCTCGTCCAGGAGCCCGGTCCGTACATCCTTGGTGTCACCGCTGAGTGCCGTACCTTGTTTAACGCTCCGTCGGATGCGCTCGTGGTGGACTTGGACCGCAACTTTGTTCTCACCTCCAGCCCTCCCAGCATCCTGAGCCCCGGCCAGCGCACCAAGTTCATCAACCGTCTGACCCAGGCCCTCAATGGTGATGTCACCCCGACCGGTGTGCCCAACCACCTCCGGTCGGCCTACGCTGGCGGCAAGCTCATCCCCGCTGGCCAGATCATTGTCATGCGTGGTGAAGTCGAGAGCGTCCAGGATCCCCCATGGTGGAACCAGGACTCCGTCATGGGTGTCATGGACCACGTCTGCGAGAAGCTGGGCCGCAACACCGGTATGAAGGCCATCTTCGGTGGCTCCGTCAAGAAGCCGCTCATGACTAAGGTTTCCATGCGCCACCTCAACGAGATTGTCCGTGAGCGCAACCAGTACTCTCGCGATGCTATGGAAGCTTGGCAAGACTTTATCAACCTCAAGGGACGTATGGACACCGAGATTGGCAAGGTCACCAAGCGCAACAACTTCTTGGTCGAGGAGCTCGAGACCTGGAAACAGCAGTTCCTCAAGTTCCAGGCCTTTGCTGAGCAGCTCACCAAGGAAACCTCCGAGCTCAAGGTCAAGATCGAGACTCACAAGCGCGAGAACCGCCGTCTGTCTGGCCTCATCGACCAGCAGAAGGACGACCTGGCTCGTCTCACTGTCCGCCTGTCTGGCACCGAGAAGCAACGCGACGACGCCCTGGAGGCTCTCGTGCTGCAGCAGGAGATTGCCGAAGAACTGGAGCGCGAGCGCAAGCGCAACCAGAAGGAAATGTCGGCACTGCAGCAGACCAACTCGACGCTCAGCCGGCAGCGCGACGAGGCTCAGCGTGTGGTGGTACACCTCCGCACTCTTATCCACGGCCAGTCGCACCACATGGAGCACATCATCCGTTCCGTTGGTTCACCCGAGTTTTCCGACACGGTCCAGCAACAGGACGAGCCGAAGTCGCAGCACACTGAACTCGCCGCCAGGCGCCAGTCTTCTTTGTATTCTAGAAAGTCTTCCATGATGAGGAGGGACGCTGCTCGCTCTGAGAGAATCTCCGCCCGGGAAGTCAAGGATATTAACCCCGACTTGGAGCAGCATTTGCTGAACATGAGTGCCGGACAAGAGCGTCTCTCCCGCCTCAGCATCACCGACGTCGCCGACCGCTACCTCCGCGACAAGACGGACGCCATTTCGGACATCATTCGCGGTATCAGCGAGCAGTGTGCTGCTGCTGTGGAGGGCCTGCACATGGCCCAGGACGCTGTTGCCGATGACGAGCCAGGCAAGCTGGCTCCTGCCCCGGAATTCGACCACGCTGATGGCCGCTCCACTCGCGATGGTAGCGAGATCGATCCTAGCGAGAATAACTCGCTACACCCTGACGGCCGGGGATCCAGCGTTCCCCCCACACCGGACCTCGTGCACAACCGCTCCAGCACCTCGATGTCGATGATCAGCAACTCGACATACCCGGAGCAGCGGTCAAGCCAGCAATACGGACCCGGCGAGATCCCGACTCGAATAGTCGAGGATGACGACGAGCGCGCCCATGAGGCTGAGGATGTGGACGACCAGACCGAGACTGGTCAATTGTCTAAGCAGGCCAGCGAGGATCTCATGCGTCCCGGTGTATCTCGTCTTGCTGCTTAGATTTGTTCTTCTGTTTAGTTTGCCCCATCAAATTCGATGATGCAATGCCTTGTTTTTTTTTTTTTTTTTTTTGCCTCCCTGCCTTCGACGACCCCTTTCTTTTCTATACCAGATTCGAGCGTGAGACCACCGACTGGTCTGTTTAATTTGCTGCTTAATTTTATTGTTAGAGTATATCCCCTGTCGTCTTTTTTCTACTTTGCTTCTTTGGAGGTGTTTATTTCCTTTTCATTTCTTCTGGGTGTGGGTTTCTTTCCTTTTCTGATCTGATATTTTTACTTGATAACCCCTTTCTGTTGATTGCTTCTTCATTTCCATCGTGGAAGAAGCTTGGGCATCGCAATGGGCCGACACCCTCCTTTGCATCTCAGTCTACTAGTCTGTCATCTCTTTATCTATATCTCCTTGTGTCTGTGTCTGTCTTGTCTATAGTTCAGTGACTGGGTCTGGAGGGCTTGCTTTGAAAGCGGCCGTGGACCTGGGTTGTTATTTAGTTGAGAGATTCGCTTCTGATGTCGGAGGCGAGCAATTGATGTTGTTCAATCTATGTACAGTGCTGTAGACTTTACCATATGCTGTGTAGTAAGTGGCTAGGCCAACTTTCCCGGCACGAACGGATGACCTGCACTTAAACCCCCACAAACTGCCCATGCTTGTCCGTTTACGTAGCTGCTCTCCTCACTTCCCAGGAACAGCGCGACACGCGCAACTTCATCTGCCACAGCACCCCGCTGCAACGGGTTCAACTGTCCGACTTTCCTCTCCGTGCCTCGTTCCCTCGCCCGGTCGAACACAGGCGCTGTCATGCCTGTCTCGATAAGACCCGGACAGATAGCGTTCACGCGGATGCCAGTGCCGGTGAGCTGGTAGGCGGTTGTCTGCGCGATGGAGATCACGGCAGCCTTTGAAGCAGAGTAATCTGTTGAGCCGGCGTTGGAGCGAAGACCAGCGACAGACGCAGTGCAGATGATCGAGCCGGAGGGATAGGGTTTATCCTTGCTGGTGAGTTTCATGGCGGCTGCGGCGTGTTTGACGGCCAGAAAGACACTGCCTAGTCAGCATTTATATAACCATAGGTTCCAATGGGAACATACCCTAGAGTATTAGTCTTCAACGTATTCATAAACCCCTCCCCATCAATCTCCGTAAACGCCACCGGCTGCCCGACAACCCCTGCATTCGCAAAAAACACATCCAACCGTCCATACTTCCCTACCGCATCGTCAACAACAGCTTGAACAACGCTTTCATCACCCGCGTCGAAGTCCCGGATATGTACATCCACACCGGGGTACAGGGCCTCGATCTCGCGCTTGTGTGTTGACAGGTGTGTTGTTGCGTAGTCACAGAGGTAGACTGCTTTGGCGCCGTTGTGGGCGTATTGGTGGGCTGTTGCGCGGCCGATGCCGGTTGGGGAATTTGCGCCTGTGTGCTTTGTTAAGATTCTTGATCTAGATTATATGGCGGTATGCATACCGGTGACAATAGTCACTTTATCCTTCATCCGTCTATACACCCGTTAGAAGACGATCACTATGCAAAGGTAGCAAAACGTACGGCCCCGCGGAATCAGGCGCTACCTGGCGAATTCTAGGGATATCCTCGAATGTGCCTGCATCGGGGATTCCCTCGGCGAGTTGTTGGCTCAGGGCTTGGAGGCGTTGTTTGGCAGACATGTTGGACGAAATATGAATTGAGGTTGTACTTTCACCGGTGTACTTGTAGTGCTATGTTCATTTACGAGAATAAGAAGAGGATTCAGGATACCGGGACAAAATATACTACCCCGTACGCAAGATATCCGATGGATACGCGGAGAACCGAGGCACAAGCCACGTGACATAAAGAGTGACTAAGCATCACCTGATTGCAGATCACCTGACCCGCACACGTCATGGCTGCAGCTGGGTGTATCCCCACCATTTTTCTCTCCTCCTGCCTTGACCGTCACCTTTCGTTTTCTTATCGACTATACTCCTGCTATCCAGTCATTCCCTCGTTTGTGTGGATGTCGTACAGGGTACTTTTGGGCTAAGCTTACGGAAGAGACACCCTGCATTCCGCGTCTAGGCCCAGACCAGACCCTCCAGGACACCCCTCGACGCGAGCCCCGAAAACCATGTACTCGATTGCATAATACTAGTGCAAGCCGCAAACCCATGAAGTCGATTGTTCAATTCACTCTCTTCAACTCGCTACACCACTGCCATGGCGGACAGTGAGGCCCAGGCCCGCTCGCCCTCGCAGGCATCCTCTTCCTCCTCCCGCCCCGGCCACAAGACCAAAACCGTCCGTGCCTTATCTCAGAAACGCCACTCGACCTCATCCAATGCGACATCCGACTTGACCTCGTTCCCGTCGCTCTCTCCGGACCGCTCACCGGAGGGGTTCGTCGGTGAACCCGCGCTGAATCGCTCGCTGGCTAATGCGTTGGTGGACGGTGAGGCGGATAATGGTGGTGGTGGGAATGATATTGGGCGGACGCGGAATCGGAAGGCTACTCTGGCGAAATTGACGAGTGAATCGCCTGCGTCGTCGGGTCGCGTGGCGTTGTTTGATGATTCGGTTGCGTTGAATACTGATGTTCCTGGTGCGCTTCATTTGGCTGATGATGCGCATATCGAAAGATTGGTGGCGAGTAATGGTGCTGTGAAATTGGTACGGCAGTTTGCGCGTGATTTGGCGTTGAGGGACGCGGAGATCTCAAGGCTGCGTCAGCGTGCTGATAAACGGGAACGGGAGTTGAAGAGGATGTTAAGGGAGGTTTCGGTGTCGAATCAGGATATTGAGCGGAGGTTGTATGCTCTGGACAATCGTGACGACACGGCGAATGGACGGGATAGTAGAAGTCACACCGACCAGGGTTCGAATGGGATTGATGGGTTGATGCAGCAGGCCATGACGGACGATGTTGGGTCGGAGATGCATGAAGAGGTCAACGGGCTTGATTCTCAGGCTACGCTTCGTCCGCAGCAACTGGATAATGATGCGAAATCGGGTGCATCTAGCGACTCAGGAGTCAGTCGCAAACGGCAGAGTGGTCGTGGCTGGCAGGATTATATTTTTGGGAGTGCTGCTGGGAGTCGGAAGACTTCTCGTGCTAACAGTGTCATGAGTGATGTGGGGGACGTTGACGAAACGAACAAGCCGGTCCGCCAAAAAACGTTTGATGAGCAGTTGTCTGGTGAGCAGACAACCAAGCCCACCGGAGACGACTCGAGCACGCATTCGCGAAAATCTTCCAATTCGTTGTCCTCGTGGGCCAGCAAATTGCTGATCGGGAACAATCAGGGCAAGGGAGATACTGAGGCTGGTCGCAGAACACCGTCTGCGGAACAGCCAAGGAACAGAGCTGTTTCGTCTGCCAATGCACCCAAAGGAGGCATGACTGCGGTGGCGGCTCTGAAACGAATTAATAGCAATGTCCCTGGTGCTCCCGGCAAACCCAGTGGACCAGGTAGAGTCAATGTGCAAGCTCCACGGAGGTCGACACCAAGTGTTTCTCAAGGAGGCGCTGAGATGGCCGATAAAACCTCCAATAACCTTGGTCCAGTGGAGATGGATGCTATTCTTCCAATGGAATTTCGACCTCCTACTCTGACGCACACGTATAACAATTATCAGCCGGGCGATCTGCTCACTGATAGATTCGGATTCATCTACGATCAGCGCCGGAAAAAGAGACAGAGGGAAGCTAGGAGCAGCGTCAGCCGCTTGAGTATCACCGAAACACTGAATAGTTTCCGAAGCGATTCCGATGGTGACGAGACGCCTGCAAGCCCTGAGCGCCCGCTTTCCTCTCCATCCCCCGAGGATCCTGATTCCGGTGCGGTTCATGTTCGAAAATGGCAGGATTACTTGAGAATTCCGTCAAAGCCAACGGAGCTGCTGTCTCATACGCCGTCTGCTGGTCCTATTGTCGCGTTGACCACTGGCGATGACAGCCAGCCACGCAGTGCTTCCTTCTCTGTGGACAAGAGTGGTTCCGTGTCGGTCAACCCTGCTCGGCAGCCATCAGCGTCTACTTCTACTGTGGTAGCAGATCGCCCAGAGTTTGCAGGGACATCTGCTGATGAACCGTCTGCCGCGGCTGTGGGAATAGCTATAAGCAACGAGCAGGAGCCGGTCCGGTTACTTCTCGACCAGTTGACTGACCTCCATGACTCTTTGCAGCGGGATAGAACAGTCCGATGGAACGAGTTCCTGCGAAAAGTGCGAGCGGAGCGGAAGAAAGAAGGCGAAGCAGCCGCAGCCGCAGCCGCAGCCGCAGACCGGCCGTTACAGTCAATCGACACACCAGAAGCGTCTTTGGCAGATGGCGAGGTTATTGGTATTGCCGGTCTCGGAAACAAAGGCAAGGTCGGCCGTGCAAAGTGGAAGGAGTTCCGGTCGCTTGTCCTGGGTGGTATACCAGTGTCTCTCCGCGCCAAGGTCTGGTCTGAATGCAGTGGTGCGTCTGCCATGCGGATACCAGGTTACTACGACGATTTGGTGACAGGCGCTGGAGGCAGTGATCCCGATCCGTCAGTTGTGGCGCAGATCGACATGGACATTCACCGGACGTTGACTGATAATGTGTTTTTCCGGATGGGGCCGGGTGTTGGCAAGTTGAGGGATGTTCTGCTGGCATACTCGCGTCGGAACCCGGAGGTCGGGTATTGTCAGGGCATGAACCTGATTGCGGCATCGCTGCTTCTGATCACCCCAACTGCGGAAGATGCGTTTTGGATTCTTGTCTCGATGATCGAGGTCATTCTTCCTCAGCATTACTATGATCATGGATTGTTGGCTTCGCGTGCGGACCAGGTCGTGCTGCGGCAGTATATCACTGAAGTTCTGCCGAAGTTATCGGCACACCTCGATGATCTTGGGATTGAGCTCGAAGCTCTGACGTTTCAATGGTTCCTATCCGTCTTCACAGATTGCCTCTCCGCAGAAGCCCTCTACCGCGTCTGGGACGTCGTCCTCTGTCTCAACGCCAGTACGGTCACCAACAACCCGACATCCTCAAGTCTAGAAAACGATCCTAGCACAAATGCTGCCAAAACCATCGCCTCCGGTAGCGGCGGCGGCAGCACGTTCTTATTCCAGGTTGCTCTGGCCCTGCTCAAATTGAACGAGCAGCAGCTGTTGACGACATGCTTGACGCCTGCCGCGCTGTATACGTATATCAACCATCAGATGACGAATCATGCGATTAGTATCGATGGGTTGATCCATGCTAGTGAAGCTTTGAGAAATGTGGTTCGACGAGAGGATGTGGTGGGAAGGAGGACGGAGGCGCTGAGAGAGATGAGGGAGTTTAACTAATTCCTCCCCGCGCTTTTTCGGTCCTTTCGATCAATCGACTTTTCTGTCTCATTTATTTCCTATGTTCATATTCAGATTCCCAGATCATGCCAGGAGTTCGAGTTGGTTGGTTATTATTAGAATGCTCATCGTGTTTATGTTATGGTTGGGTTATGTTATGGGCAGGATTCTGGAGTCATTCCTTTTGATTGAGCATCAGCACAGCATTCATACAGAGATACCCCTCCTTTAGATTGATACAATGGATTGCAGTTATCATAGTACACTTGTCTCTGGGTTGAGTGAATGTAGGCTGGTTCTATGTCTAGGGCTTGTTGCCGTTTGTATTCACTTCCTTTCCCTTTCCTATCCATCTTTCTACATCTATCTCCTGCAAGTCATCATGATTTGCTACAATCATCTTTCTGTATCTCTGGTGCTATCGTCTACCTTTGGTCATCATCATGGCCATCAGCCTTGATGCAATGTCAATTAACTAAAAACGACTGGTTGCGGTCCTCATCCTCGGAATGAATGAGAAACTCCAAACCGCGGCGCCATCCGCCAGACCTACAATTTTGCAACAAGACGGCTATTATCGATCATATCTTGAGTGCCGGATGTCAATGACATGAGGGTCACATAGCTGTAAGCTATGGATCATAGAGGCAATTGAGCTTGCATGCAGCACACTATCACGCCTCTATGATGACCTTGAAGAAGAGCAAAACAAGAAAGACTGGGCTGAAACTCCACAGTCATGAGTTCATGCCCTCCTGTCTCCCATATCTTGAAAGCAATCTGTCAAAGGACATGGGAGATTTTGTCTGCAAGCAAGCAAGCAAGGCTCGGAATTCCTCAAATTGCCTGGACATACTAACCGGACAGAAACGGCGAAGAAGTTGTGCGACAACAAACGCAGGAAATAAATCGCAAAAATTTTTTTTAATCTAAATCTTCCATTAATTGTACATTCTGGTGCAGGAAAGCAATATAATTGTTGTCAGGGACACCATTCAACAGGGGCTTTATTGATATCAAGGAATGGATGAGTGTGCTTCAAGTAAAGGGTTAAAAAGACAATGAAGTCCTGGCACTAGTCAAGGGCAAGGTGTTTAATGGGACAAGCAAGCCCTCGGATCGGCTCGACGACAGCACGTCTGTTTACCGTATAACTTCGTAGTGTGGTACATGGGGATGCTTGCAGCTTGTTTCTCAGAATAGTGCCGTGGTGTCAAACACACACAGGCTGCATGGTTAAAAAGAGCCCCAATCTTCCGATCTAAACAACTACTATCCGAACCAAGGAGTGGCATGGCTGAGCTCTTACATGTAGACAGGGCGGCGAGATGTCTTCGTTCATTTTTGGCATACGGGATTGTTTTAATTTGATATACCCCGATACTAGAGTCTGGAATATGCTTTAGGTTGGTGGGATTATGAGATCGAAGTATTATGTAGTTATGTACACTTGCTTATGGAGCCGTCAAGTCTATCCCTTTCCATCCTCAACCCTTAGCCCTGATTACCTAGTCTGTCTCATCGCGACGAAGTGCCACGATATTTGGGTCTTCTTGGCATCAACCGAGCGAGTGTTCCGTCAACTGGGAGGTCTTAGAGGTGTGCACTCGATTACGCAAGATATAGGCGTACTTCGAGTCTAGTAGTGGTTCGCCGTACGGAGTGTACTTCGTTCCATCGGTAAATCCCCGGTAGAATGTCGGACATATTAATATCAAGGTCAAATCAACACCAGAGGGCAGCTCATCTCGGAAGTGCATCCGACAACCAAAACCGATTATTATCCAGCACCGTATTCAAATCCAACTGGTCCATAGCCGGCCGCAACCCCATATCCATGACATCCCTCGCAACAGCTTTGATCTGTCTCATGATAAGTTGCGAAATGGCCCACGTTCTCGCCAGGGACTTGAACACGCCGATGGTCAGCGTGAGCCTGTCACGGCTTGGATCCGGCATTTGTCCAGCCTTTACGGAGCACGCAGCTAGTTGCACGATGGAGCTGAGGACGAGTGCGCAGATGAAGAATGGGGTGTGTTTGACGACCGGCAAGCGGATGGAGGCGAGGGTTGAGATTTCGCTGGCTGCTTTGACGGCTTTCATGGCGTGGGCATGGTGTGAGAAGGCTGGGATGCTGAGCGGGCCGTGGTGGCCGCAAATTACCTCTGCCGCGACAGCGGGCGAGGAGAGAAGGTCTGAACGGGGGAAGTGCAGGTAGACACCTGCGCCGTTGACTATCATTGTAGCTTGGAACATCATCTCGTCCACTGTGCCGTCGGGGCGCATGAGCTCGGCCTTGCTTTCGGGGAGGTGGTGGAACCAGCTTGCGATGCGGGCGTCGATGGCTTCGACGTGGTCCTGTTGGCCTTCGACCATTTCTTGGATGGCTACGACGCGGCCTAAGATGCGGATGGCTTCGATTCGGTATGTGTAGGAGGAGAAATCTCGTTCTTCGTCGGCGAAGACACGGCCGTCGAACTGTGCGATGGTCGGAGGTGGCGGCGGGGTCAGTCCATCCTGGAAGATTCGTTCTTCGCATGGTAGTCCGACTTCTAGTGGTATTGCGCCGGCGCGGAGAGTCCTTTGCACACCGAGTGCAGTCAGCATGCCCTCAACAACAATAAGCTCCCACCAGGTCCGACGTAGACTCTCTTCGCGCAACGGATCCCCATCGCCCAATCTGCTGGCACAGTCGGCCTGATGGAGTCCTACATCGAATGCCAAGTCTGTCGCCATAGTGAGGCACTCGCCTGCTTCAGGTCGCTCGTTGCGCGAATGCAGCACGATTGCCAGTAGCACGAGCGCCTGTATTTTCTCTATGCTTGGTTCTTGTTCCATTACGGTCGATACAACAGTTGGACGATATGTCTCGCTGGACGCTGCAGGTGTAAAGTGTGACCCGATAAACTTGATAACATGCTCGAGGAACAGCGGTATGCTGGAACGATCCAGACAACGAAGCGGGCGTAGAATCGGATGCGCGGAGTGGAAGTAGGTGTAGTAGATATCAATCAAATAACCATCTGCAGCACCCGAATACGACGATGCCCCAGAATCCGGCGTCATAGGTCCATATCCCGGCACCGACTGCTGGGGGGTAGGTGCGCTGCCCAACACATCCGCCAGAAACACCGGACTCTGCGAGCTAGACGACGACGGAATAGGAGCTACAGGGGCATATTGCATTCCATTATTCTGCAAACTCCAGTTCGGCGGAAGATCGAGCATCCCGACGGAGGTAGGATCGAACGAGGGGACCAGGTCGGTGGCTGTCTGCTCTGGAGTCGTCGGGTTGGCACGTCGCTTCTTCGAGGGGCCTTTGTAACCGCGCCGGCTGGGTGTGTATTGGCATTCGCTGTTGGTGACCTGGCAGCGTCCGCAGACGGGGGTCTGGCCGTCGCATTTGAGGTGCTTGTGTCGACAGAGCAGGCATGCTAGAAGGGAAGGACCGGAGCCTCTGGCATTGGGGTTTGCGACATTGGTGGGATCGTCCATGGCTGAATCGTAACTTATCACTCAGGATGCGGTCGCAGGAAGGACGTTCATAAGAGAAAGAGGACAGCCGTCGACGTGATCAAAACAAGCAGACGGTCGAGATCGAAATGACGCGAAGCAGCGTGGATGAGAGAGAGAATATGTGGGAGAGAAAGTGACAGCCGAAAATGAACACGAAACAACACACTAAGCACGAACAAATATATTAAACGACACGGAACAAAGAAGCGTTGGCAAATGAAAAGAAACGAAACAATCGCAACAATCGAATCGAATCGTTGTACGGCCGTTAGGCGTGGACCCCTCCCGGCGGAGGTCCAGAAACAAATCAGAAGCCGCGCCGTTAGGGATGAGTTTCGCTAAGAGCCTTAACCAGGGCTTAGTTACGGCTTAGCCAGCGATTAGGCATGGGCACTGCCCGATGGCGGCTCGTTGGGGCCGTAGCAGGTGGAAGAGCCGCCCGAGCTGAAAGGTGTCACTTTCCGACACTACCAGCCTTAACAGTTAACAGCTTAACAGCTTAACAGCCACCGCAAAGATATCTATCTACAATTAAAGAAGTGAGCTTTAGCCAGTTAGATGTTTTTAACCGAACCATTATTCACATCATCACTGTTCTCTGCAGCAGATAACTAACCCGTTCAGCTACAGCTGCAGTACAGCTCCGCGATCGCCTCCTATCCACCTCGATTCCTCCTATCAATTTCTCAAACCAACCAATTCAATACATCAAAATGATCTCTGACAACGACCTCTACCGCCTGGCCCTCTTCCTCGGCACCTGCGCCATGATGATGATCGTCCTCTACCACTTCCTCGAGGTCAATGCCAGCGACGACGAGGTCGACGAGCAACCCATTCAGAAGAGCGCCGGATCCACGGACAAGTCTTTGAACATGGGAATCACGAGTGACGGTGTGCCGTTGGCTGCCGCTGCTGCTGCCGCTGGAGGTTCGGGTTCGTCAGCTATTGGAGGGGGGAAAGGAAGGTAATGGTGTATATACGGTATTTTTGGGGGGGGGGGGGGGGGTTTGTTCGTTCAGATGGACGTCAGATGGAGCATGCGAAAATACCATGCCTGCGTCGTGGTGGAATTTGCTGTGAGCGCTGTTCTTATCCTACCGGGTGTAGTCTGTACGATCCGCCTGTCTTGATCTCTATTCAATCTCCATTAAATGCATGATATGAAGACTCCCCTACCTACCCAAACGCCAGATGCCTCTGGAATCAAGCAAAACACGCTTGTCTACGAAATGAATATGCACAATAAGGGTTATGTACGGGGGGGTGGGGGGAAGAAAAACGACATGGGTATCAAAACTCCATCTCAGACTCGGATTCCCGCGCAGGTCCATCTTCCGGGTCAGAGTACAACTCGTAGAACTCCTCGTCATTACTGACTCGCTCATTCCGCGCAGGAGTTGCCAGTTGACAACCGCCTGGGTCCAATCCCACTCCGATCCTCTCCTTGTGTCTCTGCACCGCCTTCAGAATCTCTCGGGCCTTATCCTGTTGAGAGGTATTGCCGTGGACCCGATTAAACGCGCGGATGGAGCTATAGCTAGCTGGAAGGATGAGTGAGTCTTCGCCTCCCAGTTGATTTAATTCCGGCGTTGCATTGGTTCCTGGGATGTTCTCGCAGGTTGTATTGTCCACTAGATGAATTATATGGGCACATGTTAATAAGAGTTTCGGTTGTGATGAGAGCACATAAAAGCATTGTCACAGCTAAAGCACGATGTCTGTCTCACCAGTTTGGGGTACTGATGGTCCGTCTCCCAGTTTCCACGCAATTTGATCTAGGTGTCTGGATTTGACGTGATTGAACAGCTCCGCCGCAGCCATCGGATCTTTACAGTCGCACCCCGACCAGCTACACGTAATGGTATACGGGATATGAGACTTCAGAAGATGGTGTCTGAGAAGCTCAAGGTTGTGTAACTCCGCCTGACAGTTCTGCCATGCGCACGCAAAAACTGGATATGACACTGGCGGCGCAGACACGGGACTCGACATCTCGACCTTGGGCGCAGACTTCTTCCCCGCCATCGTCTCAGGCTGCTTGGTTCTTTTTGGCGGCCTGCTCCGCTGCGCTGTCTGGGATGGCGTGTATTTGTTTGATTTTGCTGGAGAAAACAGTAGCTGAGGAAGCGATATGGCCTGCAGCTTCTGCGGTCGCGGTGACAGTTTCGGAGGTTGCACCTGCACCAATGGTACTGGCGATTGTTTAGGCACAGAAGCTGGAGTCTGAGGACGATTCTGCTGCTGCTGTTCTTGTGTTTGTTGCTGCTGTGCTTGCGGGACAGGAACCGCGGGCGGACACGCTGGCGGAGTAAAACGAGGCGTGACTGCGATTGGCTGTGTCTGATCACGTGGCGGTATTGGGGGCGGTGGACGAGGCGGAGCGGCAGAATGACTGGCCGGGCGTGCTTGCTGGGCGGGAGGTTGTTCAATGGCGGTAGAAGGTTGAGTCGGGACCGGGAGAGGAGCCACAGGCTTGCTGGTAGTCTCGAACTTCGCAGGCTGCGTAGGACGGACTTGCATGTTGGGAGCATCAACAATATCCCAGCGAATGGTCTCCAAGTCGGCCGTATTGTCAACCATATTGAAGACGTCGCGCAATCGGGACAAATGGTGGTTCAGGGCTGGTTCTGTAGGGTGTCGGCCAGATGCCACTAGAATATCTCTTGCAATGGTTGTTGGATCGTAGCTCGTCTTCTCTGCAGCATTCTTTTTGTCAAAAGGTCGAACGATGTCGATGCGGTCACGGAGGAAGCTTCCATCGGTGGGATGACGCGGTTGAAAAGAATAACCTGACAAGTCATGTCCACTGGCCGCTTTTGTCTGACCGCCATCGACGCGACGGCGTTTGACATCGTTGCCTGGATTGGGTGCTTGAGGGCCTGGCTTTGAAGTAACAGGTGAACGCTGGGCGGGGGTAGCAGGCGGCGGACGCTGCTGAGCTGGAGCGCCCGGTCCTGGGACGGGAGCTGGGACTGGACGCGCAGAGCGGGTATGAGGAGTAAGATGGCTCATTGCCGGTATTGGGGTCTGGGACGACATCGTAGACCGGTGAGCCCGAAAGCCCGTTGGAGCTATAGACAACGGACGTTGCTGCGGCTGTCGCTGCTGCTGCTGCGGGCGTTGCCCGGCATTCTGCATTTGCACATCTGGGTAGAAGCAGTTGGGCGTGTCTAGAGCGAAAGTAAGCTGTGGCCAGTAATTTGCGATCCATTCGTAGTCTTCATGTGGCATCTTGTCAAGAGATAGGCCACCCTCTCGCCACGCGAGAAGGGGCTGTTGAGCGTGCTTCGAGGCGAATCAGATAGACGGGACTCATGGAACGAGAAACGGGAGAGTGAGAATCTTTCGTATCGGAGTAGCGAGTAACATGGACGCGATAAGTGAATTTGAACTGAGCTCTGCCAGACAAGCGTACTCCGAGTAGACATCCGCATAGATAGCCGCCGCGCGGTTGACATTACCCTTTACGGATAGCGGAGGGCGGGCCAATCACAAGGCAGCCACCAGCCCTAGGCTAAGCGGGAAGGTCATGTGACGCACACTCGGGCGGCGCACACAATTTCGGCTAACCAGAAGTTCGACGCAAGAGACCTTTTCGACGACCTTACGACGACAACGTTCACCACGACCCCCTCTAGAGCCCGGTGTTAATACTCAAAGGAGGCTCGACAAGATGACCGTCATCAACCATGGTGCGTGTTTTTTTATCCGTTTACGATTCTTTGTGGTGGAATAATGAAATGGTGGATATTTGCCATGGTGGTGGTTGGGGGATACAACTGGGATTACGGGGGATATTGGATATGTCTGTCGAATGGTTATGCTGACGGTTTTTCCCAACAGCCCTCGCCTCTTCGCGCAGCAAGTCGCGCAAGGCGCACTTCAGCGCTCCCTCCAGCGAGCGCCGTGTCATCATGAGCGCTCCTCTGAGCAAGGAACTCCGTGAGAAGCACAACGTACGCGCCTACTCTATCCTATTCCCCCTCTACGCTCTCGCTTCTACGCCGATCTCCCAGAATTGCCACGAGAAATTGTTAAATGGAATGGCCTAAGTGAAGGAATAATATGCTGGACGATTATTTTCGATGGAACACTTCTGGGAGACAAGCGGAACGAGGGACAATATTTGCCGAGGAAACTGGACTGACAACTTATAGGTCCGCTCCATCCCCATCCGCAAGGACGACGAGGTCACCATCGTCCGGGGCTCCAACAAGGGCCGTGAGGGCAAGATCACCAGCGTCTACCGTCTCAAGTGGGTTGTCCACGTCGAGCGTGTTGTTCGCGAGAAGTCCAACGGCCAGAGCGTTCCCCTCGGCATCGCCCCTTCGAAGGTTGTCATCACCAAGCTCCGGATGGACAAGGACCGTGAGCAGATTCTGGAGCGCATTGCTAAGGGACGTGAGGCGGCCAAGTCTTCGTAAAGGGTTTTTTCGCATCGGTTCTGTTTTCTTGTTGCAAATTAGGGTGATGGCGTGGGAGTATATGAGATACTCAAAATGAAAATACCTGCTACGGCCAGGCTTCCGTCTTCAAGGTTATGAATGGGATACAACAAAAAAAGCAAAAATTCTTACCTTTTTCCCTCATCCGGTCAACAACCGGCGCCTTCTCACCCAAAAAATCTTAGGTATTCATCAATGCCAATATTCTAATATTTTCCGTGTTCTCCGCCTCCATTTTCACAGCTATGAGACGCCTATTCGATACCACTTGCAACCGCCCGGACCACTCGACAATGACTGCCCTTTGCATGCCCATTGCACCATTCGACTATCCAACACAACCCCCACACAACTCCGTTCATAAACGGCAACGCCACATTATCACCTTATCATACCCCGTCTACGGATGACCATGGGTTGGCGAGGTAAACAGTTGGCGTAGAGTGAAGCACAGAAGCAAACGGTCAATGACCACGCTTCTGCTCGCTTGCAGACTCGCACTGAACAGCCATGAAGCTGCGAGTTTGAGAGTGAGCGACATGTAACTTCGTAGTTTCGTTATCATAACACAATCTATTTTATTTCACTATGCTTATGTTCAATCTTATATACACTTATACCATCTCGGGATTCCGGCTTCTCCGGGATTATATATACGTCGAAGCAACGACTTTGTCTCCATGCTCCTCCAAAAACTCCTTGCTATACGGATAATCCAAGTACCCCTCCAACTGCATCGGCGTATAAAACGAAGGCCGATGGTACGGATTTGGCGCAATGCCCTTCTGCAACCTGTACACCAAATCCGGTGTCGATAGAAAATACCGACCAAACACCAGGGCCACGTTCCGGTCCTTGTACACCCAATCCAGATAATGCCGCGCATTGTCAGGCGTAAACCCACCTGCCAACAGAACGACGGAGTGGTCTCCCCAAACATCAAGCACGAAGTCAACCTGCTCAGGCGTATCGATGTCGTCGCTATTGGTAACCCGCGCTTCAATGATATGCAAATATCCCAGCTTCAATTCCTTGAGAGCCCTCGTCAACTCAGTGAACTGAGGAACGGGATCATCCATCCGCATATCCTGGAACCGACTCCACGGGCTGATTCTGTAGCCGGTCCTCTCGGCCCCAATTGCATTGCTCACAGCCCGCGCAACTTCAACGCCGAACCGGTTGCGGTTCTCCACGCTCCCGCCCCATTGGTCACCCCGGTGGTTACTGTTGTCCTGCGTAAACTGGTCGATCAAGTACCCATTCGCGCCGTGGATCTCCACACCGTCGAAACCAGCCTCCATCGCACACCGCGCAGCATGCGCAAACTCCTCAATACACGCTTTGATGTCTTCTTCGCTCATCTCCCTTGGCGTCGCCATTCCCGTAATCGGAATGGCGCTTGGCGCAGCAACATCAAACCCCCTGCTCGCAGCAGCATCCGGGAACCCCGCCCGTCCCGGCGCCACAATCTGGCAGTACATGTAACACCCACGCGCGTGCACGGCATCCGTGATCTCCCTCCATCGCTGGATCTGCAGTTCGTTCCAGATCCCGGGGGCGTGCGGGAAGGATGCTGCTGTGCGGGGCGAGATGGTGCATGCTTCGCTGATGATCAGCGTTCCGGGGATTACGGCGCGTTGCGTGTAGTAGGTGATTGTCATGGGGAGTTGGATGTTGTTCTCGTCGGCGCGGAGGCGGGTTAGGGGGGCCATTACGATGCGGTGGGAGGCTTGGATGTGGCCGGTGTTGAATGGGGTGAATGCTTTGGTCATTTTGGTGGTTTTGCATAGGGGACTTCTCTGGGATCGTTTGGTTTCAATTGAGGGGACTGTAGGTGTGAAGTGAAGGATCTACTGAAGACTTTATAGTTAAGTAGTTAGTTAACTCAAGTTAGTTAGATCAGGTTGATTATCAATCAGTGGCCAATCATGCCTGAACTGGGGTTAGTTTGATGCAAAACTGGAGAGTTGAGGAGGCATTGACCTAATGAAAAGGAGTAGTTGGACAATTGAGAATCTGATATGCCTGTATTTACTATCTACAGATGGTGTTCTGCATTTCCACGTTGCATGCATGCGGATATAAAATTCTGCAAGTACCCGAGGATCTCTGTCGGATATATATATATCTCGGTGCGGACTGTATATTGCCGCTATATTGGCCTAACATAAATTCTCGTATCATGAAAAGATGGTCAAGAATAAACCCATTAATATATAGAAGAATGACTAGATACACAACACCAGCATGATATCGTAGAAAAGGGGATACAGCTTATCCAACGCACCTCCCCCAAGCCGGCAATCCACACCCCATCCCAACAAACAAATACAACAAGAAAATCAGCACCACAACAACCATAATCATCAACTTCGTATTCTTCCACCACATCTTCCTCCGCAACCCCCTACTCCGAATCCGAAAGTCATGCGCACTCCCTCCCAACCGATCTGTCTTATTAACCAACAAATCAATCCGCTCCCCCCGCTCCAACACCCGCTCGATATTCTCCGTCATAATGCCCCGCACATCATCGATGTCTCGCTTTGCCAACGCCAGCGAGTCTGACGGAGAAGCTGTGTTGAATGTCGAAAGCAACGACCGCAACTCCACATTAAACGCCGCACAGCCGTACGCCGGCAGCGACGGGAAATCGGTACTCGACGGCGGATACGTAGACAGGAACTTGCGCTTCATCTCGAGCAAAAACGCGAACGGGATGCGACGGCCCTGCTCGGCGGCTGCGACGACGATGTAGCTCAAGGGTAGGTGCGAAGATGGCTCGTGGCGGGTTGCATCGTCGGATGCTTCGCCGGTTGGGGAGTCGGCGATGCAATGCACGAAGAGACGGTCATGGGTGTAGGTGAGTTTCTGGGCTTTGTCGTGGGTGATCTTGGGGAGGATGATGGAGGCTAGGGATGAGGCTGAGGTGGAGGATGTGCCTGGGGCGGAGTGTTCAGTGAGGATTGTTGTGCGATGGGCTATACAGGTGCTGGTTTGGTTAGCTGGCTGTATGGCATGGCTATATCTGGCAGCCAACGTACTAGAGGAGGAAGCTAGGGGGCTTGGATGAGGCGGCCATGCTGATTGACGGTGGCTTCTGCTTGAGGTGATAAGATCGGTAGGGATAACCTAGGCCACTGTCAAGTAGGCCAGATCGAGGAATACAGAATTCCGACAGCGGCGATGATCGCGATGAGTGACGTCGCGCCAAGAACCCCGGATTATGTCACGTGAAACCTTACAATCAATTATCGCAACCAATTAAAACAAGCTGAAGAATTCGGAATAGCTGGAGGTGATTATGAGAAAATATAAAGCGATTCGTAGTTGTGTGTATATATACGAGACCCGGCAGGTTTTTCTAGGTCTGCAGCATTGGGGGTTGCGGTGAACAATAAAAAGCAACATCATCACGGTCTATGCATATCTGCTCTATCAATATCCATAACTATACTCATCTCATCTAGTCATCTGTCTGCTGATCCAAGTCTAAGCAAGTTCGGGCCAGTACTTCTGCACAATCGTCTTCTTATTCACCTTGCCCATGGCATTCCGTTCAATAGCATCGACGACCTTCAACACAGTCGGGATCTTATACGGCGCCATTTCCTGCTTCAGCTGTGTGCGCAGCGCCTGGAGTTCCAATGGCTCGGTCTGTTCTATTAGTCTCTACTCGAAGTCATGGGAGTGAGAGAGACTTACACCAGGTCGCTGCTTGACGACGGCACCCACACGTTGTCCCCATTCTTCATCTGCCAAACCAACCACGGCAACTTCCTGGATGGCGTCCAAGCCAAGCATCTTCCGTTCCACCTCCAATGCGGAGATCTTGTATCCGCCTGATTTGATCAGATCAACAGATGCACGGCCCTGGATGAAGTATGCGCCTGCTGGGTCCCGCTTGGCAACGTCCCCGGTCTTGAACCAGCCATCCGAAGTAAACTCCTTGGCTGTTGCTTCTGGTCGTCTCCAGTATTCCTTGAAGACATTGCCGCCCTTGATTTCAATCATGCCATCCTCATCCACGGCGTCGATGACTGCGCCGGTCTCCTTGTTTGTCAGACGCACTTGGACGCCCGGCAGAGGCCATCCCACACTTCCGTCAATCCGCTTCTCGACTCCTAATCCACAACTCAATGCCATTCCTATTTCTGTCATGCCGTACCGCTCTAGCAGAGTCTGACCGCTAATCTCTGCAAACTTAGACTTGATAGGTGTAGGAAGGGCTGCTGAACCGCTAACAATAAGCCGCAAGGCCTTGGCTCCAGCACGAGCAGCAGCTTCGTGTTCCGTACCGCGGATGTTGGCATCAAAGTAGTCCACCAGACGCGAATAGATGGTAGGAACAGCAAAGAACATGGTCGATGAACCTTGGTCCTGCCACCGGTCCCAGATCACTTTGGGGTCAAATTTCGGGTGCATCTCAACAGTAACTCCGCTTAGAAAGCTCGCCGTGAGGCCGTTGACGATGCCGTGGATATGATGCAGAGGAAGAACGTGGATCAGGCGGTCCGAGGAGTTGTACTCCCAGGCTTCGACTAAGCACCCAGCTTGAAATGTGATGTTCCTGTGAGTCGTCACGCAGCCTTTGGGACTCGATGTAGTACCGGACGTGTAGATCATCAGTGCCCGCTGGTCTAGAGGGCATACTGAACTGAATGGAGGGACTGTGGCTTCGTTATTTTGGGAGAAGGGCGTCAAGGCCATGAATCGAATGTCTTTCGTGATGCCCTCACGGAGAGGAGCTTCGAATCTCTCAAACGATGGGTGCAGGATAATCAACGAGGGGTCTGAATCGCTGATTGTGTATAGTAGCTCTTTGGCGGGGTGTGTGGTACCTATCGCATTGTTAACCATACTGTCTCAATTCAGAAATTGACCGTGCCTGATACATACACAGTGGTACACAAACACCCCCCGCAGCCCAAACAGCCCACTGTACCCCCACATAATCGTACCCATTGGGCGTAAGGAATGCGATACGCCGTTCTTCCAAGCTTCCGGTGTCCGCAAGCTCCAATTCCTGCAGTATGGCCTTTTTCATTGTAGCTGCGTCCGCCAGGAGTTGGCGATAAGTAAACTGCTGCCCTTTGGAAGCATCGTCCACTGCAATTTTATCCGGAGTATTCTCTGCATGCTTCTTCGCCTCGAGGAATATAGGTAGTGACGGAATGGAGTGTGTTGCCAATTGGCCGTTTGCGAGTGCTTGCGCAGCCATATCGTCAACTGAGGGGATATAGGCTCTCAGTATATACAGTGCAGAATTCAATGGGAATGGAAAATGAGGGGAATTGGAGTATGGGGCGTAGGGGGTTATCGAGCGGAGTTTATCGGTTTTAAGCACGATAAGCTTAAGTGAGCGCCGGGGAGAGTGACTCGTCCAAAGACCGACAAAAGGAATATACAAATAGAGATCCCAAAAAGGATTACAATTGAATCAAGGTATTCCCTTAATTACAACAATGCAATGGCTGATTGGTATGTACCCCTGTACCTGTACTATGCTCGTTATCGGTAACGGCACGTGATGCCACGTGCAGCCCTATCGCGATGTCGGAGTCGGAGTTAAACAGCGGCGGCGACGAAAAGTGGACAATGCTCGAAGGACTGCGGCAACATCATGCTTCATCGACCGCTTCTATGGACGGGGATCCTGAGAACCCCGAGTCTACGTCTCCTGCGCTATGCTTCCTCCGTACCCCCGTTGATTCGCATTGAAAAGGGAACCTTTTACCAGCGCTATCCCACCCCCGATGACGCCGCTACGGGCCAAAACCCGCCTCTGTTTCCGAACCTCAATTTCGTCCTGCCAGCTAAGCCTGAGAATGTTTCGACGGAGAAGGAAGACGAGTCGCAGCAGCAGCAACAGCAGCATTGGGCTGTGATCGGGTCGTCTGGGCGAACGAGTTTCCTCGACGTCTTCCGCGGCCAGTATATCTGCGATCCCCCCACCGCCCGCAGCTATCCCTTCCTCCTTACAGATGAGATTGCCAACAAGGATCCGCGTTTACGGTTTGTCGGAAATGCGGTTCAATATATTGGGTTCAGTGGTGAGGGGTCTGGAGCCATTGGTGGTACGCGCGGTGCCTACTTGAGTGCTCGGTATGAGAGTCACCGGGAAGAGACGGATTGGACTGTTAGGCAATATCTCAAGGGACAGACAGAGTTGAACCCGATGGAAGGATTTGAAGACGGAAAGGTCAAGGACAGGGAGCTATTGGACCAGGTTATCTCCGATCTGCGGTTGAAGGAGCTACTTGATATGCCGGTAGCGAACCTCAGTAATGGCCAGACAAGACGTGCGCGGATTGCAAAGGCGTTGCTTAGCAAGCCGGAGCTGTTATTACTTGATGACCCTTTCAGTAAGTTTTGCCTATGCTTTTCTCTGTCTTAGTTTTGCTAATTGGTGTCCAGTGGGCCTGGATCCGGCCACCGTCCGGGGCATCTCCGGATTCCTCCATAACCTAGCAGCCAAAAGCTCACCCCGATTGATCCTTGCTCTACGACCACAAGATACCGTCCCGGATTGGATTACACATATCGTCATTCTCGGAAACAACAACAGGGTCCTTTTGCAAGGATCCAGATCGGAAGTTGACAAGGCGTTGGATGTGTGGAGACTCCTGCCCACTAAGAATCAGACTGGTCTTCGTCCGGAGGATAAGAAGATATATGCACAAGCAGCGGATGACATGGAGAAGGGGTTCTTGGACAAGCAGATGCTCTGGGACTTGAACCTGGTTAAACCAAAGGCGGGCAAGACGGTGCCCGCAACTGCCCAGGGAGGAGAACCGCTGATTGAGATGGATGGCGTGCGCGTGCAGTACGGCGACAAGGTGGTCCTTGGTAATTGGGAACAAGACATCAACGGGAAGAAGCAGGGGGGACTACACTGGACGGTCCGCCGTGGCCAACGTTGGGTGGTCCTTGGAGCAAACGGCTCAGGCAAGACTACACTGCTGTCGATGATCACATCAGACCATCCACAAGCATACGCCATGCCACTGAAACTCTTCGGACGATCACGTCTCCCCGAACCCGGCAAACCAGGAATCTCCCTCTTCGAACTCCAATCCCGCATGGGCCACTCCTCCCCCGAAATCCACGCCTTCTTCCCCCGCCAACTGACAATCCGCCAATCCATCGAGTCTGCCTTCGCAGACACTTTCCTCTCCAGACCCAAACTCAATCACGACCGCGACCTCGATGTCAGCGCCGCCCTGCGCTTCTTCAAAGCCGAACTTGACCCCGACGCCGCATCCATCAAAGAAAGCCCACCTTCTATTGAAAGCAAATCCGGCGACGCCTTCCCAGACATCGGCCTTTCCCACCGCATGCAAAAACAACCCTACTTCCCAACAGACTACGACGTCGACTATGCTGACACAGTGACCTTCGGACAGCTCAGTACCGCCCAACAACGCGTCGTCCTCTTTATCCGCGCACTCATCCATAAACCAGATATCATCATCCTCGACGAGGCACTCTCCAGCATGCCTGCCTCCACACGAGACAAATGCATCACCTTCCTTGAGACCGGAGAAGCTATCCCACCACACCTCATCCCGCCGCCTGGCACCCGCCGGCCCAGGAACGAAGAACCACTCATCAAGGGCTTCAACTCTGACCCAGCAACGATTCGCCACACGGGGATCTCAGACAACCAAGCCCTCATAATGATCAGCCACGTCAAGGAGGAAATCCCCGATATCATACGACACTACATGCGTCTCCCGTCAGACCCCGGCGATGGCGCGGAGCCGCTGGATTTCAGACTCGGTGTGCTAGAGCAGGGCTGGGTGATGAGTGATTCGCCCATATGGGAGCGCGTCTGGTCGCCGCCGGGGTTTGAGACGCCGTTAAAGGCTGTTAAGGCTAGGCCCGTGGTGCCGGAGGTGAAGCCTTCTCATCGGGGGAGAAAGAAAGTAGAACAGCCAGAGAAGCCGGACCCGGAGACTGCTCGTCCACGGAAGAAGATGGTAGAAGAGCCGGGGTCGCCAGAGCAGAAGACTTCTCGTCGGGGTCGACCAAAGAAGAAGGCAGATGAGCCCACAGAGCCGAGTAAAGGCCGTGGGCGACCAAAGAAGGCAGAATAGAACATGTACAATTTAGATTTGTATAGACGCTGTACTTGTACTTGGACAGAGTATTAAATGCGCAAACCCTGCACTACAGTCGAATGAAACTATTTTGCTGCACTAAAAAGAAGGCTGTTCCCCAACAGCCTGCGCCAGCCCCGAAATCAACGATTCCGACCTCGTCATCTGCGGCCTATTCTCCCGTTCCTCGCCGTTCATCTCCAACCCCCTCGCGACAAGATCCGTGAAGTCCACCGCAACCTCCCTCAACACCTCCGCCTGTTCGTGCACGATGTCGATGCACTTCTGCCACACGGTTGTCCCGCGCTGCACGGTGCTGAGCTGCCGGGTGAGGAGCGCATTGAAGCCGTCTAGGTGCTGTTTAGCCCATTTAATGCAGGCGCTAGTCATTACGGAGGGGAAGCATTGCTGGTAGATGCTGATGGTGTGTTTGACGAGAGTGAAGTAGACGTATGAGATTTGGAAGATGTAGAGCGGGAGGTCGCCTTCGAATACGCAGCCACTAGATGGGTAAGTATACGAAGAGGATATCATAAAGGGGGAAGGGGCCATACCGGATTCGCTTGGTTATGATGTCGGATCTGGCTTTCAGGTAGGCTTCTCGGGCTTGGTCCTCGAATCCCAGACGTGTAAGCCAGGCTACCTTGGTCTTGGTGGCATTCGGGAATGAGTTGGTATCGACCAGAGATCGCGATAACACACCAGCCAGCTTGGCCGCCCGCTCATCGACCTTGCCGTTGATCACGTCCTGCGCGATCGTGTTGCCTTTCAGACCCTTGGCTAGCTTCCGCAACCGCTCAATGGACGAAACGGCCTCTTCGAACCGTTGCAAGGCGATATCGATATCCAGTTCGTCAACTTGGCCTTCAACCCAGCGCAGGTTCTGCTGCTTTCCGTCTACATCAATGCGCAGTTCTGGCTTGTCGCGCGGGTTGTCCGAGTTGCCATCGTACAGGTCGATGGGCTTCAATGAACCAAATGACGACTGCCTCGCACCAGCCAAGTAACCGAATGACTCGTTGGATCTGCTGGCTGCTTCCGTCTCCGACCGTAGCGTCCGTCGCAGATCATCAACGGCTTTGCGGAACGTGGCGAGCAGTTCATTCTTCGCGGGACTGTTGCGCTTGTCGTGGCGGTAGGTGAACGGCTTAGCGCCAACCCGGACAACCACTGCGCTTGAAATGCCACGGTCTTCAGCCTCATCGCGAGCTTGTCCCGCACCCATGTTGGCACCGAGATCGATCATATCAATGTCTTGTAAAGGCCAGCATTGTTCTGCTACGAGTTTCGTCGGAACCGGGCCACGGTGGTTGCTCTGGTCTACTCGCTTGCGCTTCTTAACTGCCACCAGGAGGTGATCGTTCAGCAGCACAATGTGAACCGGTCGTCTTGGTTTCCACGTTGCGGAATCAAGTTCAACCCAGTTTCCTGTTTCAATCACAATATGACGACCCGAAACAGCCGGAAGGAACTTTTGCGATCCCTCCACGGTCTTCCATAACGTTTGTAGTTGTACGTTCCACATGCTCTCCAGGTTCGCCACGGAACTGCGATTGGCATTCCGCTTGGGTAGACGCTCGTCGGTAGTCGGGGACATAGGATTGGGCGTATTTCCAACGGTCGTCTGGCCCAGTGCCGTCGTGAGCTCTGCCATCAACGTACGGAGTGTCCGCATTTCGCCCTTGAGCTTATCCGCTTCTTTACTGATCTTGATGAACTGTGTCCGGTTTTGGTATACATTCTGCTGGAGATCGGTCGACGTGCGGTTCTTCACTTTCCGGAGGGCATTTTGGTAGTCTCGAATTTCCTCCTCGGACGCGTTTGCGAGGAGATTAGCGACATCTACAACGTCATATGTTAGTTCCAGCCCGGAGACGCCATGTGTCAAGACAGTCACTCACATCGATCAACCGGTAAGCTTGGATCCCGCAGTGCATTCAAATCAACCTCCGGAGGCGCAGACGGATCATGCGACGGTCCATTATTGCTAGCTGGAGGCGGACCTAGCCCGCCATACCCCGGAGGCAGCCCCGGCACCGGAGGGGCAGCGTCAAAATCCGGGACCTGATTGAAGCGGGTCGAGTACCGCCGCTTGACCAGATCAGAGGTCGCATCGCTCTGAGGGGCTCTCTCGCGCGAGGTGGCCGATGGGGCCTTCTTTTGGGCTGAATCGGGTGCCCGATTATTGGCAGGGGCAGGGTCGGCGATGGGTTTCGGGGCACTGATTTGAGGCCGGCGGCCTTTTTTGCTGCGAAGGGTGAGTCCACGGCCTTCCATGTTCCAGATCGAGGACTGCTGACAACTCCTTCTCCTAGGTAGAAGTTAACTGTACACTGTACAGAGTTGAAGATGGGTAGCTGGTTGATTGGGCTCAAGCGGGACAGAAACGCCGAGCGGAACAACGATAGTCCCACCGGTTCAAAATTATCGCCGGCAAAGAGAGTCGAGCTTCACTCTCTGTCAAGCCCTGCCCATTCCCCGGATTTCAAAGCCGTGCTTCTTTACTCTCGAATACTCTTTATTTTACGGCTACTCCCTCAATTCCCTCAGCCCTCATCATGAAGACTTCCACTTTGGTGGCTGCCACTGCCGGCACCGTTTTGACCGGTCTGTTGGGTAAGGCGAAATAGTCGACGATTTGCATAAAACATCGGTGAATGTGTGGGGACATTGCTAATGACGTATCGGATCACTACAGCCTATGCCGTGTACTTTGACCACAAGAGACAGACCGATCCGGAATTCCGGAAAGCCTTGAAGAAGAACAACCGTCGGATGGCCCGGGCTGTCAAGGAAGAGGCCGAGGCCATCGGTGCCCAACAGCGCGAGCAGATCAAGAAGGCCGTGCAGCAGGCCAAGGACGAGGGTTTCCCGACCGACCTGGAGGAGAAGGAGGCTTACTTCATGGGTCAAGTTGCCCGCGGAGAGTCTTTGTGTGCGGAGGGTATGCTGCCATATGATATAACGAACTATTTGGGGTTCAGTTGCTTACAAACGCAGGATCGGACAACGTCGAGGCTGCTCTCTGCTTCTACAAGGCCCTCAAAGTCTACCCCCAGCCTAAGGACCTGATTTCGATATACGACAAGACCGTCCCCAAGGACGTGTTGGAGCTTCTCGCCGAGATGGTGGCTATGGATGCTGGCTTGAAGTTGGGCACTTTCACTGGCGAAGGTGGCAGCGCCGATAGCGGCGCTGGTGTTGATGAGTAAGAAAAGAAAAAGAAAACGAAAGATGAACGGTCATGCCTCCACACCCTTCCTACCTCCTTTCATCCGTGCTAGACATCTGGAATTGTTGTGCTTCTGGTCGACGCTGGGCCGTGGCCTGCACAGATGCTTCTTCCCCCCAAATACTCCCACATCACCCGCATTACCCCGTTATGACCTCTCCACTTCCTGTGTATCCGTTATGTTCTTCCCTGTATATTTGCATGGGTCTTGGCCATGGACATGGCGGACCATTTAGTATCTCGGCGCCTTACTCTAGTGTTTGTTCCTGTTTCTGTTTTGGGCCTGAAAAGACTGGGGTTTCGATGAATATGCACTGGCGCCGGTTAGTGGTCCTCGTTTCTGTTGAACCCATCTGACGCAAGATGGGATATGTATTTTAGAAAGAGTTTTGCTTCACCGGAACAAGTTCAAATGAACAGTAACTCAGTCCATGGCACCGTCATCGTCATCGTCATTGCTTCGTTGCCCTGTCTGACAAGCCCTTGTTGCATTCCCGTGAAATCATCCGGCATGGCACATTCTGCATGCCAGTATGAAACACCTGCCGGGGAGACAGCAGCGTTGAAGAATACACAGAGTAACTGTTTAGCTATAAAGGGTCCATGGTCCTGATCTCCTGTCAGACCCTCCCAATATCACTTGTGTTTGATTAATCTGCAGGGCGCCGGTTAGACGTGTTACAGATACAACGCGGTCCACCACCTTAACCCTATAAATTTCTGAACGTTTCGCCTCATTTGCCTCCCCCTTCATCTAGATCTTTTATTTACAGGATCGTCCCGGTCGCTGTTTCCACTCACTCGGTCATTGACCACAATCAAAATGCCTTCTGTATGCTCTCAGAGACCCCCGTACGAAAGAACCAGGCACTAATCCAAAACATACATCAACCCTCCTTACCACCTTCGTCGCGCTGGCCGCGACAGCCTCCGCGGTGACCCCGGTCGTGGTCGACGGAAAGGACTTTGTGAACAGCGAGACAAGAGAACGATTTCCCATCATTGGTGTTGAGTATGCCTGTCCTTGACTTTCCATTGCGACCACGCAGTTACTAACTGATCCAGCTACCAACCCGGAGGCGCAGGCGGCTTCTCAACGAAAAAAGACCCCCTAAGCAGTCCGAAAGACTGTCTACGAGATGCGGCACTAATGCAGCGATTGGGCGTTAACACTATTCGTGTTTATAACCTCTCTCCCAATCTGAACCACGATGAATGCGCGTCTATCTTCAATGCTGCTGGCATTTACATGATACTCGATGTCAATTCGCCGTTGCAGGGCGATAACCTCGATCGCACGCAACCGTGGAATAGCTATAACCCTGGATACTTCAAGCAGGTCTTTGGTATCATCGAGGGGTTCAAGGATTACCCTAACACGCTTGCGTTCTTTTCGGGGAATGAGGTTATTAATGAGCAGGCTGCGCATGCTGCACCTGCTTACATTCGCGTATGTCCCCCTTCACCTAAATGACATGCAGATAAGCTAATAGCAACGTTGCAGGCCGTCCAACGCGATATGAAAGCCTACATCAAAAAACACGCCACCCGACATATCCCCGTCGGCTACTCCGCCGCCGACGTCCGCAGCATCCTGCTCGACCAAGCAAACTACTTCCAATGCTCCATCAGCGACGCTGACTCGCGCGCCGAATTCTTTGGTCTCAACTCGTATTCCTGGTGCGGCGACTCGGACTACCACGCTAGTGGGTATGATGTTCTCACTGAGGATTTTGCGAACTCGTCGTTCCCCGTTATATTCTCGGAGTATGGGTGTAATGCCGTGCAGCCGCGGAAGTTCTCGGAGGTGCAGGCTTTGTACGGCGAGGAGATGACACAGGCATTTGCAGGTGGTTTGGTGTATGAGTACGCGCAGGAGGCGAATGATTATGGTCTTGTTATTGTTGATGATAGCGGCAACGCAAAGCTACGTGAGGACTATGATGCGTTGCGGGAGCAGTACAGCAAGCTTGACATGGATCGGTTGAAGAAAGCGAGCAAGGCGCATACGGACGCTGAGCCGGTGGAGTGCACCGCGAGTCTGATTACTAGTGGGAAGTTTTTGGACTCGTTTGACTTGCCTGAGAGGCCGCATGGTGTGCAGGCGATGATTGACGATGGGTGCGGTGGGAAGGTTGGGAAGATTGTTGAGTTTGGTGGGAGGGATGTTACGCAGAAGGTTCATGGGGCTAATGGGGAAGAGGTTTCTGGTGTCAAGTTGGATGTCAAGGAGGATGACTCTGGTGAGGAGCATGCTACCAATGACAAGGACAGCGATGACAAGGAGGACGACAACAAGGAGCACAAGGATAACAATGGCAACAAGGATGAGAAGAGTGATGGAGAGAAAGATAGCGAAAAGGACGAGGACAAAGACAAGCACAGCAGCAACGACCACAACACCGACGATGACAATGAAGACAGTGACAACAACGACGCTGCAGCCAACTCCACCACCCTATCCCCCAAACCCACCACCGAAGCCACTTCTGCCAACGCCCAATCTACAACCACCCCAACCCTCTCCATCAAACACAATGCCAACGCCATCTCAACCCCTAGCTCGAGCACAATCATCCACGCCACCGGCACTGGCAGCGCAAGTCCCAGCGCGAGTGCGACACCAACGTACTACACGGGTGCCGGGAATCAGCCCTCATCTTCTATGCTGCTTGGCCTGTTGAGCGGTGTTGCGGGGCTGGTCGCTTTGATGTGATTTATAGTTGATTTTGCAGTTTAGTTCTTGTTAGTTAGGGGCGGGGGAGGGGGTTGCGTTTCGTCATGTGCTTGTATTTCTAGTGAGTTGCATGGGAAAATTTAGGTGTGAGCAATTATATGTACCTCATATTAAAGTATCTTTGAAACATAAGAATTGCCGACATGCATGATTTACAATTGATCAACAGGGGTACATCCCAGTATCAAATCAATGCAAGGTGACCAAGTGAAACAGTATATAAAGCAATATGCAAAACTCGAAACACGATGAATATCAACAGATAGTAATATTTACCAAGCCCTTCCCTTGCCCTTATCCTTGCTAGGAGACTGCGTGCTAAGCGCGGGAAATTCCTCCCACTCTTCCGCCGTCTCAGGAGCATTGTTCTCCACAAGACTCAGCTGTAGCGCAAACTCGAGATCGTCAATCTCTTGCTGGTTACTGCTTTCCGCCGCTGCCGGTTCAGGCGAATAGTCGCTTTGGCTGGATTGCGAGGCTTGCGTGGTGAATGGATCTGTGCCAAATGAGGACGCCTGCTCCTCGAGCAAACTCAAGCGGATGGCTTCGGCGATTTCTGGGTCATCCACGTCTTCAACGCTTGTTTGGAATGGAGATGAAGACGAAGAGGGCTCAATGGACACGTCGTTGAGTCCAGGGGTACTAGGCGAAGTACTTATATTCGGAGTCTCGAGACTCTCACCTCGCTTCGCGGCTTCATTGGCCAAAGATTCCTGGCTCAACAACTGCGCGTAGGCAATAATTTCCTCCTCGCTAGCATCCGGACCCAGCAGCTCAAGACCAAAGCGATTGTTCAGATGCTTCCGTTCCTTTTGGTCAGCAACCTTCTGCCTTTCCATCTCCACCTTTTCATCCTCGATGTAATCCCACAGTGCTCCACGGCCGCTGTTGCTGAAGCGTTGACCACCCTCGCCTGAAGCATTGTCACCCCGCTGGCCACGGCGCCATCGGCGCTTGCTTGCCTTGTCCTGATCCGCTGAAGACGAACTGTACGACCAATAACGTAGATGAGTTCCCAAGGCGACCATCCCTCTCAGAACCGTAGAGTCTGGGTCCAGGCAGATTGCGCCCGTAGCAAAGAAGTTGTTGCCAACTCCGTGCATGGAAGCCTCGGCCTGAACGAGCCGACGACGCGCGCGAGAAGAGAAGCGAGAGTTCATGGTCCGAATAGGGCCTGTGGACGACGCTAGAGGATCCCAGGCTTGTACAAGGCCATCATTTCCTCCATGTACCAAGTAGAGCGACGTCAAGGCAACACACGAAATCTGCGGCGAATCCGTCTGGATGATCCGGAGAGGCGTTACGTTGTTAATGACCTCCGAGTTTCGCGCGGTCGGAGATCGTATATCCCATACAAACACCAGCCCCGTGGTCGTACCGACGGCAACATACCGGGCTCGTTGACCAGGAACCTCTGTCCCTGATGATGGTTGTGCCATGTGCGGCAACGGAGAAGACATGGTCGAGGAAACCGAGCTGCCTGACATTGCCAAGAGTGGATCCTCTTCCTTGGTCAACAAGGCATAGGTCGAGACATCTAGAGCGCTGGCGGTGATCTGAACGGATTTGCGATCGCCAAAGTTGAAGTCCGAGATATACCATTCGGTATTCTTGGCGGTGCAAACTGGTTCACTCACACGGCTTGATCTGGACGGCGGGATACTCCGGGGCTCAAGTTGAAGAGCCTCCTTGATAGGACCACCGAAAATAGAAGTCGACATCGGAGTGCCGGCAGCGCTTGAACGAGAATCAGGGCTGGAAGAGGCAATAGCCAGAGCCTTCCTTGTGAAACGGCGAATCGAAGCCTTTTCACCTTCACCCAAGCCTGATGCAATGATAATGACTGACTCGCCTGCTCCGTTCCCATCGTCACCGCCAAAGTCGACCTTCAATTCACGCCTCATGTCCCAGCCTTCGCAAACCTTGCGGAAGTGCTTTGGCTTGAATGCCATGAATTTTTCAATTTCCTTTGTCTCCGCAGCAATTTGGTTCTTGTCCAGATTCATCGAATCTGACGAGGACCGAGGACTGTAGCTACCATCGACGAGCTCCTGGTTGTATGGGTCCGGCCTGGCAACACGTCTACTCAGCTCCGCAAGCTCCCAGCGGACGGACCTGCCTGTTTTCCAAGCCAAACGGTCGAGCTCCTCTGGGGTAGCCTTGGGCGGAACATCAGGCTGACGCGGGAGATCAGTAAGGTAAAACACCTCGCCCAGAGCATTAAGAACCACAGCCCAAATCCGGCGTCCTGCATTGCGTTGCGGCGACAACTTGTCATCGACGGCGATCGCAATGATGGGGACACCCGGACAAAGGACCCATTTGGCGGTTGGCTGACCTCGTTCGAAACGTGGCTCGTACAGAGGGTTAGGGCCCAGAGAATAAGCTGTCAGGATACCGACAGACGAGCCAGACAGCATCCCCACTAGACCCTTTGTCATTCTCAGGACTTCAGATGACTTGGCGATCCAAACCGCAGTAACAGACGAGGTAATTGGATTCTGTGCTGGGACACCCAAGTGTGGCTCCGGACTCGAAACCATAAGCCCCAAGAAACGACCGCGTAGTTCAGTTGATGAGATGAAATAACTGCGACCCTGCGGGCAACCTTCGCCGTAAATCATACCGTATGGTTGACTGACATCCATACGATTAGGCAGACCAACAATGTCACCAGAACCAAGACCATATTCAGCAACACCAGTGTAGAGATCTGCAAAGTGTTGAAACAGCTGATGGTCGGACAAACCCCACGTTCCAACCTTGACAGACGCAGGATCACTGGCCGATGCAATTCCTTGCTCCGCAGCCCCGTGAATGAACACCGGCCGTTCCTTGGTAGTTTCCGTACCGAAGGAGCCAGCGATGTGAGTGACAGGAAACAGCAATTGTGAGGTATACGTGACAACAGCACTGCCATTGCGCACATTGGCCGATCGCACGGCGCCATTCCTCTTGGATGGTTCGAACTGGGCCGGTTTGCCCCTCGCGAGAGAGCGCAACAGTCGCGTTCGCAATATATATTCGCTTCGCCAGGATGCTAGCGCAGTCAACCGAGTAAAGTATCGCTTATCTGACACAAATTTTTCCGACCGCTGCCAGGCCGCGACACGACTGCCAATCTCATCGTTGCTGGGCCCAGGGAAGTAGCGGGAGAAGGCGATTCTCCAGGCATGGGGCGTGGTGACTAGACTGTGGAAACGGCGCGAGACCAATGCGATCGATGACAGTGACGGAGGGGGGAGGTGGGACAGGATGTGCGTCAAGACCTCTGGTTGAACCTGGTTAGGATTTTCCGATTATCGGGGAACGAAACAAGGACGGCATACCATTGGGGATATCCTCGAAGGATACCGACGACAGATGCGACAAATCGAGCACATTGAAGTCATTGGCTTTCGCTTGCTGTGACGATGAAGAAGCCACACTGTCCTCCAATCCGTTCAGGGGCGAACCTGCCCCGTCCCTCGGGGCAGGGACGCCTTCTGGACGGTCTCCAGCCCCCCCATAACGAAAAGGGTTAGAGACCGGGTCATCGCCACAGAAGTCATGTCCATGCTGGATAGGGTCGAGGGGTTCTGCACGAGGCGATTCCGAGAAGGGGGTATGTTGAGATACTGCAGTAGGCTCGGGTTGCATAAAAAGGTTTCGCGGGAGAACGGGGGCAAAGGGGACGACTGCACCAGGACGAGAACTGGAACAGTCGGGTAAGAATAAGAGAGAGAGAGGATGAGCGTGGTGGGAGGTCTAGAGAGACAAGAAGACGCCGTTGAGCATGCGCAAACTGAGTGTTCTGCTATCAAGAGGTGCAGAGTGAAGGTGAAGATGGAAGATTGAGTCACTTCCGGAGCGGAATAGCTCGCGTCCCGCCACACGTGATGCGAGGCGTGGCGAACAGCGACTTTCCCACTGTAAGACCTAAACGACGACGAGAGGAGAGTCAACGGAGGGAAAACTCTTATAGTCTCAAACACATTTACTACATCAGTTTTCGTAATACTCAATGAACTATGTGAGAAGTTGTCTGGGTTTGGCCGCAACTACGCCAGCCAAGCCGCTCGTTACGGGTATGTATAATACCACTGCCTCCCTTCGCGTGCTTGTTGCTGATGGTTAGTAGAAAATGGTCTTACATGCCCGCGCACCGCAACGGTTCGACAGTTGGCGGAACTTATAGATGAGGAGTACGTGGTTCAGGTGCGCGGCACGCCCACCAGTGGCAAGACTACCCTAGCCGGTCTCCTTTTGGAACACTACCAGAATAAAGGTGTCCCAGCCGTTCTCATTCCTAGCTGGCCAAGACGCTCACCTAAATTTTACTCTGAAATCATTGTTGATCATGCTCGCTGGATTCAAGTTGACCGTGAGCGAGTTACCGAAGTCTGACTTTGTCTTGATATTGGATGAGGCTCAGATGTCGTATGATGACTCGGACTTGTGGCTGGGTTTCATCAAAACCCAGACCGGTAGGAAGTGCGGCCCGCGTGTGTGTATCCTCTCCACATATGGAAGCATCACCGGGGGACGGAACAGTTTGAGATGGGTAGTCCGTTGGGTTTTCTGGGTGTCCAGAAGCGTGTCTCGGTTACCGTGTCGAGCGTAAGGGGGGCGCCTTCAATTGCCCTATTTTACAACAAGAACAAATTTGAGGATGTGGCTTGCCGTATCTGCGCGGATCGCACAAAAACCATGAAAATGAATCAAGAGGCCAGAAATCCCGTGTTCAGCCTCACAGGTGGCCACCCAGGCGCCGTGGCTAGTATGCTCGGTGCTATTTACACGTGAGTGTTACACATGTCATCTCGATCTCAGGTGCTAACGTAATATGTCTTAGGCGTTCAGAGCGAAAATCAAATAAGGACACCCCGTCAGCGCTGAAGATGTCAGCGCGATGCTTGATGACGAAGATCAGTCCTTCGAATATTTTGCTCGGAGCGGTCTTAATCGGTGCTTGCCACCCCGGAAGGCGGACCCTATCGTCAGAGTCACCCTCCGCCGTGTTCTGGTGCAACAAAGCATCCCCCTAGATGACAACGATGAAGGTACCAGGTACTGCCACCATATGGGTGGATTCACGCTGAGGCGTTGGACTATGATGCATCCACTGTCGTGTACGTGTTCCCGACCCGACTGCATGCCAAGTAAGTGTTCTCTGCCCCAATTGCACAGTGGCCAGTTCTGACAAAAAAGGTTCGTTGAACGCTACATGACCGGATCTTCGACTCCACTTCCCTCCGATAGGTTTCCGAGTATCGAGAAGCTTGCGGGAGAAGTAATAAAAGACTTCTCCTTGAGAAATTTATCCTCTGCCGCGAGGTTGGGCACCAATGTTGTTACGAGACCGGTTGAGTACTGTTATCAGGACGAGTTCTATCGTTCTACACAAGAACTTTTTGGGTTTTCGTCAAAGGGTCGTGAGTGAATGGACAGGCGATGGCATGAATCGTATTGATTTCCGCCTCGAAGACCCCAAGTGGGGCATTGAAATCCTCCGCGAAGGGCATCGCCTTGGGGAGCATTGCAAGAGGTTCATAGGCAAAATACGCCTTATGGATTCCCCACGATGTTGCGGACTGGCTCATCATCGATTGTCGCACTTCATTTCCGCGTCGGTACAGTAAGTCCCCCCCCTTTCAGCTGACAAATTACATGGTTAATCCTAGCATAGATGTACCGGGAACCAAGTTGTGGAGAGTCGTGTTCGCACATGACTTCACTTCGGCTGAGATACTGAACGCCAACAACGAGGTGGTTGTGAAAAAGTTCGCCTTAGCAGGCTAGTCTTTCTTGCACGGTGGAACATGGGAAGGAGGATGGGGAAGAGGGAGGCTGGAGAAAAAAGGGGTGAACATTATGATTACGACTATTGATAGTGCGTGGGAGTTAGTATTCCATTTTGGATTGGGGTTGTCCCTGTGCTGTCGTTTGGAGAGGGTTACGCAGAGATTGAAAGGGGTTATGTTTCGAGGATGAGGATGCGCAAGGCACGTGATCATCGGAATGATTATTGCTCCGATCCGGCAAGTTGACAACGCTTTAGCGTCTTAGTGCCACCATGTGTTTGCCTCTTTAACGATAACGAGATATCTTGGTCTGTCAGCATAACTGGAATGCATGGTGAGAGAACTTATTATCAAGAGAAGCTTTTTAAGCTATGGCTGACGAACAGATCCGGAAACCATCCGCATCCTCGTCGCAACCGATAACCATGTCGGGTACAATGAACGAGACCCCATCCGGGGAGACGACAGCTGGAAGAGTTTCCATGAGGTGATGTGCTTGGCCAAGAAACAGGATGTTGATATGGTGCTTCTGGCGGGAGATCTGTTTCACGAAAACAAGCCGTCCCGCAAGTCCATGTATCAGGTGATGCGCTCGATCCGGATGAACTGCCTGGGAGACAAGCCTTGTGAGCTGGAGATGATCAGTGATGCCAGTGAGAACTTCCAGGGTGCATTTAACCATCCGAACTATGAGGATGAGGATATCAACGTGGCGATTCCGATTTTCTCCATTCACGGGAACCATGATGATCCCTCGGGAGAGGGTCATCTCGCGGCCTTGGATCTGCTGCAAGTATCGGGTTTGATCAACTACTACGGCCGAACTCCAGAGTCCGATAACATCCATATCAAGCCAGTTTTGCTACAGAAAGGACGGACCAAGCTGGCCCTGTACGGCATGAGCAACGTTCGGGATGAACGCCTCTTCCGGACCTTCCGAGACAACAAAGTCAAATTTTACCAGCCAGGCATGCAGAGAGATGATTGGTTCAACTTGATGTCCGTTCACCAGAATCATCATGCCTACACCGAAACCAACTATCTCCCGGAGAACTTTCTGCCTGAGTTCATGGACCTTGTTATCTGGGGACATGAGCACGAATGCTTGATTGACCCACGACTAAACCCGGAGATGAACTTCCACGTCATGCAGCCTGGATCGTCCGTTGCGACATCCCTCTGTTCTGGTGAATCAGTGGCCAAGCATGTTGCGATCCTCAGCATTAAAGGTCGCGAGTTCAAGAGTGAGCCAATCCGCTTAAAGTCCGTTCGTCCGTTCGCGATGCGAGAAATCGTTCTGTCAGAAGAGAAGGGGGCGCAGAAGTTGGCTCGCAAGGAAAATAACCGCACCGAAGTCACCAGGTTCCTCATGACGCTCGTGGAGGAACTTATCGAAGAAGCCAAGGCGGACTGGGCTGACGCACATGGCGAGCCGGCAGAGGGCGGAGAACAGGAGATCCCATTACCGCTCGTGCGACTACGTGTTGAGGTCTCAACCCCAGAAGGAGGCAGCTATGACTGCGAAAACCCGCAGCGATTCTCAAACCGTTTTGTCGGAAAGGTCGCCAACGTCAACGACGTGGTGCAGTTCTATCGCAAGAAAAAGAATACGACTCGTAAACAGGGCGAAGTGGAAGTCAACGAATCTGCCGTTTCCCAGCTGGCGACTCTCGACACGGTGAAAGTGGAGCAGCTAGTGCGGGACTTCCTCGCCCAGCAATCATTGAGTATCTTACCACAGAACTCCTTCGGAGATGCCGTCTCGCAGTTTATCGACAAAGACGACAAGCACGCGATGGAGATGTTCGTGAATGAATCACTAGACAACCAAATGAAGCACCTGCTCTCCCTTGACCGCGAGGAAGAGGAATTAGAAGACGAGGAAAAACTCCAGAACTCCCTGCAAACCGCCATGGAAAAGTACCGCGCACAGATGGAAGACATGTTTTCGCGCGGCATCAAGAAACGAACCCGGGGCAAGAAGCGTTTCAAGCCCAAGCCTGATGGCTGGGATACGGAATTCGATGGTGTCTGGGAGGACCAGCCGGGGGCTTTGATTCATTCTGACAATGAAAGTGGTGATCCTAACGAGGATATTGCTGCTGAGGATGGTGCCACGCCTGCACCGGCCAGAGGTGGTACGCGTGGTCGCGGCCGTGGTCGAGGGGGTAGGGCAGCTGCCAAGACGACGACCAGTACTCGGAAGACTGCCACATCGACAAAAAAACCTGCCCAAGCCGCCAAGGGTCGCCGACGAAAGGCCGTTTCTGACGACGAGGAAGAGGAAGAGGAGGATGTTGTCATGCTGGACGACGACGACGACGATCAAGGCCTGTCAGAAATCGACGAAGACGATGATTCACAGGCTTTGTTCGTCAAACAACCCACCACAAAGAGCAAAATGACCACCCGCAAAACAGCCGCCCCAGCCTCTACGACAACCAGCCAGCGTCGATCCGGACGGAGTGCGGCTTCACCAGCAGCATCGTCGACTACTACCACTGCACGTGGTAAACAGATTACGCAGTCGACGTTGAATTTCTCGGGCTCGCAGGCGAGGTCGAGTCGGACGACGCGGGCTACAAGCCTGCTTAGTGAGGATATTGATGATGACGATGGTGATGCTTTTGAGGCAATGCCTAGTTCGAATCGACGGAGGTAGTATTTGTTCTGCCGCATTTGCATGTACGGCGTTATTGGAATAGCTAGCTATACTTATGGAAAGGCGTTTACAATTGTAATTATGAAGAACTAATGTTTCCAGTCCGCAAAAATATACACGGTCAAACTAGATTCCGAAAGGAAATAGAAAGAAAGCAAAGAGAAACCCCGAAAACATATTAAAATAACTGAAGTTTAAAGCGATGAACTAATGAGAATCGAAGGAAAACCCGAAATATTGCATGTACTAAGTTAGGGCTCTGATTTTAACCAATAGGCCCCAGATGCCTATGGTAGCTGCTGGTCTCGTTGAGGTTCACGTCGGAGGTGCACGCCAGCAACTTCTTCAAGGTCTTTGAGGCTGGCTGCCGATGTCTCTTGGTCGTCGTCATCTTCTGCAGGATGCACCAGTCTTGAATACAAATCTAAACTCATACCCACGGCAAGGACAACGACCCGATGCATATCGTTGAAATCATAGACTTTTTCTTTGCTCTTGCTCTGGCTCTTGCCATTGCCATTGCACTTGTTTTGCTGCTCGGTGGCTGGAGGTAGCATTTGGTTATGCTTGTTCTTCTCACCCAGGTATACGGTAAGAGCGCTTACATGGTTGTGCAGCGAGCGGAGGGACATCATCATTGCCAGATGCCCCATTGCTATCTGAGGCATAAGCTTTGTGGCTGCCCGGAGAGAACCCTGCGTTTCAGTCTTTAATGCGGGTGACATCACGTTGTTTTCCCCATTTTTGACCTGTAACAGGAAATAGCTCATTGTATCTGTCACAGGGAGGTATACTGGGACTATGATATCACATCCCTTGACTCCTGGTGGTGGAAACAGGGCAGCGCCACGGTAAAATGCTCTTCGGAGACTGGCATGCGTAGGAGGGTTTGATAATCGAACAAAGTGATTAAACATCCTTCTTCCTCACAGGGTTTGTAGATTGTCATTATCGTTCATGCGGTTAACGACTTCAGCAAGGACAGCACTGTTTGAGCCAAACAAAGATTCCACAAGCCTGGCAAGTTTCATAGGGCGTGCTCGAGCATATTGCTGAACCAAAAGCTTATCATATGAAAAGCAGAAGCAATGTCGCGGTTACTTCACCCAAATCTCCAAGGTGGATAGCGCCCTTGACTACACAGTCATAAAGCGCGCGTAGCACTTCCAATCGTGTGGCGGGCTCCCGCCGCATGACATTAGCTGAAGAGTGATCCAGTATTGGCTCGGTAGTTTGCACGGTTTGCACAAAGGCCCGGTATTCATCCACGCCCACTATATACCGGAGATAATAGGTTGTAAGAGTGTCTGCAAGTGCCGGCATGCCGACATAAAAGTTCACTCGATATGATAGCAGAGCAAGTGCTTCCACGGTACTGATTGCGCTACCTGGACTTCTCATGCGGCCCATAAACATTTTAGTATCGGCGACACTAAGAACAGACGCTGCACCTTGACCTGGTTGCTGAAGAAATGCGCCCCAAAGAGGCCTGCCAAGGTAAAGCAAATATACCAGGTCCCTGGATAGTTCGGCGGACTCTGGAGTCATCGCTACTGCCCTTAGCTGAGACCAGCCGTCGTCATCGCTGATACCGAACACGAAGGAATCTAACTCGAAGATGGGTTTTAGCAGTTTCAATTTTCCGGGTGGGTTCCATATAAGGCTTGCATCAAGACCGTGAGGGGGGGTGGTTAAAGTGGGCCATTCTTGCAATGGTATCAAGGAAAAGGCCAAAGAATTGCTTTCTGTCCTGATGTTTGCTGACCTTTGTCATGTGCCGCATTGCTCTCCGAAGAGCAAGGAATTTGGTGAATGTCGATAAAGGCACTGAGCTGAGCCGTCACAGGTGTAACAACCTAGATTTGGACAATGGGATCAAAAAATGGGGCTGAAACCCAGTGGCTAGCTATGAGGCTCATCTGGGCATGGTCACATTTCTACTTGAATCTGGATTTAGGCCAAATGATGCTGATGACCTAGCTTTTTTTTACCACTTATCTCGGCCATTGAACATGAAAACATATTTAAGTTGTTGCTTGACAACAGAGCTGACCCCACGCTCCAAGTTATCCACAATAAGGGCCTTACAACTCATGAAATTAGTCCAGTCCGGGAAAACGTCCTTAGTAAGATGCTACTGGATTGCAGTAAAGATGATGGGAAACCGCCATTCCTGGATATCAATACACTGGGCAGTGTTCTACCTGGTGATCTGCAGATGAGGGAGTTGCTTCCTAGGGAGGGGTATCTGAAACTTCCACTTGATAAAGAAGAAAGAGAGTCTATGGTGGTGCTTACAGTCCAGGAAAGGTGCTTGGTTCATTCAGATTTATTATGGACTAAAGTTTTATATCCCTGCTCAACAGGCTCTGTCAATATTTGAGCTGCTCACTTGTTCTGCTTGTAGAGTTGAACCTCTCGGTAGTGGTGATACTAATGACATGCTGGACGCATTGCTGTCCTATGGTGTGGATATCAACTCCAGAGACGATTTCGGAGCTACAGCCTTGTGGAGAACATACCAGAGAAATAGTGAACTTGAGTGCATGGAGTTCCTACTGAAAAAAGGAGCTGATCCCCTCATTCCATGCAAAGCTGGCAAATCTCAATTCTCTCATTTCGCATGCAGGTTCTGGCTTGTATTGCACCACGCCAGCCTCATCCCTGAATCTTATCATGACATAGAAGCACGCGATGATGTCTGGTGCAAGATAGCTAGGTTTGTAGCTGCGGCAGTCAAGCAAGAGCTGTGGCACTGGGCAGCAAAGTTCACGCGTGCTCATGCTGAGATTGATGATAAGTTCCACCAATGCTTGGATTGATCAATTCCTATATGCTAGCTGCTGGACAGCCATCCCTTTCACAGGTTGTGCATTTGTTGTGTACACGGTCGTAGTCAATGTGGATTGGAGAAGGCAGGTATCATGGTTTCTATTGTATTGATATTCATTGCGCTACACAATTGAATGCGTCCTCTTACAACCTCGGCTTGATCATGCCAACCTCAATCTCCTTCTTGCTAATCTCCTTCAGCGCCTTCTTCAGAATCTTTCCACTAGCATTCTTCGGCACCCCTTCCACAAAAACAACGCCACCCGTCAGTGACTTATACTTGGCCAACCGCTCCTTCATATACTTTTGCACATCTTCCGCCGTCAGCTTCTGCCCTTCTTCCGTAGGCCTCTTGACGATATACGCGCGCGGCCACTCCTCATCCGATCCTGCAAAGCTAATGCCAATGACAGCCGCGTCGACGATCAGCGGATGCAATAGCAACACAGCTTCGAGTTCCGCGGGAGCAACCTGGAACCCGCGTACTTTGATGAGTTCCTTCCGTCGGTCGACGATGTACCATTTACCGGTTGCTTCGTCGCAGTATGCAATGTCGCCGGTCTTGAACCAGCCGTCCGCATCGAAGGAGGAGGCGTTGGCTTCGGGGTTGTTAAAGTAGCCAGGGGTAACAGTTGGGCCGCGGACACAGAGTTCTCCACGAGTGTTGTATGCAGAGATATTATTTCCGTCAATATCAATAAGTTTTGCCTCAAGATTAGGAATCAACCGTCCAACAGAACCAGTATCGTCTTGCTCCGGATATCTGAAACACATAGCCACGCAGCTTGTTTCGGTCATACCCCAAACCTGCGTCAAGGGGGCGTTTTTGTCCATGAGCTCGTGTAATCTTGCCTGGACGTCGCGACCCAGAGGCGCAGCACCGCAGCCTGCAAACTTGACTCTTTTCAAGAATGGCCGGGTTCTGGCATGCGGGCTCATTAGGATTCCAACCGCGATTGGAGGCACCATGGTTAGGTCAGTGACGTTGTATTTCTCAACGGCATCCAGAAAATCGTTGAGATCGAAGCGGCGCATGACGTAGGTGATGTGGCCGGACTTTAGGGTCGAGAAATGGGTTGATGGAGCTGCTGCTGCGTGGAAGACGGGCGTAGGTATAACTCTACACACCTAGTTGGGTTAGACTTGCATAACCTAACAAGAGATGGATGCTCACTCGATACGGTCGGGGATGCGCATCAAAGACCAATTCATGCTGCGCTGCCATGTTGTAGTGCGTGATGGTGACAGCTTTGGGCAGGCCAGTCGTACCACTGCTGAACAGTCTTGCCGCTGTGGTCTCTTTTGTAGTTTTCAGGTCGTCAAAACGCACCCAGTCTTTCTCGCCGGCCTTGAGAAGCTCCTCCCACGATCGGAATCCAGACGGGACATCTTGCCCGAGAGCGTTGAAAATGAGGATATTGCTCTCCGGAATACCAACAGCCTGGGCAGCAGTCTTCAGTGAGCCCACAATCTCCGGCTCTGAAATCAAAAATTTAGCCTCCGATGCTTTAAAGTGGTGCTCCAGTTCCATCGACGTGTATGATGGATTCGTGCCGGTGAAAATCCCACCGGCGCCTACAATCGCCAGGACCAGAATACTGTAGTAAATCTACCTCTTAGCTTCGTCCTGGCACAAAAGAATAGTGGCCCTACATCATTGAAGGCATGAATCGCGACGCAGTCACCCTTCTGAACACCCCATGCCTGCAGTCCCGCGACCAGCTGGCGGACCAGCTTCCGGGACTGGTTGCATGAGATTGACCGTGATGAGTTTGCGGGATCTCTATATATCTGCTCATGTCAGTCTCGTTGCGTTCAATTAACAAAAGTGGGCGCGTACTGGCTCGTCCTGGTCGTACTTGGGGTTGTCAAAAATGTAGGACAGGAGGTCCTTGGTGGGAATGTGCAATCGTTCGGCCGGTTCAAAGATCATTTTTACATTCAATATACACAATTGAGAAGAGCAAACTAGCGATCGAAAGGGAAAAAACAGCGTGTTTACATTTTATAGATGATTGGCTACCCGAGCATTCCCCGCATCTGTAAACAAGCGCCGAGGAACCGATACCGAGCAACATAACCGAATAACTGAATAATGAATGCATAAGACCAATTGAGTGTACTGTAAGGCTCTTCTAAACGCAACTCCGGTAAAAGCAATTCTCCATTATAAGCAATTAAGATACGTGGCAACTTTGACGACGCATATAAAATTGCTTAATACTCCAACATAAGGAAATTGCATTCATCTGCTTCTTCCATATAAAATTGCTAATATCGAGTCTTCCTGGCCAGCTTATTCTGACTTCATCCCTTCTTAATGCCGCTGACCCGACACCCTATTTCAAACAGCCAAAAGGCTGTCCTGCTGTCACGGCGCTCTACTAGGATAATGGAACTTCCTTCCTCATGTTGATTATTCTCGTCGATAGCTACCTGGGTAGAACCTATGGGTTGGAAGTTCCATTATCATAGTAGAACGCCGTGACAAGGGCAAGTCAATTGGATACATCTAGTACCTGAATGTCTCATGATGCTGGATAAGCTGACCATATGAATAGGATCAAAAACAAGAAGTCACAGTCTACATCAGTGCGCTCACGACCACTGGATTTGTTGCAACCAACGCACCTGCAATTGATCCTGCTTTCGTATGTCTCTGTGCCAATTCCCTATCTCCAAGACATCAGAACTGATGCGCAGGGTAGGCCGACAAAACCACTTTGAAGGAAAACGAATCCAAGGAATTGAGTGCTCAATTCAAAGCTGCAGAGTGGGCAGCTAAAACTAGTTCTACTCAGAATATGTATGTTGGTGTTGAGAACCCTATTTCTACTCACAACACCATAGTACCCCGACTAACAAGTGGACCAGTCATCCGTACGAAATGAATAAAGAAGACTGGGGGCTGGTCATTGAAACAATAGTCTGAGTTGTGCATATGATGTCAAATTCCAAGAGGTTACAATTGTGACGGCCTGGTCACGTTGGCTGGCTATCACGTGAAGTGCAGTTGTTTGCTTTGTTGATAAATAAGGCGCTACCTCCTTTCTTCCTTCCTCATGTCAATTATTCTCGCCGATAGATACCTAGGTAGAATACATGAGTTGATGTTCCGTTAACCTGGCTGAGCTCCGTGACACCCAGAGTCCTATGAGTTGTTCCATAGGACTGGAGCCAAACCAGAAAAGGTATGGGCAAAATGCTGCCAGAAGCAAATGACAGATTTATTAATACTGTGTACAGTCAAAGAAAATGGCCATCCCTCGACTACGCATTATAGACGAATCTCATGTCAGTGTACAAGACACAAACTCAGAGTTTGAAGAGACTGGCAAAATTATCCTTCTCACAAGACTCCTGTCAAGCATCTGCGCAAGTGCTTTTTGGACACAGAAATATAATTTATGGGTCTTTTTCTAACACTGTCTCTTTTGTTAGTGGTGACGGGTTTGCTGGGTTTTCTGCATCAGTGAGCGGAGGCCATGCTGCCAGCAATACTGACTCAAATGTTGAAGGCGTTAGCAAAAAGAAGACTACGCTAGTTTAGATAGAAATATCATTTCGTTAGTATCTACTAGTCCGAGCCCGTGACATCAATTACAGTTCTCACGTGTTAAGGTTGTTCTTGACAAAGAGTCTATACAGCCAACTGATGAGTGCCTCCGCGAGTGGAATGCCATTGATAAGGAGGAACAAGAGAAAAAGGACTTTTTCAATAAATATGGTAGGTCAGACACAAAAACTTCAGATGAATACCTGGAAACTGATTGAATCTTCCAGGCTGCTATTTCTCTACCCGTGTCCGGCTTGGTGGTAAACTCACTACATCACGAGACTATGACACACAGGATAAGACCTCATTAACAGAGAAAAAGAACGCAATGAAATGGGCAGCTGGTGTAGCCTTCAGTTCACCATGGAGAGGAGCTTCATTCAATACATCACATGACAAGCAATCCGAATCGTCAAAGAACACAAATGATGCCAATATGGTGGGGGCCATAAACTGGGAAGCCTGCAGTGGAGACACTCTCCTAGCAAACAGGTATGCATGACATTCTGCTACAATTGAGCATCATATTGACTCACATATCTAGTCCACTCAGCTGGGTTGAGGACTTTGCCAGGCTGACTGCTCTCCAGAACCCCATCACCGGCATCTTTTCAGGGTTAACATTCTTAGTCACCGAAGCCATGCTTCCAGCACAATATCAAGATATTTTCAAATCCAGAGACGAGGCCATCGAAAACAAGACTGCAAGTGATGCAATGCGTTGAGATCTGGAGCATCGACTTACTGTTCACTCTCTGTTAAGGGCTAAGCCCGCAGCGCTAATAACTAGCTATCACACAAGAGATTCCGTTGAAGAAGAGAAGAACAGATGTCCGATCGGACAGCTTTTATATACAAAAGTACGTTATGCGGGGTAGATAGTCAGATAACCACTCCCATCATTCCTCCGGATAACATATCATTTATTCTACAGGCGCAGCCTGTGACACTCTCCCTGGTTCTCGCCGATTAATCTAAACTTATCCGATTGCAAGACTACTCAGAATCATCCGCCGATGGTTTTCATATATGGTGGGAAATTTGATCAATTGCAGGGTGATTCTATTATCTACAGAAAGTGGCTCTCACAGTTGGTAGGAGTCAGAGCTTCTGTACTCAAGGTAAAGGGCACATGGCTTGGGTATCACCACCCTGGCCAGCTAGCCATAGCCGCAAAATCAAAGAAATGGCTCTCGATGGTATGGCTCGGCTCTTGGATCTAGAATGGGACAGGAACCAAGACCTGCCCATCTAGCCTTCAACATTGTAACTTCTCTGGGGATGTATTGTTGGATGGTAAATATGAGGCTTTTCCTCGGCACTTCCGGATGTTTCATTTAAGCATCAGAATATGAATATTTTAGCTTGATATATAGCCTATCATTCCACAGGTTATAGAAGCCTCGCTTTCAGCATCCAATTGCGGCGCCACAATTGTGAATGTCACAAAAGCGCCGATTATGGCGTAGGGAAGAAAAGGACTTGAAGACCATCATATATTTCTCCAGATAAAGCCTGATCTCCTTGACAGTCTTTCCAAAAAAAGTCGGCATGGTCTATAAGCATCCGCGGCACAAGTGCACCGTTCGGAGATCCAAGCAATGCCTTGTACTCAGAATCAGGTTCGAGAATACTATTCGGTCTCCTTTTCCACAAGCATTTGCATATGCTTGTTTCATAATGTCCACAGTTAAAGGGTTTTGGATTTCAGGCTTATAGATGTATTCTAACTTTTGAAGAGACTCCTCACCATCATCAAGTGCCCACGACACCAACTGGAATGCAACCTCCGACATTTCCAGGCTAGGATTGCCATTCTTCGATATTCTTTTTTCAATCATTGCCTTTGGATTTGAACCGATCGCGGAAAAGCCAGAGTACTGGGATGGTGATTGAGGATCCTTCGCCTCCCAATATCTGTAATGCTGAGACTGAACAGTTGGAATGCCGTTAGAGTTCATCATGCTTCCTACCACTGATGGAAGTGTTTCTGGTTTTTTATCACTTGGTTTCTATCCTCTAAAAACGTTAAATTTGTTGTCTATTGCCTTCTTATTCTTCAAGACGTCTTCGAGCTTGTTGATTAGTTCTTGGCCTTTTTGGACATATTTATTCCAATCCGCTGTAGCTCTGGAAGCATGCTGATGCACACTGGCCAAATCAATCTCTGTAGGGATAGTGGCGTCGTTTAAGCTAATTTCTCGTCGGTGGTGACTCTGGGCATGAGCATTATCTGCGTCCATCAAAGGGACTGTTTCATATACAATTAGTTGGATGTTCCTGACAAGTTGACAAACAAGCAGTATACGAACAACGAACACTCTGCTGTGTACCAGAAGGCAGTAGAAAAGAGAGAGGGATAATGGGGACAGTTAACTCACCAGAATGTTCATGTAGGTAGGTTTAGTTATTCCATTTGCCCAATTGCCTGCATTTTCAGGCAAGAATTGCTTAGGATGACCCTGGCCGATAACAGTGGTAGGGTAAGATCCGGGAAGTTGGCTCGAAGACAGGTTAAGGTGTGGGATCGCTCGACCGAAGGTGCCAGTGAAAACTGCTCAAGGTGGCCAAAATGGCAAGGCGCAGGTATGAGGATCGCATAGTCAACGAAGAAGTGAATCAGGGGTGAATAAAAGGGGATAGATAGGATATGAAGATTTCTCTGTTTCAGAATCAAAAACGATGGATGATTGAATTGAATCATTGGATTGCAAAAGAAGGTCGAATAGCTGGGTTATTGGCTTCCTATTTATTCTGTGCTGTTTAGGGCTGAAATGCCTGACATCCTACAGAATAATAAACAACTCCTCAGTGGCAAAGCCCCTCCCCCCGTATCTTCTGAGCGAGTTCCCGCACTGCGAAAAACTCGAATCTTATATTCAACTTCACGCTGAATCAATTGATACTACTTTCAACGCTGTTCTCCCCAGTTGTCGCTGACAATGGGGGGCGCAAAACAGAAAGGGGTGGTCGGAGCCGCATCCCCGTGGCCTGATCACTCATACAATCATAAAGACTACGACCAAAGCGCCCATGCAGTTGCCATCCTCACAGAAACAGCAGAGCTGAAGCAAATCGCTGACCGGACCCAGGGACTGCCCCCTAGGGATCTATTCATCCGATTTACGAGTTCAGTTGAGGACCTCACAGCAAAGGTGCGCGACCGCGCCAGTAACAATGGTAGCAAAGACCATGAAGACCAGAAAGGGGTGCTCCAATAAATCCAAGATATGTTTGAATAATCAGACAGAGGAGATGAAAGCTCTACATTCCCTGTGTAGCCACGAGTCCGAGCGCGGGAAACCTGGAGACATGCTCAGGCTTAATAGTGTGACTAGCATAAACCCTACAGGGTATAGTCGGTTTTTTACACGCATATTGGAGAATTTTGAGTGGAACCGTCAAATGCCAAGTGTTCCCGCTGGAAGCGGTCCACGGATTCGAAAGTATCTTAAATGGACCTATGGAAAGGATCCGAAGTTGTTCCATACTATGGGTCGGCGTTTTCTTCGAAAGGAACAATGAAGAATATGCAATGAATGTCTGACAATGCACAAACTGGAAGAGCAGATGTGGGTACTGAATTGTGCAGTAATGTCATGGCTCAAGAACCCTAGACAAGTTTGATAAGGTTGGTCCATATGCATAAAAAGATCTGCATTGTGATGTGCAGTCTTACCATGATTTAGTTAACTAGTTAGTTAACTAACGTAATCCACCACCGAGCGGGCCACCTTTCGATTCTCAGCCGCATGCCATATTGATAATTGAATTCAAACTGCCACTATGCCACCAAAACCGCAGGGAAAAACACAAAAATTAATTCAGCAGGAAGGGAGGATTTTGTTTGCTATTTCATCCTTAAAGAAAAAAGAAATCACCAATATTCGTGAAGCTGCTCGCCTGTATGATGTACCTTGGACAACACTGCAACGCTGATTGAATGGCACAACAAATCGTGCTGAAAAGCAGGCCAATTGTCTCAAATTACAAAAGAAGAGGAAGAATCACTTATCCGATGGATACTCTCTTTGGATCAATGTGGAGCAGCTCCCCGACTGTCTCATGTCCAAGATATGGCCAATATTCTTCTTTCCAATCGTGGTTCATCCCAAACCCAACCTATTGGCAAGAATTGGGTATATAACTTCATCAAACGCCAGGATGAATTAAAGACCCGGTTCTCAAGGAAATACAACCATCAGTGTGCCAAATGTGAGGACCCAAATCTCATCAAGGAGTGGTTCAACCGTGTACAAATCACCATAATACAGTATGGGATTGCATATGAAGACATTTACAATTTTGATGAAACTGGTTTTGCTATGGGCCTTATTGTGACTGCCAAAGTAGTTACTAAAGCTGAAACTGCTGGTCGTCCTGCCCTATTGCAGCCTGGGAAGAAAGGCAGTTCCGATCTGCCCGTCGTATGTCCCGCTCCGGGACCAGGGCTTTTCCGCTTCCGAGGCTCCCAAGGAGCCATGGAGGCGTGGAAAGACCCGATCCTCGACGTAAAATAGAAACACACGCACACACACACACACCCACTGCTGGGATTTCCATAGCCCCAGGACATGTACTCGACGACCCAAATGCCGGCTGTGTGGGGCTAAAGACCACACTGAAGAGAACCATGAGGTCCCTCTCCTCAGACTAATACCCGCCAATGTGCCAACTGTTTTGGACCAGCTCCTGCAGATTATAAAAACTGCCCTGTACGACCCAGCATCAAACAGGGTATCTTGGTCCGGGTACCCAAGACACAAATAGTAGCCATCCAACGGATTGAATCAGGCTGAGAACAAGTTCCGACATCCAAAAACACAGAAGATGGCAACCAGACTAATCAAACAACCATGAACTCCACCTCTGAAGATAGGGACCCAGAAGGAGCCCCCAGTCCCACATCATCCCAATGAGATATGAGAAAACACCCCCGCAGCTGCGGATCATGTAGGTCAATGTGGCCCGGAGTCCCTCTCCTCATGAAGCTGCTCTCTAACTTGCTTTTGAACAAGACTACCATGTTGTTCTCGTCCAAGAGCCTTGGATTTCCACTTTCCGCGCACGACGCCTCTCTAAACATCATGCTGCCTTCCATCTATTCGGACCAATAGAAGACTGAACACACAGGCCACACACCCTTACATATATCCGCAAGCACCCACAGCTAAAAGCCGAACTCATGCCACATGGCCCCCAACCCAGCCGGGACCTGACAGCGGTCCAAGTTGCTCCAAGGATGCGTGGAAAGACCCGACCCTCGACGTTAAATAGATATACACACACACTACTACAACTACTATTCGGTGGCGAACGAACGATATGGTCTGATAGTACTTTGAACGGATTGAAGGTGGTCGCCACTCCCTACGGTCGATGGGGTATCCTTGGATGTTCGGAGCATTTTCACCCAGCAATGACGTTCAATGTTCAGGCTCAGACAGAGACGCTCCATATTGCATCTTTTCCTTGTACGTCAGTCTTCCGCAGCTTTTCGGGCCGATGGTAAACTGACACTGCCATATACACTCGACTATGGCGACATGGACGCAGAAGACTGGCAATCGGCTGAGGTGAATGTCGCAGCAGCACGAATATACGCCGTGAACGTAGCGCCCTTAGCATTTGCGTCCGTTGGAAACGTGCGGTTCATTACCAGCGGAGGACTCGATATCAACGTGGTAGTTGCGTCTGAATCCTTTGAGAACACACCGTTGGCTTTATGCCTCCTTCAACACGACAGGGCTGGCGGATACCGTGCCATACACCACAAACGGGGAGCAATCGTGGGGAATGTTGCGGAGATTAATGCTGACTTTCGTACATTCCAAAGGTTATGGGGAACTTTGTGACTCGGAATATGGTGAAAGCCTCTGACCTCTTGCAAGCCAAATAAACCAGAGACCATGTATTTTACCACTCATTTCGAGCTCTAAATTTGTGCAAAAACATATGGGAAGATGCTAGTTATAAACATCCGCACCCGCATCCAAATGCCCTGAGAAAAGCACCTTTCTCCCCGGATCATCCGGCAACCGAATCCCATAGAACCTCCAGAAAGCATCCTGGATCACATCAAAACACGCCCCAAACCGCATCAACCGCATATTCTTGAAATCGAACATAGTCGACGACGGCCGCGGCGAGGAATACCGCTGCCTGCCATGATCTATGATAATATCCGCTGCTTCACGAATCTCCGGCTCAATATCCTCGACTGCACTCTTAGTTCCTTTGCCAGTTAGATTGGCCGATGATCCCATGAGCGGGAGCCCCGCCTCAGTCGCCAACCGGGATAGTTCCTCCTGGAACTTGCCGCCGTTAACGAGCATGGACAGCGTCCCGTCTACAGAGCTCCGCTGCAGTGTCTCCTTTCCCAGCTTTTGGATAATTGGGTGGTCTTCGCGAAATGACGCAATCACACCCAGCGGAAGATCGAGGTCGACCGTGAGGAGACGAACCATTCCCGCTTCGCGTGGAGAGAGGATATGGAGCTCGCGATGGAGCGCGTAAGTACCTATCATGGCGTGCTTCTTGTGTGACTGGCGCTGTTTGGTGTTGAAGACGCGTTGTAGGGCTTCGGGGTCCATGGCTACTATGCCATAGCCGACGCTGGCGGGGATGATGGCGATGCCACCGGTTTTAAGGATATGGAAGACGCGAAGAGCGTCTGATTTGATATCGATTACTTGTTCTGGCTCAGACATGATTCTTATTCGAAGTTTTGCAACTTGATTGAGCAGCTCTTATATAGCTTTAATACACCGATATCGCATGAATAACCCGAAAATGCCCTCGAAATATACCTCAAAACCCGAAATTGTGCTTCCCCCTAGTGTTACACCAAATGCTTCTCGGACCGCGAGGACCAGATTACTCCACCTTGACGAGTCCAACATTTGACAAAAACTCCCCCGTCGTCGCATTCAAAGAATAATCCCTCTGCTCCTCCGTAATATCGCTCAAGGCCCTGTACCACACAGCCGACCAGAACCCCTCCGCACGCACTGTATACTCCCGCCCCTCCTGTATGTCCTTCTCATCCACCTGCAGCTCAAGAGTCCTCTTCACCGTCATGTCGGAAGGAATTTCGACATACTCGTTTAACGGAGGGGGTTGTATGCGACTGACGGAGATTGTGACGATGGGCACTTCTTCATGTGTTTGCGCGTCGTGGAGTTTGAGGACGCCGAGTTGGCCGGCGCCGGGCTCAAGGGGGGTGTTTCGGTCGAGGATTGTCACGGGAGTGCTCGCAGCGTTGTGGATGGAGACTTCGATTGGGAGGGGAGAGGTGGGAGGGACGGTTTGGTGTGGTGCTAGGAGCACTTGTAGGGCGATGGTGGTTTCCATGAAGTTGACCATTGTGGCTCGAGTTGATAGACGTTTAAGAATTGAGATGAAGAGTCTGAGTGTAGAGATAATGAACAAAGAAAGATTTCAAAAACAAAGAAATTTTGGGGGATAAACAGAGCTTAGGGGAACAAAGGAATTGAGATGACAGCTCAGGTTGCACCGCATTTAGCCCTAACTACAGGGATTTACTGCAGCCCTAATCGAATGTATTGACTACCCAAGCCTACCTCAGACATCTGTTTGTAGATAGCATTCACTACTATCAATTCTTATGGTGAATGCCACAAACCTCTACAAAGTCATCTTGTTTGCTATGTATTCTTCCATGAAACCTGACTCGGATGGCTTTTAAGCCCAAAATAAATACCCATTGCCAGGACTACTCTCTCTTTTCTTTCTATTCTTCAATTTCAGTTCAGTTTACTCTTCTTGCCTCATTTCTGATCAAAACCGATCATCTTATCTTCTTCAAGATCCGCTTCGTGTCACAGAGCATGAGCGCTCGCTAAGTCACATGACATTTAACTTCTTTGTGTTGATTCCTTTGTTCTGTTTGGAGTAGGGCCAGACCCCTCACACACTAGATAGTTCAGGGCTGGCAGGCCCAGCGTTCTTTCTTTTTCTTCCTCATGCTAGTATTTTGCCAGACAGTCCACCAATAAATTTCATAGTATTCCAACTGGAATGACTATAAGAAATTAAGCATGATGGCGCTACAACCACAGGAGCCCAAGTCGACTTCGAAGAAATCCACTAAATCTACCGCTTGGCCAAGGTTACCTCTGACGCTGTGACCAACCTTGCTGCGGCTGCTAGCTACGAAGACGAATTTGACGTTGCCTCGAACGACGACCTCTCTCAGGGCGACAAAGTTACCAATCACTCCGAAGGGTACGTCAATTTCGTAACCATGCCCTATTCTTCCAACGAAATTACCATCGACATCGACGCAATCGAAGCAAACGGCACTTGAATTAGCAAAAAGCGCAACATCCAATCCGGATAACATTTTTATTTTCTGAAGTTATACAAGCCAAAAAGTTGCTTCATTACTTATCATATACTGACTGGTTGATTGTATACCAAGTGCTTATGATTCTGTCTTCAACGTGTCTTCGACTGGCATGACAAGCTACAAGAAATGATAACACGCAGCAAATACCCGGCTTGCTATGTGTCGACGCTCAGCTTTGGAAAAGACGGTTTAGGTATTACAACACGGCTCAGACCTTCGTCTAAGGAATCCATGTTGTAGTATATGCGATTTGTTCTTTAGGAGCTTAAGCGAAACGGACTTGCAGAAGGGGGTGAAGTGAGCTGATGAAGGTGATGAGGATAACCGCCGGGACGGGATCCTCCAGGATGGATAATTGTCATTCGGGCTGAGCTGGTGGCTGAGGCGGTGTTTGGGGGCTTTCCACCAGGAAGGGAATGCCTGTTCGCCGGGCCTATTGGAGCTAGACATGCTGAATGGATGCAAGTGCTTCCAACAATTTGGTTTGAATTCCAGGATAAGACAATAATGAATAATGATAACAAATCGATCACGACTTGATAGTCCACACGATGCATCGAAGATGTCTCCAAAGCCCGTCCCATGGACAAAGCTCTAACAACCACTACCTGCTCTCCTGAGCCGGCTCTACTAGCGACAACATCAAATACCACTGCACCGACCCGTAGCCAGAGCAGGGCAGCTGCAAGGAGAACTTCCTCGCCTATGTGTGGGATCAGTACAGCATGATCCCAAACCGTGAGCTTTACTATACGTTGTTGACGATGGATTTGCCCACGGTTTGCGAGGGACAGGATGAGGCGACGGCGGCGATTCATGAGTTTACGCATTCGGTTGCGGTTTATGACACGTCTACGAGCGATTTCAAGTATGGGAATAAGGCGTTGCTGTTGGGGAGTGAGCACGCGTTGGGGAATGCGGATAATTATACTATGTATTCACTGTTTGGTATTATCAACAGACTGCCAGACCGATCAGGTCGTGACCCCGCCTTATGTGTTTGCATTGTTTGCGTGTGACATCCTTTACTCTAGAATCTCTTAGGTTCCATGGTTTTCTTTGACATCGGCTCGGTCCGACCCAGTACCACTTATGGCAAGTTTCGAGGGACGACTTGGTCAAAATTCATGAAACTATTCTAACCAACTGAGATTAGGAGCTGTGCTCTAAGCCATGACATAGCTCAGTGACCTGTCATGTTATATTCGAACTTCTAATTTAGAAGGTCGTCACTCAGTTTGTAATCTCTGTATGGAGTATACTTGGATGATGATCAGTTTACCCACCATTCAGCCGCGCCAGCTCAGCTCCGCCAGCCCAGCTCATTCACCGTCGCTCAACAAGGTCCGTAGTGTTCTTTTTCCTACTACCAAGACAGACTGAAGTCCGTTAACCACTTTCAAAGCCAAAACAAAACAAAAAAAAAAAAAAAAAACAGATGTTGAACATATTTCCTCAGGCTGCCAACCATGAGACAGTGCTTAAGAAGACAATGGGAAAAGATAATTTATCGAAACAACCGGCCTCAAAACACGGACAGCAAACACTCATCTGACTCAGATCGATACTCAAGAAGCCCTTCTGTTCATGCCGAATCATCAGCCCCTGCAAGTTATTCAGAAAAGCCACATGATCCAAACGAGCAGAAGAGAGACACTGGACCAAAAGACTTGTGGCAGATTGCCTACGAGAAGCTAAGTCATGAGGACCAACAAATTTTATCGGCCGACCGACCCTCTTTGCAATCAGTTCCAACAACTGAGCACGGGAAGGACACAGAAATACTGGGAAAATTGGACGAAGTTATCCAATTGACAAAGCAGCAATATGAGAATTACCGAAGTGGAGGCTTGAAGATTACACAGGGGTCTGGCAAAGAAGAGATCAATATCCGAGATATTGCGCACAGAATACTGGATGCTACACTATCATTCAAGGATATCATCAACGCAATTGCAGCTTTTGATCCTACTAACCATGCATCCAGTGCTTGGGCAATTGTGTCACTTGGATTGACAGTATGTGTACTGAGTTAATATACAAGAAATGGAAAGCTAATCAGAAAATAATCCAGATGACGAAGAACCATATGGATATTCGGGATGCCCTGTTCAGATCCTCCGAGTTCTTAGCGGATGTCCTTGCTCGGTGCGCCTTCATCGAGAAAACCCATTACCATGACAATCAATTTGAAACCAAAGACAAGATCGAAAAAGCACTTATTCAAGTCTATAATAGTATATTATACTATTCAGTGCAAGTGCAAAAACAGCAAAAAGCGAATTTTGGAAAAAAGATGTTTGAGAGTGTTTCTGCAGTATCCACTCACCCAATCATACAAATTGAGTCTTCCATCAAAAATGATGAGCAAGTCCTACACCATTGGGTTCAGAGAAATGAGCATCTTCAGCATCAAAAGAGCGCAGAAGACATGCTAGACCGAATTGATGAGGTGATTACTTCAATTCAATACCTTCACCAGAAACTCGATCACTCCATGCTACGGAATGCCGAAGGCGCTTCATTTGACTCATACGAGAACCAACATGACGCTAAATGCCTTCCTGGAACCAGGGAAGATATTCTTAGGCAGATCAAGCAATGGGGAAGTTCCATGCAAGGCGAATGTATGTTCTGGTTGTGTGGAAGGGCTGGAACAGGGAAATCAACTATCTCCCAAACAGTGGCATGGATGTTCAAAGAACAAGGACAATTGGCAGCAAGCTTTTTCTTCAAAAGAGGTGAAGGTGACCGTGGTAATGCAAAAAGGTTCTTCTCAACAATCATAAGACAACTTGTCACTGCAATCCCTCACCTCACACATGCTGTCTCAAATGCCATTGATGACCATCCTGACATTTCCACCAAGTCACTCAAAGAACAGTTTAATAAGCTTCTGCTCCAACCTTTTTCTGGCTTTAGTCAAAACCAGCATAGCACAAATATGTTGGTTGTGATTGATGCATTAGATGAGTGTGACAGGGAGGAAGACATTCAAGTCATCCTTGAGCTCTTGCCACAATTGAAAGAGTTAACTTCAGTGAATTGGAAGGTTTTTCTGACCAGCAGACCGGAGTTATCAATCCGTCAGAGTTTGGAAGGGATGAAAGACAATGAGCATCACGATTTCATCCTCCATGAAATTGCTGAATCAGTGATAGAACAAGATATCTCCACATTTTTCAAGCACAAACTTTCGGAAATCAGGGTTAGACGAGGGCAGAATCTGGAATGGCCTGGAAAAGTTGCCACACAAAATCTGGTCAAGATATCTGTGCCATTATTCATCTGCGCTGCAACCATATGTCGTCAGCTTGAAGATGCCCAATGGGACCCGGACGAAACGCTTGATGAAATTCTGAACTATCCAAATGGGAATGAATATGAGGGGACATACATGCCAGTACTTGATCGACTGCTTGTCAAACAAAAAGGACACAAAAAAAAGCGATTGGTCGAAGAATTTCGAAACATCATTGGTGTTATAATACTCCTCAAAACACCGCTTTCAGTCACTTCTCTTTCACATCTAACTGGCGTCCCCAAAAATGTGATTGATCTAAGACTGAATTCACTACATTCAGTACTTAGTGTTCCTGATGACAGAACAAAACCAGTGCGATTGTTTCATCTCTCATTTCGAGACTTTCTTCTTGATCAGAACATACGTGAGAAAACAGAAATCTGGGTTGATGAGAAAAAGAAACATTCAGAAATCACACTTCAATGCCTGAGGGTCATGTGCGAAGGTTTGAGGAAAGACCCATGCAAATTGGAGCATGATGGTACACAAAGGATGGAGATTGATCAAAGTTTGATCGATGAGTCCATATCACCAGAACTGCAGTACTCATGTCGCTACTGGGTGCAGCATCTAGAGCAATGCGAAGACCCCATGGAAAGGATGGATAATGTTTATTTATTTCTCAAAGAGCATTTCCTTTACTGGATGGAAGCAATGAGTATCCTCGGGTTGGCATCTGAATTAGTGGGAATGATTGACACGACGCGGCAACTCATACCTGTAAGTAATAATAGAATAGTATTTGCTTTTGAATATTCAATGCAATGCTAATCAATGAAGGATAATGAGTATTCTCAATTGTGTGCATTCCTGCAGGACGCGAGACGATTTATCCTAAAGACAAGACATATCGCTGACACCGCGCCTCTTCAATTGTATTCTTCAGGGCTTATCTTTGCTCCTACTAAATCAATTATACGACAAACGTTCGAGAAAAACATACCCGATTGGATAAACAGATTGCCAGAAGTCGAACAACATTGGAGTGCAGAATTGGAGACCCTTGAGGACCATTCTGGGCTGGTCAACTCAGTGGCATTCTCAATGGACGGGCGACTGCTGGCATCAGCCTCATATGACAAGACAGTCAAGCTCTGGGATCCGGCCAGCGGCGCGCTGCGCCACACCCTTGAAGGCCATTCTGACTGGGTCAGCTCAGTGGCATTCTCAGTGGATGGGCGACTGCTGGCATCAGCCTCATATGACAAGACAGTCAAGCTCTGGGATCCGGCCAGCGGCGCGCTGCGCCACACCCTTGAAGGCCATTCTGACCGGGTCAGCTCAGTGGCATTCTCAGTGGACGGGCAACTGCTGGCGTCAGCCTCATGGGACACCACAGTCAAGCTCTGGGATCCGGCCAGCGGCGCGCTGCGCCACACCCTTGAAGGCCATTCTGGGTGGGTCAGCTCAGTGGCATTCTCAATGGATGGGCGACTGCTGGCATCAGCCTCATATGACAAGACAGTCAAGCTCTGGGATCCGGCCAGCGGCGCGCTGCGCCACACCCCGCTGCGCCACACCCTTGAAGGCCATTCTGACCGGGTCAGCTCAGTGGCATTCTCAGTGGACGGGCAACTGCTGGCGTCAGCCTCATATGACAAGACAGTCAAGCTCTGGGATCCGGCCAGCGGCGCGCTGCGCCACACCCTTGAAGGCCATTCTGACTGGGTCAGCTCAGTGGCATTCTCAGTGGACGGGCAACTGCTGGCGTCAGCCTCATGGGACACCACAGTCAAGCTCTGGGATCCGGCCAGCGGTGCGCTGCGCCACACCCTCGAAGGCCATTCCAACTGGGTCACCTCAGTGGCATTCTCAGTGGATGGGCGACTGCTGGCATCAGCCTCAGATGACACCACAGTCAAGCTCTGGGATCCGGCCAGCGGCGCGCTGCGCCACACCCTTGAAGGCCATTCTGACCGGGTCACCTCAGTGGCATTCTCAGTGGATGGGCGACTGCTGGCATCAGCCTCATGGGACACCACAGTCAAGCTCTGGGATCCGGCCAGCGGTGCGCTGCGCCACACCCTTGAAGGCCATTCTGACTGGGTCACCTCAGTGGCATTCTCAATGGATGGGCGACTGCTGGCGTCAGCCTCAGATGACAAGACAGTCAAGCTCTGGGATCCGGCCAGCAGCGCGCTGCGCCACACCCTCGAAGGCCATTCTGACCGGGTCAGCTCAGTGGCATTCTCAATGGATGGGCGACTGCTGGCATCAGCCTCATGGGACACCACAGTCAAGCTCTGGGATCCGGCCAGCGGTGCGCTGCGCCACACCCTTGAAGGCCATTCTGACTGGGTCACCTCAGTGGCATTTTCAGTGGACGGGCAACTGCTGGCGTCAGCCTCAGATGACAAGACAGTCAAGCTCTGGGATCCGGCCAGCGGTGTGTTGCGCCACACCCTCGAGGGCCATGGACCTATATACAAACTGAGCTTCGCGGATGACAGTTCATACCTGGAAACCGACTTGGGGATAGTGAATATACCACCATCATGTGTCAATGATAATCCTGTTCATCCAGCCAAAATTGAGGTCCGTGTTTTGGATCGTGATTGGGTGGCTATACAGGATAGGAAAATCCTCTGGCTACCTGCAACCTATCGACCAACCTGTGTGGTAACTCGAAATGGCATCTTTGTCATGGGGCATGCATCTGGACGTGTTACATTTTTTGAGTTCTGTCTGTAAGCATTGCCCAAGATTGCGCTTCCACCGTTCTTTATATTCTAATCCCTCTTTAAAAGGAGGGCCTGGGATGAACAAGGTATATAAAGCATTTCATTTTATCAAACCACGTACTACCTCCTTCTAGTCATATAAAGAATGTGGCGAAATCACAAGTGGCATTGGTTGTTGGGTTTGCTGCTTATCATCATCCAGAAATGAATTACGGCTGCGGTGAATGACTCATTATTAGTATCTTGGAATATTCGCCTGTCTACCGTAAATTAGCAACCAATACTTCTCACTATAGTAAGCTACCATGTGACAGGTGGACGATGAAGATAAGTATCCTCTCCTTTTGCTAGATAGATGCCATTCTCTAGATTCGATATTCTCGTCGATGGCTACAATAGTCTAGATAGGAACATCGATTTATTATTATCTACTATTCCGAGCCTGTGACAGTCAGACTGCTGGACACGCTATTGATGTTTGGACGATTTGCACCGAATATTCCAGAAGCCAATGTACCATTCATTACAGGTAAAATACCAAGTAAAATACCATTGAGACCGTTTCGTACCGTTCATGACATATTACCCATTCAATCATAAATTTATGCGTTCCATATGCGGTTTAGCGCCCCTTGGCATTCAGGGTTTGGAATTAATTCCGAAGTCTTTGACATGGAAACTGATTTCGAAATCATCTGTACCTTAACTGCAACTTGTCAGCATGATGATGTTTGGACTTGAAGCATAATGAATAACGCGCGTACATGAACATGAATGGCTGAATGGGGCTTTTGGTTATTTATTAATTGGACACATGAAAATGCGTACATGAATAAGATACATAGTGAATGAGAAGTTTTCAACCACATACCACCTACGCCCTCCGGCACAACCCCTCCACACATTTATTATTATAGCAGCACTCCTCATCCGCCTTGCACAACTCCAAATCCTCCCTACAGTTTGGCCACTTAGGATCCGTAGGTCGACATTTGGTAGCCGCGCAGTAAGACGAGCAGCATATATCTCCAGATCCGCCGGATTCACAGTCCTCTGCTATTATTAGATCTATAATTGTAGAATGCGTACAAAGGAAGACGTACGGTAGACCTTCAAGCATGTCGGGGTGGGCACGCAAGTAGCAAATGTTTTTGTTGTGGACATGGTGCGGGTGAAAGTTGAGCACGTCTCAGTCAAGACGCAGGCATCGGCCTTGCCACATTTGGCGTGGGCATCTATATGGTTAGTATTGTTTGATTAGAACACGGGGGGATGGGTGACAAACTGGTCACTGCAAAATGAAGGATGAGGACTGCAAGGGACTTGGTGAGATTCATTGTGGGTATTGATGGAGTACTCTTGGAATTGGGTCTGAATTATCATTACCGACCTGCTTAAGAAATAGAAGTCTATATAATGCGTTGTAGAATTCACTGGATGGCTCGTATTCATGACATCAACCCTACGGAGTGAATACGAACCTTCACGTGAGACATGCGGCATACTTTATCCTATTCAAGACATCATGAGCAAATGCCAAGTACTTTGGACTCAGATACTGCAGATACAAGCTTATGGATGTGGCAACCCAATTGTACGCCATACATTCAAACTATTCTTGGTTACACTACATCATACCTGTCCGGTATCCTCCACTTGCTGCAACATCCCCTCCAGCTTACTGTCCACCTGCACATTGTGCGCATGTTGACGTGGTTCGACCGTTCTACCCCCCTTGGAACTAAACACGCCACCAGTGAAACCTCCTTTGACAAACAGAAGCGGGATATCTTCCAGTTCGAGACCCTTGGTCTCGGGATAGAAGAAGTAGACCATCGGGATGAAGGCGGCGTTGAGCACGGCGAAGATAACAAATGTCCGCCATCCAATGTTATCTATCATAATAAGTGATTAGCTTGACTTCCCTGCTGTGGGCGAGAGAGGCTTACCAAAAGCAATCGGGGTGATTTTGACCACGGCAAATACCGCCATCCAATTCCAGCCAGAAGCGATGGCCTGCATTCTGGTTCGCACTCGGGTGGTGTTAATTTCGGCCGGGTAGAACCATGGCACCGGGAGCCAGCCCGCACCATAGAACACCTGGAAGAGGAATATGAATGCCGTGGCTCCGTAGGCGGCGTTCATCTGCCCCAGGGAGAGCAGAATGGATACCATGACGAAGCAAAGACACAGACCAGCCGAGCAGACGATCAATAGCGTCCGTCGACCAAAGCGATCCATCAGGAATACGGGGATGAATGATCCCACAAGGTATGTGCACTGCACGCATCCTCCCAATATCATCGAAAGATTTCTGCTGAGTCCCATGGTCGTTTGGAACATCACGGGCGCGTAATAGTTGATCATGTTCGAACCGGTGAACTGCTGCCCCAATTCGATGGTGATGGTGATGAGCATGCGACGCAGGTTCTGTGTTTCACCCCAGGAGAACAATTCCATGAAACGGAACGGTCCGTCTTTTCTTTCTTCTTCCAGCGCGGTCCGGATGTCCAAGACTGACTTGCTTATTTCTGCATCATCCAAGGACTTGTCTTCGATGGCGGCGAGTACTTGACGTGCTTCTTCGTGGCGGTCGTGCTGGACCAGCCAGCGAGGTGTCTCTGGGAGTCCGATAATTTGGAGGATTAGGCAGACGGCGAACACGGCTTGGAAGGCAAGAGGGAATCGCCATTGGAAGGAGGATTCGGTGAAACTGGTGCCGTAATCCATCCTGCTATAGTTAGCAATGCTTATGTCGAGGCGAGGAAGAGTCCTACCAGTATGCAATAACCACGCCTAGGATGGTAATAGTACCCTGCAAGGTCAACAATGCACCTCGAGTCGATGCCGGTGCACATTCACTCTGATATACCGGCGCCGTCGACGAGTTCATCCCATTCCCAACACCCGTTATAATCCGCCCAGCAATCAGTTGCGCAACCGTATACGACGAAGCTAGAATAGCCGTCCCGATAACCATAATAGCTCCACCGGTCATCAACATTGCCCGTCGACCACATCGCTCACCGATGAAATAGCAAGCAATCGACCCGACCACGCAACCAATATCGTACAGCGCCGTGATATTGCCCTGCATTGCGGTATCTGGATTGTTAAAGTCGCGTCCGAACCGGTTGTTCGCTCCTACAATCCCAGACATCACCCCTTTTCTGTCAGTATCGTAGGCTTGCCAAGGAAAAGCAAACATACCTTGATCAAATCCGAGCAAAAGAAACGCCTGGCAGGACGCCATTGTCATGGCGACCTGCAAGGTCTTGCCGCGAAACTTGTGCTTCCAGAGATGCATTGTGTGCTCTGGTACTGTGTCTAAGACCCTGGAAGCTGACGAGTCGAATATCTTAAGGTTTAGCCTGAGCCTAGCCATTATGGCCTTGCTCTCGCGACATATTTCCCCGAGGCGCACGGTAGATAATACAGCAATTTCTCCTATTGGCCTTCGGTTTGTATTACCCCGGACATTTCGCAGACTGGAAAACCCGAGACAGTCGGCACCTTCCGAAATGCGGGGGTTGTCCGGGGCCCCGCATATTTTATTTGATCTGATATGGTTTCCACTTACTTACGGACGGTGATTTATACGAGGGTGAAATGCTAATATGAATGCGATCATGCTTGGAAGACCGGTTGCTGATATATGTGCTGGTCAGAAGGCCGACCGGGAATGTCTTACCGAACTATGCACGAGAGATGCTCACTTTGCCCACAAACAGCATCCGTGATGATTTTGGACATGGAATATTGCGACAATAACCAGAGCATTCCCGGCATGCTTTGATAGCCTGCAGTGCAGGGTTTGATCTCTCCATTTAGGTCTCCGCGATCGCTGGCTACCTCAACGGGTCAACCTGTCAGACACGACTGTGGAATGGGAGAATTTCAGTCTCGTCTATTGCCAAAATGATTTGTATGTTCGGAGAATCTGTCAGTCCGTGGGATTTCCCTTTCCGGAAATCTGCATGCAGTTCAGTCCCACGGTGATATCATCATTCATGACCGACACAGATGCAGGTACGTTCCTTCTATGTACAAAGTACCACACACAATTGCACTCACGTGTTCCATTTGAAGAAGGTAAGTGTGCCATTCAGACAGGATCATCAGCATGATGGACTCGGTACTCCTACACAATGTCACATCAAGGTTCCATTCGGGGCAAGAGGTTCCTCGGATCCGTGATTACATGATCTGCTTATCAAGTTACAACGTACACCTCTCTCCTAAATTTAGCTATGTCTTTCCAGCTCTCGCTCTCTCACATTAGTCTGCGGAAGCCAGACTCCTTTATATACGTGCATCCGGGTAGAGACCTCTCAAAATCACCGAAACCCCAGCTGTCCGGCCGATAACATGGGCTTCGTCAATCTCCCCGGTGAAGTTCTCCTTGACATCACCGACTTCTTGGAATATTCTTGGAATATCAGCGCCCTCTCCCAAACGAACCGCTATTTATACACTGCATTGAATCATTACCTGTATCAACACAATGTCCGTCATTTTGATAGCTCACTATTCACGTGGGCAATGGAAAATGGATCTGAGATTGTTGCACGAAAGATGCTAGATGCAGGCGCTTCCCCGACAAAAGAATGTACGTGGAATCGTCTCGATCTTATCAACGCTGCAGCTGCAGAAGGACACACTGAAATTGTTCGATTATTTCTGGAAAGAGATCTACTGCCTGTTGATCGTCGCGGAAACCTGCTGGCGACAGCGGCAATCTTCGGCAATGATTCTGTTGTACATCTCCTTCTCGACCATGGTGCGTCGATAACCTCTAACACAGCTAAAGAGCTGCTTTGTGGAAGGCAGGCCTGTGGCTTCGATGTGACGAAAATACTTGTGGACAAGCTGTGGGACGAGTATCCAAGAAATGAAGCAATTGATATACTGTCGTGGGAATTGGAACAAAGGGTGGAGTCTGGATCTGGCTGCTTGGAAACGATTCAATACCTGCTCCAGCTTGGGATCAGCCCGAATCCAACCCGTCCCGACAAGCCTGGTTCACTTTCCAATGCCGCTGGGCGTGGCTACCTTGATATTGTGCGTTGTTTGGTCGATTATGGAGCGGAAACCGCACGAGCGCTGAAGGCGTCGTCGGGTAACCCAATCTGCAAAGCCATCAATGAAAAACACATCGATGTTGCGACATTATTATTTGAACATTCAGGACTCGAGGCACTCACACCCAAGTCTGAAGGTGAGGCGGCCATACTTCTGTGGGTTGCTGCCGCTTTAGGCTCCGAGTCTCATTTCTGGCGGGCATTGCAATTCGAATTGCCAGGGGAGGAGCGCCTGTTTCATCTTATGTACCATCATTACGACTTACCTGCACCCCTGGAAGTCGCGGCAAAAATGGGACACAAGGCGATCGTTGGTCTATTGCTGAACTTTCTCCAATTCGACGAAGGGAAGTATAAGAACATGACCCAGCTAGAACATGCACTCTTTGCGGCCATTCGTGAAGGACATGAGCCGATTGTCAAATTATTGCTTGACAACGATGCTGATCCCAACGCCATTGATTCCTCGTATTCGACACCGTTATTAGTCGCCATCGAGCATGAGGCTATATTCAGGTTGCTCCTTGAACGAGGGGCCGATGCCATCACGACCTCGGTCCCTGAGAATGAAAATAGTTTCGCTGTTAATATAACGGCAGTATTGGTCCGACTAGGGAAAACAGCGTTCATCGATCACGTATTGTCATCTCTTGAAGATCCTCAACCTCATGTTCTTCTTCCGCTCGACCACGTTCATATCCTAAACCGGGCACTCATTGGAGGACCGTCCATGCTTAAATACCTAGTCTCTAAAGGGTTATTGCAACTCCCGCCTGACGAGCATGACAGACAATGTGCCGTCAACTACACGCTCGGTAATTATCTGCCAGGATCTCTGAACTTCCTCTTGGACGCGGGCTTTACCTTGCCCCTTGACATGGCCCGGGACGCGTTAAATCTGGTTCCAAGCGACAACAAAAATGCACTGGAAACGGTCGATGTGCTGTTGAAACATGGAATGGATTTAAACAGACGCTCTCTTGAAGAACCCACAGTTCTTGGGTACTGGCTTCAAAAACCAGCCAGAGATGTCAAATTCCTTGTGAGCAGGGGCGCAGATCCGCTACTCGTGGACCGTGATGAGGTTCTGCTGGCTACTGTAGCACGTGTGCTATCAGTGCAAGACTTGAAATCAGTGTTGCAATCAATTGATGTCCGCTCCGTGCCACGCAATGAATTGTGCCAGAAGGTTGCTAGGTCTCTATTCGTTATGGAGGAAGATCGGAAGTGGGATCATGTGAAAGTGCTTGAGCGCTTCCAGGCTGAGAATAACCTGTTGGCGAGTTAATGACAATGTTGTACATGCAATTTTGATCCTGTATAAATATAGCGACCATGCGGTCAGAAATTATGTTCTCTATGATACTTGATCACGGCAACCTCTGCACTACTTGTACATATTCTTCAAACCAACCCCCAACACTTCCCTCCAGCAACGCCCGGCATTATTTTCCACTCCCCGAAACGCATCCAAATTTTCTTCGGATGTGCCACACTCCCTAAAGCCCGGATGCCATGATGCCATCTGCGGTATTGAGGTCATAGCACAGCGAGATCACATTATCCAGTGCTATCGCACCCGGGCTGATTCCTGTAAACACCCATGCATGGAGCCTGTAACAACAGCGGTGTCGAGCCAGGGTTGTCAGGTGACGTCGGCGCCGAGGAATCAAACTCGTTTTCCCCTCGTAAAGCACTCAAACTGGATGATTTGAATTATCCATTGAATTAAATATTCTGCCTACATAGCCTCGTTTTCGAAGGAGTGCCACATGACTTGTCGATCCCCGTGCTTTTTTCATTCTGCCAGAAAGACACGGGACTTCGCGAACACTTCTCACCATGCATCTCTCAGACCTGCCTAACGAAATATTGCTTCTCATTGCCAAATGTTCTGATTATCCTTGGGAGATAAGTTGTTTCTCTCGGGCAAACCGCCGTCTCCATTCATTGCTAGATGGCCTCGCCTATCAACATGACCAACGCCATCACGATAGCTCATTATTGGTATGGGCAGCGAAGAATGGAATTGTGTCAATTGCATGCAAAATGCTGGATAACGGGGCCTACCCTTTGCGATGTCATGATGGAGAGCATACGGCCATGTCGCTTGCTGTGATGAATGGACATGTCTCGATTCTGGAGCTGTTCCTGGAGAGAAATATACCTCTGCCTAGAATAGATTTCCTCGACCCTGACTATGATGCGCTGACGGAAGCGGTGCACGAGGGCCATGCATCTATCGTCCTGCTAATTATTGAACATGGAGAACTCCCGGCTTCCTGGAATTTCGAATTTCTGTTGGCTGATGCAGCGGAGGATGGCTATATTGGTCAACCAGCTACGATGCACGTATAAGTACTTACACCGGAGAGCAACTGACGCTGCCCAACTTGTGTTATCAACCACAGTTTCGCCTAACATAGTGCTCTCTGAACTATTCTGGGGAAGCGAGAGTTCAAAATGCACACATGGACAGAGAAAAGGAAAGGAGAAGTAGTTCCGAATAAGGCGGCCATGACCTTAGCCACATATTACATGACTCAGCCACACCTGCCACAGAGAAATCTCAATGACCAATGCCAATTTTTTTTTCGATTTTATATTTTTGCATTCATATCTTCAATTTCCCCTCAAATAGACTGTCTGCTCTCTGCTATCGCGCTATGGGACAGAGAGGATTCACTGATTATCGGACAGTTGACTTGCGGGAAACCACCATGAGTCTCCTGAGCCTCCCTAATGAGATCCTATTTCTCATCGCTGATTCCTTGGAATATTCCTGGAATATCAGTGCGCTCTCTCAGGCGAATCATCATTTGTATTCCTTGCTGAACCGCTCTGCCTATCAACATGACGTCCGCTACTTTGGCCGCTCAGTGGTGAAATGGGCAATTGACCATGACTGCGAAATTGTCATGGGAAAAATGTTGGATGTGGGTGCTTTTGCCCATCCATGGCCTAACGATACCCATATGCGAAACGTCGCTCTAAAGGGCCGGACGAAAATCGTTCGGCTACTTCTAGAGAGGGAACTACTCCCAGCGGATGATTGCGAAACCCTGATCTTTCACGCGACAGCTTATGGCTAAGTGCCCATCTTACAACTCTTACGCGAGCGAGACTAAGCATTCCTGGAGAACCGCTGGACAGTCTTTTGGCAGCAAAACGTAGCGGTAACTTGAATGTGATGAAAATATACGTGGAAGAGCTATCAGACCAATCGTTGCCAGATGTTATCTCGGCCCTCTGGTCGGAGCAATTGAGATCTGTAGCTCTCAAAGGCTGCTTGGAATCAGTTCAAGAGCTCCTCCGACTTGGGGCCAATCCCAATACTACCAACCGCGGCAAATCTGCACTTACCATTGCTGCCGAATGTGGCTATCTGAAGGTTGTTGGCTACTTGATCGAATATGGGGTGGACACTAAAGGAGCGCTAGAACGCTCACGTGTGAATCCAATTTACGAAGCCATTTATTTTGCCCACGTGGAAGTCGCAAGGCTTTTGTTCAAGTATCTGCAGCTTAACGTGCGTATCCCAAAGACTGATAATGAAAGAGCCTTGATTCTGTGCATGGCTGCTTGCTATGGCCTTGACTCTCATGTTAAACACCTTTTGAGCTATGGTCCGATGAGAGAAGAAGACTTGGTTGATTTTCCTTTCGACGACCGCGAGCTTGTCAGTCCACTTGAAGCGGCAGCAAGATTTGGGCATACGGAGGTCGTTGCACTACTGCTGCATGAGACATGTCTCAAGGCATCGGAGCAGTCACTCCTTCAGGCTGTTAGAAAAGGACACGGGCCGATTGTCAAGCTGTTGCTTGATCATGGTGCTGACCCTAATTCTAAACCCTCCTTGGGTTTCCCGCCATTGTTTGCAGCTGTTGAGCATGAAAATGTATTCCGGTTACTTCTTCAACACGGGGCCGACCCCACGGTGGAAATTCATTTTGATGACGACCCGATTAGTACTATATCGCGAGTAATCCAACGTGGGAAGACAGCTTTGCTTGAGTTGTTGTTGCATGATGATGCGTCAGTCCAACATCTATGTCAGTCTGACGAGAACGACATTCTACAATGGGCAATGAATTGGGGAGGGGGGGGCGGCTATGCTTCATTACCTTCATGAGAATGGATTTTGAAATTTCCGTCCAACAAATGCGAAAAACAGTCTGCTGTAATGTATGGGATTCGCGGGGGCTTGACAGCTTCACTCGATTTTATCCTAGATAAGGATTTTGATAACTATACGACCATCTACTTGACTTTGAGCCCTGCTCGCTTGAAACCCTTGATGTACTCCTGAAATATGGTATGGATATCAACAAGAAAGATCGGGACGGGTATACAGCCTTGTTGCAATCTGTTGAGGCATCAATTCTTGAGCATGTGACGTATTTCTTGAAAAAAAAGGAGCTGATCCGTTGATTGCTGGCAATGACGGCAAGACATCTCTGCTTCATCCAGTACGCGAACTGGGAGCTGCGGGTTTCAGACTCATGGTGCAATCAATTGACGTCTATTCTAGAATGCAGGTTGAACTGTACCAAGAGACGACTCGATGTCTAGCTGCAGCAGTTGAACGCAATGACTGGGCCAAGGTGCGGACGCTGAAGCGCTTCCGAGTCAAGGTCGACATGTTGGCAAACGCGCCGGATAATTGTACATAAACATTCAATCATGTATATAGTGCAGAACTGGAAAGAACCATATAGACTTGAGCCATTCCGAAAGATATGGTGGGAAGCTGTGAGGAAGTTTGAACGCTTTCAAGTCAAGCTTGATAATGAGCGTGGATGTTTCGATTGACAAACTAGGACTGGATACATTTTGCATACTACGTTGAATGAAATTGTACCACTCACCACCCTCGCCTTATTTAGTACTGTCGGTCAACTACATTGATGAGCCAGTGTCGTTCACAATTCTCAATCGTCAAATGGTTGTGTCCGCGGTACTTACAGCCCTTCAATTGGGTTAGCGTATGTGTAGTGACAATTCCGCTATCTCCGACGATATCCGATATATCCAGAGCGAGATGATTGTCAGTCATTCTCTCGACTTATAAGACGCTTCATTCCTTGTAGGTTTATACCAGAACATACAATTCAACAAAATGGCAGGAGAGCAGGCGTCATACGGTAAGCCAGGGATTGCAATACTAGCCGTCACTCGCTAACCGGACAGTCACTCTCGATGTATTCACATCGCAACGGTATGCATCCCACCCCGCAATGCCCACTCATTTTAACAAGTACAGTCTCAGGGGAAACCAACTGGCCGTAGTGGACATCACCGGCAAATCCCTAACCCACCAGCACAAACAGCAAATCGCCCGCGAATTCAACTTTTCCGAAAGCGTTTTCCTGACTCATGGCGGCCCGGGACGAAACCCCCGAGCCGAGATCTTCACGCCCGTGAATGAGATGGAATTTGCCGGTCATCCTGTCATCGGGACAGGACATGTCTTGTTCCAAGGCTTGTTGGGTCCGTATGGCACGAGCCAGAGTATGACATTGGACACCAAGGCGGGGCCAGTTATGATTGAATATGATCCGGCTGCGAAGGTTGTCTCGGCGGGGGTTCCGCATAATGTGCATGTTCATGAGAAGCAAGCTCCTCTTTCTGCTCTTGTCGCGACGCAAAAGAGTTTGGCCGATGTGTCGGGTCTCGACAGCACGTACCCCACGGTATCTATGGTCAAGGGAGTCACATATGTGCTAGGCGATTTTACAAAGCAGCCCGATGCGTTTGCTAATCTGGCTCCTGGACCATGTCCCATCATCGACCTGGACGACGAATGGAGCCCTTCGTTTGTTGGAGTCATGTATTATCGGACTGTCCAGTCCCGCGTCGAGAAGGAGACGACCGTCTGGGACCTCCGTGTGCGCATGATTGCCATCGACTTGGAGGATCCGGCTTGTGGAAGTGGATCGTGTGCCTTGGGTGCGTATCTCGCCTTGCAATCTGGACAGCAGAGTCGCGAGCACCGATTCATTATCGACCAAGGGTCGGAAATCGGACGAGATAGTCACATCATCGTCAACATCGAGCTGAATGAGTCACGAGACAAGGTTAAGAATATGCAGCTCGCAGGTCCGGCGGCTTTGGTGACTCAAGGCAAGATCTTCTTGGACTAGTCTATCTAAATATGTACAGTCTATACCAGTTCACTCTGTAAACAAAGTACCGTTCAAGTACTTGAGTCCTGTGTCAACCGCCACCGTAACAACAGTCTTCCCGGGTCCCAGCTCTTTAGCCAGGGCCAATGCAGCGGCGACATTCAGGCCCGTGGAAGTTCCAACAAGTAAATCCTCCCCGCGAGCCAGACGGCGACATATCTGACGACCCTCTTCAGAAATCGCCCGGACTTCATTGTAGAGACTCTTCTCCAAATGTGGTGGGACAAACCCAAGTCCAATGCCCTCCACACCATGCGATCGGGTACGGTCTTCCGTAAGTATTGGTGAAGAGGCCGGCTCGAGCACGATTGTGCGTGTCTCGGGTCTCTGGAATTTCAAAACGCGAGAAGCCCCCATCACCATCCCGCCGGTGCCGACTGCACCGCAGAAAGCATCGATTCCCTCCGGGAACTGTTGCACGAGTTCATGGCCAATACCCTCGTACCCAACAAAAGAATCCCGGTTACTGAACTGGTTCGTCAAGTAACAGTTCCCACTCCCCGCAATTTCCTGCGCCCGTCTCGCCATGGATGGGACCAAGTCACTGGTAATAGTACCAGTCGGACTATGGATAATCTCAAGCTCTGCCCCGAATGCACTCATCCCTGATTTTAGATCGCCGCGGCGCTCGGGCTTCCTCAATCATGGATTTGGCCATCCGGTCCTTGTAGGAGCCGGTGGGGTTGACAGATTCGAATTCAAGGTATACATCGGCGTGGTTTTCGGGGACGAGACGGCGCAGATGGACGACGCGGGTGTTGCCGATGATTTGCAGGACGTTGGCTACCGGAGGGGGTGTGGTCATGTTGTTGATACTGAATGTATGTCCCGAGTAGTACGGAGTGGTGGATAGTTGAGCGTTCCCATTGTGACTCTTTCCCACCAGATCTAAAACTCGCTTGTTCCGAAATAGGTTAGAAGGTAGACAGCCATGAGTCATCAGAAGTGATGCCATCTGAAACGGCACTGTAGGAGTGAGCAATAATGACTGGCCCAGATATTATGAGTCTGAGCTTTAGAGAACAGGCTCAATACTCAGAATATATACTCGGTACCATTGCAAGATAATAAGGCCTTGTTCATCGTTGTAAACGCTGTCAAGATTCTGCAAAATCGATACGCCGCGAAGATATAATTCATCCCCAAAAGTATTCGTACCTGAACCAACGATACGATGAGATTATGTTCAAACACGACTCCAGACCTTCCCTGTACAGTTATATTTGACACCATATCGAGCAATGCTTTAAAAGCAGTGATGATGCTCGTCTAGGTTGTCAATGCTGCGGTAGTTTTTCGGGATAGACTGAAACAAGCAGTTTGATTTTACAGCACAAAGCGATCAATGCTCAAAGTCTATAAACCCCGGAAATTGGCTTCGGTCTAGAATGAATCTAATCTGATATCACCGGCATCTATATTCTCGGAATTTCCGCGCTGAACCTCGGATCGGCTACGAAAAGGCTTAACAATGCCGGGACACGACTATCATTGCCCTTGGCTTAATTTGACGGACCTGTCAGATCCATTCTCCCCGCATTTTCTCCGCATTCCGAAGGCTTGGCCATGTCTGTAAGGAAGAGTTGATCATTCCGTCTTTGTCATTCGATCGTTTCAGTGTGCGGAACCAGTCACTATGCGGTTATTCTTAAAGCTCGGCGTCGCGATGTCTTCGGAAATGTGTGGAACAGAACCAGCAGAATGTCAATTGAAGTATCTGAAACTGGTGTACCGAAAGGGCACCCGGACCACCTTGAAGAAGCAGGAGCTAAAGCCTTGGGCCCGGATCTCTCACCAGAACATCAAGCCTTCCTTATCGACCGGCATGGAACCGTGAACCTCGATCCCATTCCGAGCATTGACCTGGCAGATCCGTACAACTGGCCATCATGGAAAAAGGGAACAAATTTGGCCCTGGTCGCCTTCCATGCCTTCATGGGCACCTTTTCCGCGGCCGGAATCATCCCCGCGTTTCAAGAGATCTCAGAGGCACTGGATGTCTCGCTGCAGCGCGCGAGTTATCTTGTCTCGTTGCAGATTGCGATCCTGGGTGGTGCACCACTGTTGTGGAAGCCATTGTCGCATCGTTTCGGACGAAGACCAATTTTCTTGCTGTCGCTGATACTGAGCTGTGTAAGCAATGTGGGATGCGCGAAGAGTCCAGACTATGCCTCAATGGCTGCTTGTCGGGCCTTGGTGGCGTGTTTCATCTCGCCGGCCATGGCTATTGGGAGTGCGGTGGTTATGGAGACCTATTTCCAGCATGAACGAGCGAGGTATATGGGTATCTGGACGGTGATGGTGACCCTTGGGATACCAATTGGACCGCTTATTTTTGGATTCGTGGCGAATCGCGTGGGATACGTATGGATTTATTGGATATTGGCTATTGTGTGTTCCTCAACTTGCATTGGGCCATTGGGGTTATGCTAACTAGCATAGACGAATGGGTGCCAGCTTATACTGTACATCTTCCTGGGACCAGAGACACGTTACATCCAATCGAACAGGACAGGATCAGGGTCAGTCTTCCAACAACAGTATCTTCGCCTTGAACGAATTGATCCCCGACCATTTACGCTGAACGAATTTATTCATCCTCTTTCCCTCTTCCGCAAGGTCCCTGTTATGCTCGCTGCGGTCGCATATGGAATGGTCTTTCTCTTCGCCAGTGTGATGAACTCCATTGAGATACCCCAGTTACTGCAGCATAAATTCGAGCTCAACGCAGAGCAGCTAGGTCTGCAATTCCTTGGACTCATCATTGGGACTCTGTTAGGCGAGCAGCTGGGCGGCATCATGTCGGATCTCTGGATGAGCTGGCGCGCCCGCCGCATCGGCCATCTTCCAGCCCCTGAGTTTCGGCTCTGGCTGAGCTATATCGGGTTTCTGCTGAGTATGGCGGGTATGATCATTTTCCTGGTATGCACTGAGCAGGCCCAGTCCGGGAAATGGACTGTGGTACCGATAGTCGGCACAGGTATTGCGGCTTTTGGCAATCAGGTCGTAACCACTGTTCTTACCACCTATGCTGTGGATATCTATCCTGAGGATGCTGGGAGTGTTGGTGTATTCATCAACTTTGTGCGCTCGGAATGGGGGTTCATCGGGCCGTTTTGGTATGTCATCCTGATCATCTGTGTATCGATCCGACTAATGCGACGCAGGTTCCCGGCCATGTTCGAAGAAGTGGGAATCGCAGCCAGTGCAGGAGTCATGGTTGCTTTAATAACTGGTGTTAGTTTTATTCCGACGGCTCTTTTGCACTGGCAGGGGTGGCGACTGCGGTAATGTTGAGCTCCGTACGGATACACGGAGTGCTGTATATACTCAATAACCACAAATGAATACAATTACACGATATTGATCTGGATCAGGCCATTATTTCTACATGAGACACCGCAGGCAGCAGTGTATTATCGCGATTCTCTAGACAAGAGGGCAATCGATGTAGCCCACTACCATTTGTAGCGGTTTCAGGGAGATTAGATGGTCGTATCGGGTGTTTCCGACAGTAAACTGCACGGAAGGCTCGGATCTTTTAATATCGAGTCTCGGGGGTTTCCATTCCATGGAATAGCCTTGTTTGTGCACAGTTCGGACCCATGGCTAGTCAAGCTTCGGCGTCCCCACCGGCTGTCACAGATAGATCGGAGTGGGTTCAGGCGGACTCAGGGCTGCCACTGAAGTTATTCCAACAGTTTCACGTTGACACAGATAGGGCTGGCATAAGGCCTGGCAAAAAGCTTAGCCTTTGCATATAAAAACCTCTATCCCTAGCCGTCAACAAGTCTTTCATCCAGCAAGCTCATTCTCTCTAATTTCCCTTTTCACTCATTTCCATCCTCTATTCTACTCCGTTCTGTTGACCAGAACCGATTCCTTTCGTTAAAATGCACTCCTTTCAACTTCTTGGCCTAGCTGCGCTGGGATCCGTTGTCTCTGCTGCCCCGGCACCCTCTCCTGCTTCGGATTTCACCAAGCGCGCAAGCACCTGCACCTTCACCGACGCTGCAGCGGCCTCTGAGAGCATCTCGAAGTGCTCTGAAGTCGTGCTGAAGGACATCGAGGTCCCAGCCGGCGAGACCCTGGACCTCTCTGACGCCGCCGACAACTCCAAGATTACCTTTGAGGGTACCACCACCTTCGGCTACAAGGAATGGAAGGGTCCTCTCATCCGCTTAGGTGGCTCCGGCCTCACCATCACCGCTGCCGAGGACGCCATTATTGATGGCGAAGGCTCGCGCTGGTGGGACGGCAAGGGTACCAACGGCGGCAAGACCAAGCCCAAGTTCATGTATGTCCACTCCATCGAGCACTCGACCATTTCCGGCTTGCACATCAAGAACACCCCCGTGCAGGCCATCAGTGTCCAGGCCGACAACACTATCCTCGAGAATCTGACCATCGACAACTCGGATGGCGACGACAACGGCGGCCACAACACCGACGCATTTGACATCAGCGAGTCTGACGGTGTCTACATCCGCGGTGCCATCGTCAAGAACCAGGACGATTGTATCGCCATCAACTCTGGCAAGAACATCGAGTTCTCGGGCGGCTCTTGCTCCGGCGGCCACGGTCTCTCCATCGGCTCCATTGGCGGCCGCGACGACAACACTGTCCAGAACGTCACTATCACTGACTCGACTATTAGCAACTCCGCCAACGGTCTGCGCATCAAGACCAAGGTCGACGAGAACGGCTCCGTCAGCGACGTCACCTACTCAGACATCAAGCTCTCTGGTATCTCCGACTACGGTATCGTCGTCGAGCAGGACTACAAGAACAGTGGCGCGACCGGCTCCCCCAGCAACGATATTAAGGTCACCGGCGTTACCTTTGACGGCATCACTGGTTCCGTTGAGGACGATGCCAACCCGATATTCATCCTCTGCGGTGATGGCAGCTGCGCTGACTGGACCTGGAACGGCGTCGACATTACTGGCGGCAAGTCGAGCGATGACTGTGAGAACGTTCCTTCTGGCGTTTCTTGCTAAGCGTGTGCAGACTATAGTGTACAAGTTGTAATATAGCTACCTGTCAAGTGCTATCCTTTGTAATATAACTTTTCAAGCATTGTTATTGAATAGTCAATACAATCATTACCCTCATTATTCGATAATGTTCATTTAGAGTCTCACTGAGCTCCCATCTTGATAGGTATCCCAAGGTGTATTCAGGCAGTCCACGAATGATCTGAATATTCCAATCCGACATCGGTCCCGGACGCCTGTAAAACTGCGATATACTTCCGCGGGCTGCTGAAGCTTTGTTTAATTTATAGAAAGCAATACGTCAAGCATCTCGTGCATTTCCACCTCAGCAGCGCCACGCCGAGCCAGTCGTCTACATAAACCCTCCCTTACCGACGACCATGCAAGGGGAGATAGAAAATCGATCTGACATAGAAGCCCGCCGGTATGAAAAGTCGTCGAGAAGCAAGGCAGTAATGTTTAATCCATACTTTCTTCCGACAGTGAACCGGTGAGCCGGTGAGCAGAAAGCATTGCATTGCATTCCGCAAGGGTGTTGTATTGATTCGTGACATCATTAAGTACTATGAGCGCTTCCCATGGCTCGATAGTGATTATATAACATAGCGGAAACTTTCCATCTCCTGGTCTGTCTTGTTCGACAGGTCCTGCGACAGTTCTTCGTTCTCCGTCATTAACGAAGGGGGTCCGTAGAGTGCGTCCCGACGGCGGTTTTCCCAGATGTAATACACCATCAGGCAGAATAAGAAGAAGATGCCCAGTATCAAACCGCACATGGCTGCTTTGATTCCGGTCTGTAATTCCTGTTAGCATTTAATGTAAATTGGAAAGTTCGGGTCTCGGACTCACTGGATAATCTGGCTCCTCCGACGCAAGATAAAACTGAGGCCCGACGATATTCCCAACGCAGTATGCGATGAAAATCAAAGCGCTGATGACACTTCGCTTCGTAAATCCGGCAACGTTGGAACTGACCAAACTCAACGACAGCGGAATGTTGACAGCGAACACGCCGCCAAAGGTCAAACCCGTGAGCCGACCAGCCTTGTTGTCCGCGTCCAATTTCCAGATCAGGATCATACCCATCATCGATAGCGATGTTGTAAACATCATCATGGCGATTCGTGTCGATTTCACGTAGGTTGCCACGCCGGAGGTGATCACTAGGAATACGATCTGGGCAGCTCCCATGGGCATTTGCATCAGGAGAGACCGAAGCCGGCCGTACCCAAAGCCGTTGATGAGGATTGATGAGAACTAAAGCGTCAGCATACTTGTCTATACCTTTTGTTAGGGTGAGGTGCATACCGAGGTGATACCACCATTGCAAAGGTTGACGCAAAAGTTATACAAAACCAAGAACCACGTCTGCGGATCTTTGAATGCCAGCCACACTTGATTCCACTTGAACGAGCCAACATCCATGACTCCCGTCTTGTTCTTCAGCGTCCGCTGCAGCGCAATGGCTCGCTCCTTCTTGTTGAGAAAGATGGCATTCTTGGGGCTATCAGGCAGTAATGCGACCAGCCAAAAAGCCAGGCTTGTGGTGACCGAACCCAAGACAAGGAAGATCAACTGCCATTGAGCGATCGTGTGGATTGTGATGTTTCCAATGCCATAGACGACCACACCGCTGATGAGGTTGGCAACGCAGTTTCCGAGATACCAGGCGGCTTGTCTGAGATGATCAGCTATATGGGCCGATCAAGTGAGTTGAAAGGGTGCGTACCGTGCTGGCTGTTCCTCTCGTGTGTAGAACATACCAACGACGAGAGAGAAACCTGGGGCAATCGATGCTTCTCCAACTCCCTGATAGTGTCAGCAACAATATACCAAAATAGTTGCAATACAACATACCAAAAAGAATCTGGCCGCCATCAGGCCTGCAAAGTTCTTTGCTGCCGCATGGCACAAGAGAAACCCTCCCCAAAGAAACACACAAACGCTGACGTACTTTCCGATAGGCAGCCGGACCATGAGGTATGAGCTCGGCCAACTCCAGACCAGATATCCAAAATAGAAAATCGCCGATGTCCAGTTGAATTGGTCGCCGACAAGGTTCTGGCCAGAATAAGCATTCATCCTCGATCGCAGGCAAGGAAACATACAAGGTCCTGTCGCAGGTTGAATAGCGTCGCCTGACTCAACACGTATTTGTCCATGTACTGCATCATGTAACAAGCACCCATCATCGGCAGCAATACCAAATCCAACTTCAATTGCACTTTCCGCTCCTGTTCCGGGGTCGCGTCGACCTCCAGCATTTCTCCCAATACCACATCCTGGGCGGCCGCAGGGAGTCCTTCACTCTTGACATCATACAGGTCCTCTTTCGTGGAAGCCGCAGGTTCGTTTGATGTTTGCTTTTCCATGATGGGTATATATGGTAAAATAATGAATCGGTCGCTACAGAACCTTCCGGCAGAAGGTCTTATATGTCACTCCTTCGTCTGGTGCGGAGAAATAATGACATATTTGTACTTCTACATAGAACCATATATCAAATTGCCTCCACATAATGCAGAATCAGAGCCGATCAGCTCAGTCTCTGCCGTCTCTCGGGCCTCTTTGGGCAAGGCGGAATGCACATGCCGGCGTGTCGTTGAGCGATGTTCCTCAACAGCGGAACGAAATCCCCAGACCACGACATACCGCTGTTGATCATCGCTGCGCTGCTTATCAATACGCCGAGATAGACTTTTGGGTTTTGCTTGGGAGAAACGCCATCAGAAACGCCGTTCAGTCTGGGCCGTCGGCAAATACGCCAATAGATCGCTGCATCGTTTGGCGATTTCTCGCGAGGAATGCGCTTCGGCTGTGTATTTATCGTTATTCTGTCCAGTCGGCAGATAACCAGTCGGCAGATAGCCAATCGGCAGATAGCAAAGGATGATTAGCACGTTCTTATCACGTACTTCGTGCCCCATAGGCAATTAAAGAAATCGCGTGCGCCTACCCCAGATCTCGAATGCGGAGGTAAAAGCACGCATCTCGCTACAAACAGTAACCATCGGCATGATAGGCGCTGTCCATTCCCTATCTGCCGACTATTGGAAGCAACATGAGTAATGGAATCCCTCGGTCTACCCGATGTAGGATGTGACAATGAGATAACGGAACCCCGCAATGGGCAATGCGAAATGCGGAGAGATACGATTCTCTCGATTGCCCCAGGAAAGCCATTTCCACGGAAAGGTATGTTTCCATTTGTAATGTTATTCCTATTATCATAAAGAGAGCATGTTCCCCAGACCACATGGCTCGGCGCTTGGCTTTTTCTTGATTATCGACCCTGACTTTCGTCTATTTCTCCGATCAACATGGCCATCCTGAACAGCTCGCATCTCGCTGACGTGAAACCAGCAGTCGACGCAGCAGTCGAGTCGCTGAACTTGTCGCTGCGCGAACTCAATAGAGAGGTACTTCATAGCTATTGTTGCCCCGTCTGACATCATGGACTAAACCGGCATTCTTCTTTTAGATCTGGTCTAACCCAGAACTCGCATATCACGAGTACAAAGCGCACGATACCATCTGCGACTTTCTCGAGAAGCAGGGCTTCACCGTTACTCGTCATGCATACGGCTTAGAAACAGCTTTTGAGGCGAGGAGTGGTTCCGGCGGCCGCTTGGTCAACTTCAATGCTGAATACGATGCGCTCCCTGGTATTGGACATGCTTGCGGCCACAACTTGATCGCCACGAGCAGTATCACTGCATTCCTTGCCTTGTCATTCGCAATAAAGAAATTTGGCATCCCTGGGCGGACACAGCTGCTAGGAACACCGGCAGAAGAAAATGGAGGTGGCAAGGCTCAATTGATCGAAGCCGGTGCCTACAAAGATGTCGATATTTCTTTGATGGGGTATGCCTTCGTCAACTCGATAGTTGCTCGACTAGACTAACCGACGTAGACACGCAGGTATTCGCGAGCTCTTCCCCGGCGTAGTTTCCGACGGTATCGCAGGTACATACATGAATGCCCGCAAGAAGCTCTTCTGCGAGTTCAACGGCGTAAGCGCGCACGCTGGCGGAAATCCATGGGACGGAGTGAATGCCCTAGACGCCCTTGTATCCTCATACAATAACGTCTCGGTCCTGCGTCAGCAAATCAAGCCTGACGAGCGAGTCCATTGCGCATTCTTGGACACTCCGAAGGTCGCTAACGTCATCCCGCATTGTACAAAGGCAGTCTGGCAGGCTCGGAGTCCGACATTGAAGGGATTGAATCAGTTGATGGTAAGGGTGCGCAACTGCATTGAGGCGGCTGCTTTGGCCACGGGCTGTGAGGTCAATATTAAAGAGTACGCTTCCCTAATGCTGACACCTCTTTTGGCCCACAAACTAATTCAAACAGAGAGGAACTGTACAAGGACGTCCGATTGAACGGGACGCTGTGCGAACAGTATCAGACTCATATGCAGGCATATGGTCGGAATGTCCTCAAGGACCATGAAAAGGTCTTGACAGCCTCTTCTGATATCGGTAAGTCTTATATTAGGAAGATCAAGCCCAGTAGCAAATCGTTAACTGCGCACAGGCAACGTCAGCTATGTTACTCCGACGCTACACACCGTGTTCGCCATCCCTACCTCTAAAGGCGCCTACCTTCATCATTCGTCCTTTGCCGAGGCTGCAGGAAAGGACGAGGCGCACGAGGAGGCAATCGCTACCGGCAAGTCGCTAGCTCTGACAGGTTGGGATATGTTGACCGATAATGAGAAGTTTGAGGCGGCACACAGCCAGTGGCGCGCGAGTGTCCAAGAATGATTGAGCTGTACATAGTCATAGACATGCTGTAAATATTCTCGTGGCGACGCGAAGGAATGATAACATGATTACAATAAACTGCTGATTTAGATGTTTTCCAGTTACAATACAAATCCAAAAGTCACGGTCGGGACGCGTATTCAAAATTAGAAGCATCAATCTCATCAAAAAAGAATACTACCACTTGTGCCACTCCGTGATAGGGTTACCCATCGCCACAGCCTCATCCCAGAAAAGCCCGAAAAATCACATCCTTTCTCTCAATATAGGAACTGCGTCTCGTTGAGCGATGTCTCCACAAAAGGAGTGCCATCCTGTACAGAGTACATCGCTGGTTCCTGGGTCCAAAATTCAGGCCCCATTCGGTAAATATGTCGCAGTGTCTCCATTTTCAGTTTCGGGAGAACAGAAGAGTTTATATATTTCCAAAGAGGATTCCCAACAAACGACTCGAAGTATGTGTCACCACCCTTTGGATAAGTTGCTAGCAGTTCCAAGACCTTCGCCGGTAGAAAGGGTTGCTTCTCCAAAGCCCAGAAAGCTTCCCTCGAGGCTGACCTCTTGGCATTCAACGACTCAGATGCCAGAATCCCCAGAACCCTTTCTGGCCAGAGAGGAATGTGCACCGGGAACTTTAATAGTGTATTCTCTAACTGAGGGATGACCGACATGCTTGAACAGCTGGTGCAATAGATTCTTGTCTGGCAGAGGAGTTGAGGGCGCTGAAGGAATACTGCCTTGCAGTCCTGTCAGTGTCCTCCAATTCTAATTACTGATCATCAGTCACAATCGGTGACAGCATCGAAACCTCTCCAATACAGTTGCGGTTGCCCTTCTGCGAACTCGTTGATCATGCCGGCCACCAATGCAGAAATGGCGCTTTTTCCCCTGGGACCGCAGGCAGATTTTAACCGCTGAATAACTTCCTTTGTTGAACTGAGGCGAGTCTCTTTAACGGGGGATACTGGTCACCTCCTTTCGTAATGGAACACGAATCGCTGTAACTAGCCATGGCGATTCGGTTTAAAGCTCGGTATATATATTTGCCTTCCAACTGTACACTACTTGGATGAGGGGCTTTCTAATAAGATCGTTAGCGATGAACCGGCGTTCATAGGACTGAAGGGACCGCTTACGGTCTCCTAAAACCAGGGTATCTGGACTTCATCTTCTCTTTTTCTCTTCCTCAACTTCCCTAGGGCCTTTCGTCTGCCGCAATTGCAGGATTTAGGCGCTTCCTGTTCGGCCCATTGGTTTGAGATCTAAGACAGTGGGTGTTGGTGCTCCAAAAGAACGCTGATGGCTACAAATAACTAGATGGAGCCATGGCACCGCCATTGTCCTGCTCGCTCTTTTCTCAGTCTTGCGTGTTACAACACATGCTGAAGAAGGGGAATAGTTGAAGATACAGATTCTCCTAAACGGGAAGGGACTGTCATCAGCTACATGCAGCCACATGCAGCCACATGTCAGCTGTGTGGCTAGTCAATGTCGAGTGGTTTTCAGGAATCATGAATTTGAGACAAAAGCATTCTTTACTCTGTACGGAGCACATTAGCTTAATAGCATGCATTTTTGCAAATCTTCGTTAATATGCTGGCAAGCCTCATGTGGCCCCTATTTCGCTGCAAAAAAGATATAAATCCCCTGTTGACGCCCACACTGGTTGATTGACTGACCGGTTGATTTCTGCAGTCTGCCTGCACTGAAAAGTACACAATTGTACACGGAAAGATGAACTTCTATTTTGCTATTGCTTGAAAATGAGAATTATTCTCTCTGAAGGACTGGCTTTAGCTGCAATAGTTTCTGGTCCTCCCTCTCCCCACTCAGAAGGCTATGATGCCACGGACTTCAAGACGGACACCTCTGCAGCAGGATATATTACGGTCAAATACTTGAAGCACGGTGAAGAACAAGATACGTGCGGTACTGGTGGCCCTAAGTTCCCCAGATAGCGCGACAGATTCGTCCGGGCGACTCTGAACCAGGCCGGCGGAGACATCATACCCCAGATAGACCAAAAACGGATTCCACACTACCTGATATGTCCGGTTGTCCATGCAAGCATAATCCAGCAAGCGCTCGATTGACATGTCCCGAAAGTTCAAATCAATTCCTTGGCCTACCGAGAAGCCTCCTTGACATAGATTCAACTCAAATCAAGCCAAGCCTTGTCGTCAAAATGCATAAAAACAGCATGTTGGGTCGGGCCCAGTCATAGCCGCGGCCAGGGTTCAGATATCGGCTTATATAAGCTCCGCCGTTCCCCGAATGGTTTTCCGACAGCTAGCTTAATCTCCTCTTCTCCATCTTTCTTTTTCTCGCTTGATTTCGGGTCAATCTAGAATTTGCCCGAGCCCAAATCCCTTCTGGACTTGTCTCACTCATGTCTGCGCGCTGGATGGCTGGCTGCGCCTAGCCGTCGATCGATATATGTCGGGACGGAACGCCCCTCGCTCCAAGAATGGTAGGTCTCCTTAAGTTGACCGCGCAGAAATGAATGCGCTCTGACACTCATCGGTCCAGGCTGCAGTACCTGCCGTCGTCGAAAGGTGAAATGCGGAGAGGAACGCCCTGTTTGTCAGCGATGCTCCAGTCTGCGCCTCCATTGTGAATGGGGGGTGCCGGTGAAGCGAGGCCGTTCCGTCCAGGTGCGAGACCTACAACCAGCGACTCGGCCGCCATCGCAGCAGGACGGAATCAGCTTGGATTTTGGAAATCTGGCGCTGTTGTGGGAGCGCTCTGCTGCATCAGCATTGCCTGGGCAGTCGACTCCGCTCCCGGCCACCTTGCCGTTTCTCCCTCCATATTCCTATCCGACGTCCATCTACCCCTCCGTGTCGACGCCGGGGGTCGCATGCGCCAATTCCTTGGTGTTGTCCAAGCAGGACCAGAAGTATTTTCAGTACTTTCCATCGTCGTCGCTTGTGTTCTACTACATGAAGGCCTGGCAGTGGAGCAGCTTCTGTTATCTGTACCAGGGGCCCGCGGCAACGAGCAAGGTCATTATGCGGATGATATTGGCGCTCTCCGCGAGTGACATGCACCGCAACGGGCTGGAGGTTCGCTCACCAGGTCGCCCAACAGCAGAGGATCACGCACGTTATCACTACGGACTAGCGGTCAAGGAGTTCCGACAAACGCTGGAGACGCCGCGGCGACACATTTCACACGGAGAGTTGGAAACGATTTTCGTGACCATGTTCCTGATGGTCATGTATGAATGCCAATTCGGACACCATGTGCGCCATTTACAGCTGCATTTGCAAGGTGTGCGGTCGTTGCTGGAGACTCATCCGGAGTTGTTTCAGAACCGCAATGTGGGAAACGTGTTTTCCTTGATGGATAATGAAGAGCCTGGTCCGACAACTCAGGATATCTCTTTCGTTCCAATCCAGATGCTTCTGTGGATGCTATACGTGGATATCAGCGCCCAACCAATGGGGGTGACAGAGTCACTATACGACTACGTTTTGCAGTCAGGGAATGCAGCATTGCAACCGGACCACCTTTACCAGTGCGCGCGTCTCTGGGGTAGATGTTTCTGGGGTGATCAATACCCGGAGCAAGAGGTAATGGATGACAATGAGAACTACCGCGGACTGGAGTTGATCCACGTTGGCATGGTCTTACGACATGTAATATGGAGGCTAGCCATGGGTAACCCAGTGGTACCTGGCACGACTCCTGAATCTCTTTTCCAAGAGATGATGGCCATTCGAAATGTGAGTCACCGTTAGTCAATCCAGCCTCTATCTGCTTGGTCTAACAAGTGACAGAGATACTCTGATCTCTTCATCACAGCCAAAATGGCCCGCGGCCATACCGCCTACCGCACCATGAATACGATCCTCATGGCTGTCGCCAACTTCTACGCCGAAGTTCTATTCCACCGCCGTGTACTGTGCATCGACACGCCACCGTCCCCGTTCCAACGACAAGCGCTAGGACATATTATGGAAATTGCCCAGAAACAATACAGCTGGGATCCGCGACTGCTGCGACGATTACATTGGCCTCTATTAATGGCCGTGGTCGACACGCCCGACCCCGTCGCACGCGAATGGTTACAACAGCGGCTGGTAGAGCTGCGCGCGTCCCATTCAGAGTATCACTGGGCGAACCGCGTTGCGGACGAGGTATTGGCAGAACAGGATAAGATTCGAGGATATGTGGATCTACTTGAGTTTTTGCGCACTCATGTACAATAGACTGTACTATACATTCCATAAGATAATCATTCGAAATCGGGCGTATTCTCTAGAAAGTACGCATCGTAAGAAACCTCTTCTTTAGTCCTAATCGCCCGTCCAACAATGACCCTGTCGTTCATCCATTTGTACTGGTCACATCCCGTCTCGACCGTGACATGCAGATGGAACCAGTACTGGCTGTGATGAACCGGTTCGCCTTCCATCAACCTCTGCACTACTTCAGGGGGTCCGGAGCGAGTTCCCTCAGTACTGCTTCTTAGCTCTTCTGCCCTGCGGCTTTAATTCCGCTCTATTTGGTAAACGTACCGAATTTCCAAATGCGCTCCGTCATCACTCCTGACCAAATACCGCGCATTCACATGCGTAGTGAGGTTTTCTTCCTCCGTCCTGGCCATAAGCATCTTTACGGCTTCAAATGTAGAGGGGTAATTACATAGAATCCTCACCACCAATCACCTCGCCAGTGAAATCTTTGCCACTGATACTGCCCCCGACAATCCGGACCCAGCGCCGGCGACCGGACGATACCTGGCCAATATCCAGTGGCCGCTCGACATCACAGCGAAGGTGAAAAGATGCGTTAGTTTGGGAGGGGGTAAAAGTGTTTCCATTATGATGTGCTTCTACAAAGTGGAGGGATTTGGATGATGTAGGATGGTGATTCCGGTGGCGAGGACTCGACATCATAGGCACTATGGAGTAGATAGAGTGAACACGGGTATTGATTGTGCACTTTTTTTTTTTTTTTTTTTGGTTTGGAGGTCGCTATTAAAATCTCAGATGCCGGACTTACCGTTGACTCCCTTTTAAGGACGGCAAGGTAGCCCACTCTTCTGATTGCCATATCCTATATCTAGACATCCCAGTCTGATGGACATTGAAGTTGGAAATTTAACCGGAAATCGTATGTTGCCCTGTTTGGTTGTAGCCATATGCGCGGCCCCTATATTGGGTGTCCAGGCGATTTTTGATACTCTCCCTGCCATGGCTAAGACGACAGAACCCTGGTGACACCAGCCAATGTGATGCTTGGTGCCGCCTTGAGCCCTGGTGTCTATAGAATAAGTAAAGTCTGCCGTTCATATGAATACATTATACCACATCCTCCCGCAAAGTAAATCTTCCATCCAGCATGATGTATTCCCTGACATTTTGCCCGCAGCTAAAAGTAGAATTATGGAGCGTCGAACCACTTTTCCATTAATTTTGACGGCAGAATCGATAAAAAAAATGCCCTATGAGACTAGCTCTGGTCGCAGATCCAGTCACTTGCAATCTGGCAAGTCGCAATTGTGAGGTGACGGGCAAACATCGGCCAGTGATGGCTCCTCCAAAATATGATATTATCAGGCCCGGCACTCACCCTAGCAGAGATATTTAGTGTAGCCTTGGATGACAGTCTGCTGGTGTAATAGGATATCCATTTATGATGTCCATTATTTGTGTTCTCACAAGACTCAAGACAGCGCTAAGTGCGTGTATGAAATCTCCTTGTCAGAGGGCTCACGGCTGCTGGTATCAACTTTGAGATGAAATCGGTTTCGAATAATGGATTAAGACATCGCGAGTTTTGATCATGGCGTCACGACAAAAAGCGTAGGTTTCGTTAGTAAATAGTACCCAGTTAGCTGCAACTGGAGTCGTCCATAAGGGCAACCCGACAATAACATGTCCAAGTTGCTTGCTAACAAAAACAGCATGTGCATCAACAATGACATTCAATATGGCGTTGAAGAAAAACAGGAGTGTACAGCTGTCGAACCTAACAGTATGACCCCGAAATAATTCTTAGATATTCACCAAAATAGCTCCAAATCAAGCAATCTAGTACATGCATCGGAGTGGAAGCACGGTTAGTGGGATAAGACCTTATCCGCGGTTAAGACGGACTCCCGACACGGCATGGTGTTGTTATACCAGGCATGAATCGTATAAGACGAACCAGAATCTCTCATCCCAATCTGCGCATTCGACGCTATACAACGACCCCGAAATACACCATGCGCCTCCCCTACGCCCCTCCCACGGCCTCCAACCCCGAAGATGAGGAAATCTACAACCGCATCGCTGCCCGCCGCCATCCCCGCCCCCTCATCCCACTCGACTTGACTCTTCTTCACGCTCCTCCGCTCGCGAATGGATATAACAGTTTTGTCGGGGCGATTCGCTCGTCGACTGTATTGGATCAGGGGCTGCTTGAATTGGCTATTTCGCGGGTTGCGATTCTTACGAAAGCCGTTTATGAATGGAATGCGCATGCCCCGCTTGCGTTGAAGGGGGGGATTAAGCCGGATGAGTTGAAGGCTGTGCGAGCAGTGCCGTCTACGATAGACTCGGAGGAGGCTGTGAAGGCGTTGGGTGAGAGTGCCCTCTCGCCGTTACAGAGGGCGATCGTGAGGTATACCGATCAATTGACGGTGACGGTGCGGGTGGAGGATGCGGTGTTTGGGGCATTGAGGCGGGAAGGCCTTTCGGACAGGGAGGTTGTCGAGTTGACGACTGGTGTCGCCGGGTATAACTGTGTTAGTCGCATCTTGGTGTCGTTAGATGTGGGCGAGAACAATGACAAGGAGATGAAGAGTGTGGATGAGTTGGTGGCATCTCTATGATTATCATGTGTATCTATTCTATGTCTAATTGAAGACAACCGTCTTATGTCCATTGAGCAACACACGCCTTTCCGTCACATTCTTGACAGCCCGCGCCAACACATTGCTCTCAACCGTACTGCCCGCATGCGTCAACTCCTTCGGACTCATTGCATGGTTCACCCGCACCACATCCTGCTCGATGATCGGCCCCTCGTCGAGATCGCTAGTCACAAAGTGCGCTGTCGCTCCGACAATCTTCACACCGCGGTCGAAAGCCTGGTGGTACGGCTTCGCGCCCTTGAAAGATGGCAAGAAGCTGTGGTGAATGTTGATGATCTTTCCAGACATCACCTCACACAACAGCGGCGACAACACCTGCATGTATCTTGCCAGCACGACCAAATCCACCCTGTGTTCCTGCACCAGCTCCAACACCCGCTCCTCCTGCTCGCGCTTCGTCTCGGGAGTAACCGGCAGATGCACGAAGGGCACCTTGTAGGTCGCCGCCAGCGGCGCGTAGTCGGGATGGTTTGAGACGATCACCGGCACGTCAATGCTCAACTGCCCCGTCGACTGACGGAAGAGAAGATCGTTGAGGCAATGACCGATCTTGGACACCATGATCAGCACTCGGGGTTTCTGAGAGACCGGCCAGAGCTGGAAGTCCATGTTGTGCTCTTGGGCGATGGGCTCGAAGGCCTGCTTCAATTGGTCCAGGCTGGTGGCCTCTTTGTCCTTGGAGGCAGGGGCGAAATGGATGCGCAAGAAGAATCGTTTTGAAGTGGGATCGCCGAATTGCGACGAGTCGACAATGTTGAGGTCATGCTGGGCCAGGAATCCGGTCACGGCGTGCACGATGCCGGGACGGTCGGGGCACGAGAGGGTCAGGATGTAGTTGTCCATGTTGAATAGCTATTGTTGAGTAGCAATTGTGTTGAAGGGACAGACTGGTATATATACAGGGAGAAAAGAATGAAGGGGGAATGACTCACGGGATAATTTCGGGATTTTCGGGTGACTAATGGGCTGATTGATTGATAAGATTAGGGTAGGGCAGCTTGCCTATTTGGGATGGACTGCTGACTTCATTGACCAGACGATATTCTACTTAAAAAGTCACACCACATACCTAACTACAAAGAATGAATGGCATACTGCGCTAGAAGCGTCCAGTATCCGACTGTAACTCCGGTCAATACACTACGGCACCAGACACGATGCTCTCTGGCAACCTGGAACTGGAGTGGGAGATTCCCTCCAGATCGGTCGGACAAGATATTAGAGAGTGGATGTTAGTGGGTGGGGCTGCCACATTGAAGTATGGCATAGTACATGTTGGACGCTGCAAGAATCTAGTCGAATTCTACGGCTCCGTTGGTTCTCATATCCTGGAAGGAGTCGTCAGCGCCCCGGAGAGCCCAGCCGGCGTGTACAATATGCTCTCCCGTTTGGATGATTTTGGGTCTGCACAGATTGATTCAAGAATACAGAAGATGGATTATTTAAATGATTGAAAGGGAAATTTTTCGAAATTGACTGACATCTAAATTATTGCAGTTTTGAATCCCATATCAGCTCTCAAATACAATAGACTATAGTTATATACAAACTGATACATGCGCAGAGTGGCGTTTTGAAAGTTTGGATGATCCATAAAGAGAACCCCTTTGATCATTATGGAGGAATATGACTGACTTCCAAGAGCCAAGATATACCTCAAACAATCCATATTGGTTATTTCTACCTCGCAACGCTAAACAGGGACCATGGCTTAGACCATGGCTAGAATGACCATGATGCAATAGTGATCGTAAGTGGCAAGCATTGAAATTATGACTGCTGCTCTAATAATTATTTTCAAATAAGTCAGTACATGTAAATTAATTCTAATATAATTATCCTAGTATCCCAAGAGAAAAGTTCAAGTGGCGTATAGTACGGTTGTCCGAGGTTAATTATCCACATATCCAAATAACCTGTGCTTGACGACTAATTCCGTTCTACTCTATCGTACAAATTAATGCTGTCTACGACGCCCACGTTGCAGGAGCATTCAAAGATTAGTATTGGAGAATATGAATCTGGCCGGGGACTCTTTCACCATGCTGGTTTTGATTCAAGTGAGCTATTGCTATTTTCCGGTTCAACGAACATGATCAGATATTGGCCCCAAACCTCAACCAAGTAAACATTGCTACTGTCAATAATGGAAAGATATAAAGTCAAAAGTCAATCTTACCATCCACGGTATGATTTGGGAATACGAATCGTAATGTTTGGTCGACCAAACGAGTGGCGATCTGCTAATCATTGGAAATTTGGAATTGGGCTGAAAGTATCAGGTGTCGATATCAGGTTACGCCCAGATAATATAATCGTGGTTTTGCTCCCGAATTTCTCTTCAATTTCCCCGACTCGTTTGACAGAAGCTCAACGCACATCAACCGCACCAAGAAACCTCACCTTTACTACATGTTTGTATCTACATCCCTCATGCAAACAATATGAGTCAAGGAGAACCCTTCAAAATAATCGTCGTCGGTGGCGCGATTGGCGGAATGTCGGCAGCTGTTCGAATGCGTCGACTAGACGAGAATACCTCCATCACCTTGATTGAGGAGGGACATTATACCAGTTACGCCGACTCTGGAGTCCCTTCCTTGCTGGGGAGTGTTTTCAACTCAGACACCTTTCTTGTCCACCAGTCACCGGCCGGGTTGAAAGAACGATTTAATTTGGATGTGCGAAAATGTACCGAACTAGTCAGTATATCAAGGGAGCAGCATTCAATAATTGTCAGACAATCGGAAACAAACGACATCTATATCCTGCCATATGATAAATTAGTTCTAGCGCGAGGAGCTCGTCCTGCTCTACCGCATGTACAGGGCATCGACAGGGCGAACGTTTTCCCCTTCCAAACCATGTTGGATCTTGAACGGATCAAGGATTATGTCTACGAGAATCGTTGCCAATCTGCTGTGATCCTCGGCGGTGGATACCTTGCATTGAAAGCTCTGGAGAGTCTTTACAGCTTTGGTCTTCGTATTAGCATTATACACGACCAAGCGCACATTTTTGCAGAGCTCGACTCGGATCTCGCAGAAATATTAAAATCAGAACTCACGAGGAATGATATTCAGCTCCATCTAAACGCAAATATTCGGAAGATTGCCTTGGATATAGCTGGAGATGGCTATGTCGTGGCAACGGACGAGTCCAACGTCCCTGCCGACATTGTCGTTGTAGCCATCGGTCTCAGTCCGCTAATCGAAATGGCAAAAATCTCCGGTCTTGACTGCAAGAACGGAGTTATGGTTAATGCATTTATGCAAACCAGTGACCCTGATATATATGCGATCGGCGACATGGCGCAGACACAGAATTTCACTTCACCAACGTCGCAGATGTTACCTCTCGGCGGCCGTGCTAGTCAGCAAGGCCGGCTTGCAGCTGATCATATCATGAAACGCGCAATTCCATATACTGGTCATGTTGGTACATATAGCTGCAAAGTATTTCGCCTGAAATCGGCTATCATAGGATCTTCGGTGGAGCGGCTCAGGGAAGTGGGTTACTACCCTCAGTCAGTGACAGTCCACGTCCCTGACCATGAAGCCTATTACCCTTCATCCCAACAGATGACCCTGAGAGTAGCTTTCCAACCAAGCGGTGGACGCCTGTTAGGTGCTCAGATTATTGGTCATTCAGGGGTAGATCAGCGCGCCGATGTGCTTTGCACGGCCTTGCAAGCAGGTATGTCCGTCTTTGACTTGGAGCTCCTTCAATTATTATACGCCCCTCAATACGGCACCGGAAAAGACCCAGTGAACATGGTCGGGATGGTGGCAAGTAACTTGCTCCGAGGAGACCTGCATTTAGTCTCACCACGTGAACTAGACGGCCACTTGCAGGATTGGCAAATCATCGATGTACGGTCTCCCGAAATTTTTGCCAAAGGCCATATCCCGTCGGCTCGAAATATTCCTATTGACGAACTGCGTGGCAGCCTGGACGATATCGACAAGCAGTGTCCCGTTGTCGTCTACTCTAGAGTAGGCTATCATGGCTACCTTGCGTACCGAACTCTAGTACAATCAGGATACCAGGTTGCTAATCTGGATGGAGGATCGAAACTGATGGCTGAGGGAGGGTTTGGAATAGGCCTTGTATCTTCCGGATCCGATTGAAATTCCTTGCCTTGTCCTGGCTTGATATGTCTAGACTTAATGTAATCTATCACCGTGCTGCGCCGCGGCGGCGACCATACAAGCTACCTATCCCATCTATTGCGCTCTAACAGGGCATTTTTATCTATTATGGCCTTCATAATGATTCACCTCCAATTTTTTGCTGGCCCTGGGAGCCAGTTACGCTCCCTCCATCTTGAATAAAGGCTCGTGTAAGCACTTTTCCCTCTCTCTTGTGCTTGTTTGATTCCTGAAGCTAATGAATTTCTTGCTATAAAAGGATATAATTCTGCATTGCCATCTCTGCACCCTTTATGACTTTTTTCAAAGCATCTGCTCTGTGACAGCTGAGGATAGAGACCGTTGTTGGAGGTCTTGAACCAGCTTTTTTTGCTGGCTTAACTAACAAAGATTGGTAGGTGTTCTTCCTAAATAAAAGCATTGACTGCTGGATATCCTGTATATGTCAACCCTGAAAAACAAGACTTTCGGCAACTACTGTAGTATGCATAGTATTTCATGATTGTCTATGTTGGACGTAGCTCGGTGACGAGAGGACCCATAAACAAAGCAGCGCATGGTGGATGTGTTACAAGCGATGTCCTAACGATTCGGCAGACGCATACCCGGAGCATGCGCCCAGATGGAAGCTCATCTCCGAAGGAAGATACGGTGTTGGCTATCATGAGATTGCCGGGTTTCTTGTTTGATAGTAATTGCTAATCTTCCCCAGTTGTGGACTGGAGCTATAACTTCCTCATGGCAGATCAAAATTATCTAGCCACCACAACTGAGACTCTGAAGTTATTATCTCCACATATCAGTTGAAGTGATTCCTCTGCAGTCAAATCGCCTTTCCCAGTGGCTTCCGGAGTGATAGCAAGGGCAGTCCGCTCGATCGACTCTCTCTTCTCACTCCCCTCTTCCTTTGGCTCTTTCCCCCGCTTTTGTTTAAAGATAGCAAAAATCACTTATGAAATGACTGCCAATCGGTACTTTGGGTCACTTGATAAAAATGCACTTCCCGATAATTGGCGTATATAGACAGGATAGTGTCTAGTAGTAGGCCTGCTAACTCTGAGAAACTCAAGGCAGTCTCCTGTTTTATGCTTCTTCCGTCTTCAGGACTTTTTGTAACTTGAGAAAACTCTCGCCGGGTAGATCAAACGCCAATAACTATGAGCATAATTTCTTCTTTTCATTTGTTCTAGGTTATAATGACGAGGTAGAGAAGACTTTTGGTATATACCTACCTATCCTGAGCCCGATGGCATGGTACCTTTTTTTTTTTTTTTTTTTGCTTTTAAGATTCGCAACAATCATCAACGAAGCTGAAAGTCTTGAACTTCCATTCTTCCACTCTGCTTCCCTCGAAAAAAAGCTCAACAATGTCCAAGCCATACAAGAGATAATCACCTACCAGTTCATATTGGTCACCCCCCAATCTCACGCAGCACGAAAGAATAGAGGGTACCCGGCAGGTACACGATATGATCTCCTGGATGGGAAAAGGGATGGTGCTAAGCCCATCGATCTGTGATGAAGAACCGCCTTCCATAGCTTGCAAACTTCGTCTTCTGCGCGTAGCGCTGTGCATAAATGTGAACATCATCTAGGTCGTTTCTCATTCTGGTCCATGATATTAGGGTTTCGCTCTCGCGGAAATATAGGTCTGTTTCTAGGCATGTTCTGGTCCATAAAGACGATACCAATAGATGAAAGCCGTTGCATTCGAAGGGATTCTAACTGGGTCCTGCTCGGTGTTGCCATAAATATTATATTGGTCCGAGACCACCAGTCAGCTCCGGATATTGTGCCAGGTCAAGAATCTCTTGCCAGCAGCCATCACCACCATCACCACCATGTCTACTCTTCAGTTAGATTTCGATGAATATGAGCCTTAAATTATAGAACAGAAATTGTTCAACCTTTTGAATGATTATCTCCAGCCTCGCAGCACTATATCAGCGCTTGATACTGCTCTGGCTGTAGATACTTTTTTCCCGACTCACCGCAGCAATGAAGACCAGCCCGAGGGTGAACCTAGAGAGAGTCCCGAAAGCCTCCTCTTACATCTGTGGTTTCTTATCCGTAGGACTGCTGCTCAGATTTACGATACCTATCCATCACAGAAGCTTACAGAAGTCATGAAAGCTCTCAAGGGCTAGAAATCGAAAACCTCAATTGTTTACATTGACGGTTCTGATGATTTGGTACCACGGGCATGAAGCAATGAAGATTCTTCTTTATTACAAAGGAAGCAAGCTTCCAATCACAGAGAAAGTGGTTTTAGAAGCCGCAGGGAATTATGGAGCTGCGGAAGATATTGCAGCTGCTTTTCGATTGCATAGGAAGTGAGCTCCCAGTCACGGAGACAGTGATAACAACATCGTTGGATAATTGGAACTCTAGAAAGGGGCATTCGAGGTTTTTCTAAAACACAAGAGAAAATGATTTGGAGGCTTTCATAAAGAAGTTGGGTTATGAATTCGAGGAGTACTAAGACCAGGTCCAGCAGGATGGCTCGAATGCTGACGAGCGTATATATAAAGGATTATAAAAGGATACAGCGATATAGCGATTGATCCAACAACTAATCGGGAAACATGGAGAGTGAATGAGGTGTTAAACTGTTGTATGATAACCATCAAAGAGTTACATTCATCTATATAGCATGATCATTTTGGCTATAATAACTCATATCACATCTCTATTCTGCAAGCTTCTACCTCACCAAAGTGGCAGTCGTGTTTGCTCTGAAGTCGCGGCTACTAAAGCCACTCTTGAAGGTGAAGCTACCGGTGGGAATGCGCCAGTCCTGTGCGGTGACGTCCCAGTAACTAACATCTCGGCGCATCAACTCGAATATGACAGTCTTGCTCTCCCCCGCACGTAGCCAAACCTTGTCGAAGCCGCGGAGCTGGCTCGGAGGTGTGCCCGGTGGCGTAGTCTTAGGGAACTGGACATACAATTGCGGGATAGCGAAGCCGTCGACAGACCCCGTGTTGGCAACCTGAGCCTCCAGGGTAATAACAGTGTCCCAGAGAGCTGGATTACCACCTGGTTGTACTGGGCGCTGTACCGGCAAAGCAGTCAGATTGCTGGGATTGTTGGCCTTGGCGACAAGCTTGGTCAGGTTGAAAGTGGTGTAGCTCAGACCGAAACCAAATTCGTAGCGGACGGGAATGTTATGGGCATCGAAATACCGGTATCCAACTTCGAGCTCCTCGTCAAACCAACTTTGCCAGTCATAAGTGCCATTGGTTTCCACACCGGTTATCAGCGGTGCGTTGTAGTCGGACTCGTTGTATGCAATGACATAGGGCAGCTTGGCTGACGGGTTGACGTCGCCATACAATAGATCTGCGATGGAATTGCCGGCCTGTTCTCCAGGGTAGTGAGCCGCGAGGATACCAGTGACATTGGGATGGTCGGCAAAAGGCATGACATTGATTCCAGCCGAATGTGTAACCACCACTGTGTTGTTGCAGTAGTTAGCGACAGACTCAACCACGGCACTGCCATTCCAGTCGAACTCCAGGGATTGGCGATCCTCGCCTTCCACAGCCCACGACTTGACGAAAACCAAGCAGACATCAGGAACCTGAGGGTCCAACAACGCGGACGCCCCGTTTTCGATGACCAATGTGTTGTTCATCCACACTTGAACAATTGCGCCACCCTCCTCAGCCCGAGAGCTGATAGCATTGAGTGGCGTCGACAAGGTGCTGAACCGGCAGGAACCAGAGGATCCTGAGTTGGCCAGGACACCATACTCGTAGTTTCCACGCACGGTAGTGGCCTGGGTGATGGGGCCAGCGTCATTACCGAAGATAGCAACATTGCGCAGGTTCTTGCGCAGGGGCAAGGCGTTTCTCTCGTTCTTCAGTAGCACGGTCGAAGCAGCACCATGCTCACGAATCAGGCTGCTGTGGTTACTGCGCACATCGCGGTTGCTCGTGCCAGTGAATTTCCAGTCATACAGCCAGGTATCCGGTGGAGAGTCGACATTCAGCGGGCCCACGGAAGCGTCGACACTGGGGTAGTTGTTGTCCTGATTGAGCCAGTAGTACGGGGTCATGATACGAACAATCATGTCGTCCAGTCGATCCACGCTCACAGTACCATTGTTCACTGCTTCTGTCAAGTTCTTGCCAAAGTAAGAGCCCTCAGTCCAGAGCTCTCCGTACAACGTGAAACCACCGGGCATGGTCATGTCCATTCCGCTCTCGACGGATGCAACGCCGCCATGGGTGGCACCCCAGTCGGACATGACATAGCCCTGGAATCCCAACTCATTCTTGAGAAGATGGTTCAGCACATACGAGTTTTGGCAACTGTGCGAGCCGTTAACCCGGTTGTACGAGCACATGAAACTGGCTGCACGCGCCCGAGCGGCATTGGCAAACGGCCACATATAGATCTCGTGCATTGTGCGGTCGTCCAGGTTTGAGGAGACCGAGTCCTGGATGTAGGTTGTTTCGTTGGCGTCGGGGGCATAGGTAGGGTTCCGTTGTATCTCTTGTTCGTAGGCGACGAAGTGCTTTGCGTTTGCCTGGACACCGGCGTCCTGCATTCCCAGGATGGATTCTTCCATGCAAACTCCGGTCAAATAAGGATCAGCGGCAAAGCCTTCCCACGCACGTCCACCATAGGCGCTGCGACCAAGGGGACCGCCGACAGGGCCCAAGAGAACGTGAGAGCCCTTGGCCTTGTGCTCCTTGGCCAGAGCGTGGGCTCGATCGTAGAGCAGGTTGCGGTCCCAACTGGCAGCTGCGGACACGCCACTAACGAAAACACTCGAGTAGTCACCCTGCTGAACACACTGCGGACCGTTCTGCAGACAGAGTCCACTAAAGTTCAGGCGGGGAATGGGAAGGACGTTGCCTACACAGGGACCAGGCTGGCCGGTTGCCATCCAGGCTTTCTCGTCTACTGTTAGCTGGGAGACAAAGCCCTTGGCTTTAGCCATTGCCTTCTCCCAGCCGCCATTACCTGTCGTCTTTGCTGGTGGGGGGTCAGCATCGGCTGAACGGAAAGGGCCGAATTCGGTCCAGTATGCACTTACGCGAAGGGTAGACGGCGGGTGAGTGGCCGTAGGGGCTAAGAATGGTGGTGTTGAGGGGCTGCACATAGCTGAAAGGTGTGCCAGTATAAGAACTGGGGGCCTGGCAAGTGCTGGCACTCGCTGAGGAAGCCAGCAGCAGCCCTGTGAGAATAGCATCCACCGTCTTCATGGTGTACAATTTGCTTGTCTCTGAAGCAGAGCCCACGTCAACTTATTTTTTTCCATCAGGAATTCCTCCATTTATATAAATTTTTTTCTTGGTCAACCTCTGGAATGATGTTGTAATTCAATGTTTTATCCCCACATCAGGGTTTGCTTTCCCCGGCTCGCGTGGTGCCGAAGAGGCTCCGACTGGAAAGCCGGGGTTCGGTCTCGTGCCGAGTGTCTCCCCGCAACTGGAAGGCTTAGCGACAAACAAGGACCATCGAGATAGCCCTGAACCAGCTAATTCATAGGATGACCTCACTAGCCCCACATTGCAATGCCGAAATTCTGCCGGCTGGACACATTGAACTATGAAAAATGCTCTCTTCACTCTCACGCAGCATTGGTAATGTTCCTTTCGGCTAGTCCATCGTCTAGTATACTGGTTTTTGCTCTGATTCATTGTCAGACCATGAGGCATATATTCCTTCACGCCGATGACGGCAACCACAACATATTACGATCTACGGTGAACAAAGCAGTGCTATCCTCAACGCGCGCTTCCAGTTGCCTGTTTCAATTCCTGTGTTGTGTGCAGGCGACCCCACCTTCATTGCCCTCTGTTACAACTCGTTACTGCTAGGATATAGTAGTAAGCCGACAAGAGAAGGGATAACCTGACCAACAATTCTTCTGAGACATTGCAACGTAAAAGAGGCAGTTGATAGACCTTCTTGTGTAGAAAGCAATGGATGTCTAGTCAACCAGGATTCGACAATTTCCAAACATAAAATCTCCGAGAGAATGCGGACTGTGTCGCCGGGCTTTCCGAATTGCTCAGTATTGACCGCAGCCAGTCTCAGTCGGTCCGATCGGAACTGTCAAGCCTCCCATGGGGAAAGTCTCCTGCCGACACTCGGAGAAATACATGGGCTGTTGTTGTTCCCCGTGGAGACCCCAGTTCAGGCAATATAGTATTTATTTAGCCCCGCGGATAAAGTTTTTTGGGGAGGTTGTTATTTACCCACTCAGAGTATGAATATCTTGCCGTCCACTGTACATTCCCAAACTGAACCGCAATTCTGTAGATGTCAAGTCCAATATCAATCGCAGCCCTAACAATACTCTTGAACCCTATGAATCATCCAAGAGGGAATATGTTCGTATACATACGAAAACAGAAGCGGCTCCGAATACCGAGATATGAACCCCACATCTGACCAGTTCCGGCTTGGCGTTTCGGCCACCGGCTCAAGCCGATCAAAGTATTTGGGTGAATATCAACTACATTGTGTGGTTGCTACTAACTACATCATGGCCTGGTTAATACTTCCGCAAGCTGAGTCGCTCACTCATGTGCTTGCACTATGCCCAAGGCAGTCTTCCTATGAAGACGTGGGAGATGACCACTGAACTGATCATCCGCTTTCGACCATAATTATGGCGATAGGAAGGAGAGGAACTCATAATAATAACTTTTGGAGTATAATCCTTTACCCAATTATAGCATATTACGGGACATTCGCTGAAAACTATCAAGAATCATCTTCGACAAGTTGGACTTCGACTTTCATTCCCCAGCCATCTCTCCCCCCAACCCAGTTCTTCCTCTTACCCACTTTACGGATCTTTTTCAAATCCTGCTCTAGCTCCTCCTTGAGCCTAGTTGAATCGAATGCGACTTTCTGAACCAACATTTTCAATTTAATGCCCCATTCATTCTTTCTTTTCCCCAAGTCAGTTGCCCATTGAGCAGTTGGAAGCACACGAGGGCGCGCAGGGTCGACTGTTCCGGTGGGATATAGTTGAGCAAGAACAAGTCCCAGCTTGCCTAGATATCTTATCCACCACACTTCTTCGGGGGTGAGAAGATTTTGTAAGCGCAGCTTGAAATCATGCTCTCGTGGTGGAAGTTCCCCTCCATACCTTTCCTGGAGCATCAATGCTAACCGTGCGCGATCAGTATGTGGGATGCCATGTGCCGATGACAAGATACCTGTGCTGGTAGAGTATAGAGCAGCTGTAGAAGAAAGCTCCTTAGACATAGCTGCGTGGATGTAGAGAGAATGGGCAAATGCCTGGATGACATGCGAGCTGATTGAGCTGGGAAACTGTCTTTCCTGCGTTGACCGAGGAATGGCAGCGAGAATTAGATACGCGATCACCTGGGCGGATGGCCGAGCGAAGCTGACAGTTGCTACCTCGAGTGGATTGCGCTGACGGATAACCGGGACCAGTTGCTGGAATAGCACTCCTTCCCGTACACCTCCCTGGCAGAAATGGGCTTCCTTAATGCCACATGGTACGGCCTCTGCCAGAGCATTCACCAGGAATGCGACGGAAGGAACCTGTTTGCGTCGTCGATCCGAGATACGGAAGATCTTGTGGGCTTCTCTGGCCTCTCTCTTTATGGCTTCGGTGTTTTCGAAATCTTCCTTGCGTGCCGTATATCCATTGATGATTGATATCGGATAATACTCGCCGCGGACCTGGTGGAGATAGAGGAGCAAATATCCCCAACCCCGGAAGCCTCCGCCAGAGAGATACAGCTGGAACCCGCCTTCCCGTTTGGCCTTGCTTACTAGATGGTCTGGAATCTCTAGTTGTCTCCAAGCATTGTGGAAGTTCTTTACCATCTCCTGTCGGAATTCTGCCTTTGCTTTCCGCGCCTTCTCCTTGCTCTTTCCCCGTTTCAAGTCCTCTAGTTTTTGTGTCAATGCAGCAGCACCATAGGGAAAGCTCAGAGCCCCCCTTGGGCTGATGTGCACGTTTCCAGCATGCGAACAAATCCAAGTCATCTGCATACTGCCGCCACCCAAATCCATCGCCAAACCTTCTATATCCGAGAACCCACTGGCAATCCCCCAAGCGCCGATCATTCCTTCGCGCTCTTTAGCAAGTATCTCAACTTGTAGGTTTGTCGCGTGTTCAATAGCTTGTACGAATTCTTTGCTGTTCATTGCAGCCCGAGTGGCCTCTGTTGCGATGATGTGAATATGGCTTGAGGGTACACTTGCATCAACACAGACAATCTGAAAGCGTACAATGATGCCTACGACGGCGTCGATGACATCTTGCGGAATGGGGATGCGTCGGCCTGTTTCCGGGTCGAACTGCGCGTCGTAGAGGGAAACATTGAACCGTCGGGCATGGACGGTGGGGATGATACGTGTTGTAGGGGGAGATAAGTCTGATATTGAGCATCGGATTCCATTACTACTTTGTTAGCAGGCATTATCAAATTGCATGTCCGCTGTGGGTGACTTACCTGCCGAGGTCTACAACAGCATGTAGATATTTGCCTTTCGATTGTGGTGTTATCAGGGGTGTTGACTCTGGATACCCTGGGAATTGAGGACCGCCCCCCATATTTTACTATCATTGAGGACATGTGAACCCTGAGCAATTAATTTCCAAATTTTAGTATCGACGAAATTGAGGTGGTAACAGCTGAGGTCATGACGTCAAGACCGGCATACCCAAAGCTGTCAACATAGTTCCCCTATCTCAATTCGGAAATCTATTTGCAAGACATATTACTATGCTGCAGCGAATGCTTATGATGTTGGACTTTGTTTTCATGTTCCCCGATGTATTTCACGTTTAAAAGAAAAAAACACTAGGCCATGTATACAGTTCTAGAGCGACATAATACCTCCCAACACCAGTGTTTCATACTATAGAGAAAACAGAGGGTCCTTTTAAATGATCTACATTCTCTTTGCGTTGTGCTGGTTACTTTGCCTCCCTAGTTAACGTCGATATCCGCGGGAACACTCGGCAATACCGACTGCCTACCGTTGTTCTTCGGTTTGACACTGGTAGGTAGAGTAGCAATAACTATGGTACACTTACTTGCCTTCAACAGCTCAAAGTTAGTATGTCAAACTAGCTTGGCCTCTTGGTTCTCACGATGCATAGCAGTCTTCTGCTGCTTTTTCGCTTGATTTTCTAGATGCTTCACGTCTCTAGCAAACCACACATTCTTGATTTTTGGGTGTGCAAGAGTATCCAGGAGTCTATCATCAACTGCTTGCCATCAACCGTACTTTTCTTGTCCCCCGATTCCGTGTCCTAGATGGCGACGATTTCCAGATTATTACCGACCACTTCCATCAGAGTCACAACAAGACATTTGAAGGACTGGTCGCCCACTTGAACTCTCAAAACACGCAGGACGGGGCGCTCTGTGGCAGTACAGAATCTTTGAAGACCTCAACCTGGAATGCATAGCCCGGACACTCGACCCCTGCGATAGACGATGCGATATGGGATAGGGGATCATGCCCAAAGCAGGTATGCAATTCTTGATGATTCCCTTCCATTCTCTTCAATGGAGACTTTGTGGCAGGCAGGAAGCCTGGAGGCCATGTGGATAGATGTCTCTTTTGCTACAGTTATGACTACAAAGCAACTCTCAAGCAAACCCTGGTCAGGCCCTTTGCCACCATTGTTGGCGAGAACGCACCTTTGCAGGAGAAAGCAGCAGCATCAGAAGTAATAGAGCATAACAATGCCATTTAACGTTACTCCCTCCACAGTCTTAAGACTAACATCACTGGATGCATAGCCAACAGTACCGCCTCGCCTGGATCACGTTGGACACTGTATGTCATGACACTCCCAATGCGGAAGCTGTCACGGCGCGCAACCAGAAAGCTAAACTCAATCAACTAAAGCCTCATCAGTTCTTGGCAATTGAACCAAAAAACATATGGTCACAGCGTGCTTCATCGTTTGATTCAAATATGTATAAAGTTTGGGTCCTGATGTTGCTACTCGCCAATTAATTGCATGATATTTAGGATTGCCGCCGCCCACGGTTACTAGGCATCGAATATACCATTATGTCGTCACTGCCAGATCTCCTCTCAATTTGCCTGATTTTAAACATTAGCTGAGCCAACATATGGTTATCATTTTTCTTGTTCTTGTAACTATTACTCTCGTGGATTGCATAGTGGCATCTTATAACGCCGAAATTTGATATTTATATAAAGATTTGCCTGCAGAAGCAAATGTCGAGATGAAATTTTTACAGCGCTGGCCCTTTCAAATGAGCCAACACAAATCGTCGGCAGCTCTTGACAAGGAAGCAGTACCAGGCGATACTCTGGATACTCCATTACCTTATGTAACATGGCGATCGTTCGCCTTGGGTGCATTTGTGTCAATCGGAGGCATCATATTTGGCTATGATACCGGTCAGATTTCTGGTTTCCTGGAAATGAACAATTTTCTGGCACGTTATGGACAGCGCGATGCAAATGGGGCCTATTATTTTAGCAATGTTCGTTCGGGCCTCATTGTGGCCATGGTTTGTACCCCCTTTGACGAGAAATAAAAGAGGAAATATAGTATTTCAATTACTGACATGAGTTGCTTGTCTTATAGTTGTCCATTGGTACACTATTGGGGTCTTTGATGGCTGGTTATGTAGCTGATCGAATCGGGCGCAAATGGTCGATCGCGTTTTGGTGTGTGATCCTGGACGTCGGCCTAATAATCCAGATTTCATCACCAGCCGGGAAGTGGTACCAATTTATGATGGGCCGGTTCGTCACCGGATTCGGCGTGGGCGCATGTTCATTATTAGTGCCAATGTACCAAGGTGAATGTGCTCCACGAAATATTCGTGGTGCTATGGTCTGGTAAGCCATTGCATATGCTGTTCCGGGGCAGATTGTGCCTGTATACTGAGGTCTGACGGGTTTTACAGCTCTTATCAACTGTTTGTCACGCTTGGCATCTTTGTTGCATATTGCATTAATTTTGGCACTGAAAGCATGAGGAGCACAGCGTCATGGCGGATTCCACTCGGCATCACTTTCGTCTGGAGCCTCCTCCTTGGTATCGGGATCGTTTTCTTCCCAGAGACACCCCGTTATAACTATCGCCATGGCCGTGTACAACAAAGCAGGGATACTTTGTCAAAACTTTACGGGGCCGCTCCGAATCACAGAGTCATTCTTGAAGAATTGACTGAGATTAAGGACCAATTGGAAGCTGAAAAACAGGCTCCTCGTGGCTTGCGCGGCTTATTCGAGATGTTCCAGGCTCCGCGGATGCGATACCGGCTCCTCTTGGGGGTCGCTCTTCAGGCGTTTCAGCAACTAACGGGTGCGAACTACTTCTTCTACTACGGGACTGTGATATTCAATGGCGCTGGCATCACCAACACCTACGTGACACAGATGATCTTGGGTGGAGTGAATTTCGGCACGACCTTTGGCGGTCTTTATGTCATTGAACATTTTGGAAGACGTAAATCCCTCATCACTGGTGGCATCTGGATGTTTGTTTGTTTCATGGTGTTCGCATCCGTTGGCCACTTCTCATTAAATATCGGCGACCCGCCTGCAACCCCTGGCGCTGGCAAAGCTATGGTCGTCTTTGCTTGCCTGTTCATTACCGGCTACGCCATGACGTGGGGACCGCAGGTTTGGGCTATTGTCAGTGAACTCTATCCGACAAGGTATAGGGCGAAGTCCATGGCGATTGCCACCGCATCCAACTGGTTGTGGAACTTTCTGATTAGTTTCTTTACCCCTTTCATCACCGGTGACATTGATTTTGCTTATGGATATGTGTTTGCGGGCTGCTTATTCGTGGCTGTGTTGACTGTCTATTTCTTTGTGCTGGAAGGTAAGGGGAAGACTCTTGAAGAAATGGACATGATGTATGTCATGCATGTAAAGCCCTGGAGGAGCAGTACTTGGGTACCTCCGCCACCTGAAGAGCGGATCACGACAGCGAATGTTCTCGATCAGAGAATGGCTCAGAGCCTTGGAGAGGGAGATGATGGTAAAGAAGGGAATCAAAGTGGGCATGTTGAGAATCATCAGGCAGCGAGAGGTGGTATCACAGGCTCGGACTAGTAGATAATAACGAAATGATATTCCTATCTAAACTAGTGTAGCCATCGACGAGAATATCGAATCTTGGGAGAAAAGAAGAAGAGAAATCTATCTACAGGAGAAAAGGGGTTTTATCCATGGGGTGTGTGGCCACGCTAGTGCTTTCTTCGTTTGCCTGCTCGGATAGCGGCGTTTGTTGATATCAGCCACCGAAACGGCGTTGAGCCATCACAATGATCTAACTAGAACCCTAATGCTCATCCTGGATCTCAACATTAACTCCACCCAGATAGTACAGTTTGCCGAGAGTTATATCATTTGCCAGCATGTATGATAGAATTAGCTTAGCTACCAGATAGGCGGTTTCGCTCCGCCCATGTTCCGTTTCGGGATGAAGCGGGTAGCTCAGGTTGGGGGAATCGGGAGTCGATAATCCGGATTGTACGAGGCTATACGGAAGAGAACTTTGACTTACGCTGAAGGTGATATAGATAAGCTATGTCCACCGTGACAATAGAATGAGTGCTTGCTAAAACCAACTAAGATCATTCCATTGCCGTGTGGTGAACCCTCTCCAGAGCTCACTAGACCAGTCCGGTATTCATCCGATCTTCATCACTACTTTCATCATGATTGATTCCGGGAAAATGCATCACATACTTAAAGGAAATTGTTTTTGTAAAGTTATCGAAATTTGAATAATAAACTGCTAAAATTTTAGGTGCACTCTTTGACATAGATCGGTCATGCTGGACAAGAAACACAACTCCCTGCCTCAATCTAACACTGATTCGAACGCGTACGAACTTGGCGAATTGAATGGCTATTGTATTGTCATTGCCTGCCTACTCACCGGCATATATGGAACAGTATCTGCTGCAACCGTTGTGCCTCACATGGTTTCAACATTTCCTCAGATCCAGTTTGGACTTATGGTGGGAATCGGGGGAGGGGTTCCGAGCCGCAGTAATGACATTCGATTGGGTGATGTGGTAATCAGCAAGCCGGTTGGAAGGTATAGCGGAGTGATTCAATATGACTACGGCAAGGCAGTTCAAGGAGGACAATTCGAACCGGCCGGCACGTTGAACAAGCCACCACAGACCCTTTTGACGCATATGGCTCAACTGGAAGCAATCCAAATGACAAAACGAGAGGATGTTATTTCAATGTTATTTCAACGATAGTGTGGAGAGTGCTGGAACAGAATCCTGACATGAAAGCTGGAGTTTCACCTCCAAGGCAGGCCACAGATTATCTTTTCCATTCCTCCTATCACCATGCCGACGAGGAAAGTAGCTGTCAAAATTGTGATAAGGAGCAGTTAGTCGACCGGCAACCGTGAGATACCAGAACACCCCATATCCACTAATGGTTAATTGCATCGGGAGACCAGGTGATGAAGGACTCAGAAACATGAGACCGTCTAGCTGAACAGCATGGGATACTTTGCTTTGAGATGGAGGCAGCAGGTCTTATGCATGTACTTCCAACACTGGTGATCCGAGGAATATGCGACTATTGTGATTCTCATAAGCAGAAAGAGTGGCAGGGCTATGCAGTTTTGACAGCAGCTGCCTATACAAAGTTACTGTTGTCAGTTGCGTCTGTGTCTCGTATAGATCGGAGTTATATGAAGGGAAAAAAACAGAGCTCGTCACTGGACAGTCCCACTGGCAAGAAATCCGCGATTTGTTGGTCGTCAGGATGAAATCAACAAACTGAAAGAAATGATTATGATGCAAAACGGGCCCAGGAATGTTGCAATCACAGGCTTAGGAAGGGTTGGGAAGACCCAGCTGGCCCTGGAGCTAGCTTACCGCTTACAAGACTGGGATGATGAGTGCTCAATTTTCTGGCTGCCATGTACTAGCCATGAGATGGTTGAACAGACATACCTGAACTATTGCACAGACATTTGGACTTCATGATGTGAAGCCGGCTGAGGTGAAAGAACAAATCAAAACATACCTCAGCTCCGAAGGCGTGGGAAAGTGGCTTCTAATTTTCGATAATGCGGATGATGTGAGCATGTGGCTATCAGCTAGTGGCACAGGTCTAGCTCTCGAGGATTTTCTCCCTCATAGTGAACAAGGCCGCATTCTGTTCACCACCCGAAATCGGAAACTTGCAATGGAGCTAACATCATCTAATATCATTACTATTCCGGATGAGGATAAAGAAGTTGCATCAAACATTCTACAACGGTCATTAATAAAGAAGGACTTGCTCAAGGACCACGCCATAGCAGATGCTCTCCTTGAACAACTGACCTTCCTTCCACTAGCAATTACGCAGGCATCGGCATACATTAATAAAATGGACTCAGTCTGTCCACCTACCTTGAGCTCCTACAGGAGCAGGAACCGGAAGTAGTGGATCTCTTGAGTGAAGGCTTCAAAGATGCAGGACGCTATAAGGATACCCAGAACCCAGTGATCACCACCTGGTTAATATCATTCAAACAAATTCAGCGCCAAGATCAATTAGCGGCCGACTATTTATCTTTCATGGCTTGTATCAATCCGCGATTCCCCAGTCACTTCTTCCCTTGACAACATCCAGAAAACATGCGATTGACGCTTTGGGATTTCTGGATGCATATTCATTCACGAACAGTCAAGATGGAGATATTAGCATACACAGACTTGTGCATATTGCAATTCGGAACTGGCTAAGGAAGAATGGGCTATTTAGTCATTGGATCCGAAGGGTGGCTGATCAGGTACACAAAGTTTTTCCAGATGCTCGCTATACCAATCGACGGCTTTGGCGGAAATACCTTCCTCGTGCTTTGGCACTCGTGCATGAAAAATAAATTCATAGTGCAACAGGAACAATACATTGATTTGATGTAGAGAATTGGAGGTTGTGTTACTAGTGATGGAAGATACCGTGAAGCGGTGGTATTATACAGGGAGCTGATGAAGTTCAATCTGGAGAAAAATGGGCCTGAACATCCCAGCACTCTGACCAGCATGGCGAACCTGGCATCAACCTACCAGAATCAGGGACGATGGACTGAAGCTGAGAAGTTGGATGTGCGAGTGGTGGAGACAAGACAGTGCTGGGGCCTGAACATCCTGACACCCTGACCAGCATGAACACCCTCGCCTATACCTGGGAATCCAAAGGCAAGCTTCACGATGCCTTGGCTTTAATGGAAAAATATTACAAATTGTGCAACAAAGTATTAGGGCCTAATCACCTTTATACCAGACCCCCCTCTTGTGCTCTTGACGTCTGGAAAGATAAGTATAATTTATTAACAAACCAACCACCCCCAGCAGCACCCACTCGATCCGGATGCTCGCAACATCGGCAGGAAATTGCAATGAGGTCTACAGCAGCTGTGGTGATCACTCAACTGCCCTGTCAAGAACACATCAATTCACCTCACACCCAGAGACGATCAGCTGCAAAACTTATTTTTGGAGATCATCCCCTTATTGCAGCTTCCAGAGCAGGCTCACACACCTCTAGCGGTCAAGGCACTCAAGAAGTTGATTAATTTGGTGCCGCCATGGTCTGTGCAATAGGCTGAACAACTGTGACGGCTCACATGTGACGGCCCTTATATGATGGCTCAACATTGCAGCAACAATTGATACATCCAAATGCCGCTACTCGAACCACCAGTCATGTCGTCAAGAGCTCCAGTAAAACCCCTACATTATCTTGATAGGTTTCCTCTTCTCTTTTCTTCTCTAGATTAATAGTTTAGACAGGGACATCAATTCATTATATCTACTATTCCGAGCCCGTGACACCCCATAAGAGGGTTCGAACATCCATATGCCGTGTCCACAAATGGGTCACTAAACTGTGAAAATGGACCGAGAAAGGTGCCGCAATTCCATCTATCATTGGAAGGATATGGGTTTATGTGGGAGTTATGGTCTAAATGTCTTTGTTTAGACATATTAATTCAGTCTAGCTGAAAGATTGCAAGACTAGAAAGGTAAAAGAGAGAGAGAAACAAGAGAAAGAATGAGGCTTTTCCTTTTTTTTTTTTTCTCTCTTTAAGAGCGGTGATATGCGGTATGTAAAAAATAGGTAAACTGAGAAGTGATTGGGACAGCCTTATATAGCATTATCATGCCAGCAAAAGCCATTTGGTAGTCATATAGTTGATAACTACATCACGACAGGGGGACGACTCGGGCGTATCTTCCTTTTTGCTTGCAGCCAATCGATGGACTGCTTCCATTAAATGATGCGGCATGGTTCAAACTAGATGCTTTTTATTATTCTACAATAGCTGTTGGCACTTTTTTGACTTTTACTGATGTATTCTCTCTCTCTATTTAGTAGAGTTCGATCAATGCACATTGCACAATTGGTCATAAAGTGCGCAGCTCCATCACCAACCTAATCATGATGGCTCTTAGCAGCATAGAAATACCTTATAATTCTTCAATTAGGGAGTACTAAAATGACAGGAAAGGGACGCAGCAGCAGTATTGCTTGTGTCTTGGTTTGCTTTGTTGGAGCCCTTTCCAGGAAATACTGAAGCATCATCATAATGCCAGGAACCATCACTTGCAGTCCCCATTCGGGGAACCGAACCCACTATCTAGGCACGTACTTTGTAACAGATTTGATAGACAAGGAAAACTCTACTCCGGGGGGGCGAGAAAACGTTTCTTGGGTAGACCCCAGGATAAGGGAACTTTGTAGAGCCAGACAGATCGAGCACCCACGCTAGATAGGAAAAGACTGCTGATTAGATCTAGCCGCTGTGGACAAATTCGGTACTGATCCTTCGGATTTTGAAAGACCGCTACGAAAAGGCACTTGATGACGCTCCCGGTGCCAGCTTCCATGCAGGAATACTATATTCATGACTGTATGTCGTGGCTGCGCGATTGATTCTTGAGACAGACTGTATTCAAGTTAAACATTCAGATTGCAATGCGGGTGCATTTCGATCTCTATGATTAGGACATGAGTTGATCTTGGCATTGTTTGCATGTTTATAATTTGGGAAAGTGGATGTTAATCCCGCGGATCCTCGCGGCTGCAACATGCGATTTACCAGCACGCAACAAGAGTAACCTAGAGGGATAGGCATAGTCTTAGCAATAAAACGCAACCACTGTCAATTGGATTTCACATATCATATCGTGACATAAGTAAACCATATACTGTTAATTGATCATGAGCAGTATTGTCACCATGACACTGCATTTCAGCGGGTAACCAGTAAAAGCGGCCGTGTACAGGAATATGTACAGGAATATTGATGGTCTTTGATGACAATAAATGACTGTTGATGCGATTTGCAGCACACACCACCATGCTGATTATCTCATTTGACTTATCGCGGTCAAGTTCAATCCATTCGTTAATTATGTGAACGATGGGAGCGAGATCCCTGGGTCAAAGCCTTTCCCAAATATAGCCTCACGCCAGCATATCCGACAGATATAGTGATACGCACCCTCACATATGTACCAGATTTTCTAGACCCTGAGCGCCCTGAGCTGATCACTGAGCAAGGGCTGAGCAGAGGGGTTAGTAGCCTAAGGTAGCCTCAATAAAATGCACCACGCTAGAACTTCAGCCATGTCCATTTTTTTCTTCTAATCCTTTTCACCACCATTGCCCTTTACCCTCTCAAGTAGGAGATGGCATCATCAATGTGGCAGGGGATTCAGTCATCTTCCTTCTGCCCCACCAGTGAAGCATAAGTTCAACTGGAATAGTCTGGCTGTCCTCTTTCATTTTTTGTCACATGCCCATATTCATCATCTCAGGTTTCTTAATTCATGAGCACCTGCTGGCAGGCCATCTAAGCGCAATATCAAATATTCAAACTATACAAATCATGATAAGTTTATTTCCTTCTCTATTCGAAAGGATGATCCAGCAATCTCTAAATCGTACGCCTTTCAGAGAAGACCTTCTTCTACAGTCTGATGCCTTCCTGGTGGTCGTGCCTCTGCTTGCACCACCAAGTCTCAGCTAGCTTCAATACCTTCAAGACTACTTTGACCCGCATCGTTTAGAACAGGACAGTCGAGCAGTGGACCAGACCCAGCCGCAGTCACACCAGTGGACAAATCAGAATGACTTGATACGGTGAACTACGTATACTAGATCAAAGCGCCCAAGGATTATGTGCAGATTTACTAGTTTCCTCTTGACGTGCGCTATGGGCGAGTATAACGCTTGGGCGTTGGCCGGTCTATGGTTTATGATGGCACTCCCCATCAGAGCAACCCATCTTCCAGTATACCTTTAGGATTAAAAACGGTCCCACTTCCGGTTTATCTTCGAGTTGGCGAGCCAGTCCATTGGATGTAGGCAGCGATGCTTGTGATATCACCTTGCGCTTGGCCAAGGTTGCACTCATCTCTGAGTCGCCCCTGTTCTAGATTCTAACCACTTCGGATTATCCGTGACTATTGATGGAGACGGCGCGCTTTTCGCCATCTACCTTAAAAAGACAGGCTCCTCAATATCACGAGGTGGGCGCTCTTATATGACTCTACTTGGAGCATACTGACTTGACATACTCTCGTTCAATGAATAGCCTGTGATCTTGCCCTATCTGCAATGCGCGGTTAACGCATTCCATAATAGGACTCATAATGTTACAAAATAAACAATAAACCATAGATATCAAAAGCGGAAGCACTGGGTCTGATCCTTTCGAATTACCTGATATGCCAAGAAGTGCCACTCGGTGTAGCATCAAGACAAGTGCTACGGTCTGTTCGCGAGTTCTGCTTGCTATTCTCAAAATGGTATTGTGTTCTCTCGCGTCGTTTGCGGCTCAATGGATACCCTCTGTGTTCGCGGACTTGATCGATTAACTTCTTCGGCATTGTGGAAGATGGCCGGAGCCTGTCCTGATCTAACCGATGATGTGGTAGTTTCCTCCGACGGATAGCTTTCCACCGAGGAAACGCCGCTTAACACCATATTTCGACGCAAGCTTAGCCTAGCATGGCTTCTACGCAGGCCTCAAGTACACAATCTTCCGAAGTTTGACGCGTCTTCGCCATAATTTCGTGGTGGTAGGGCAAAAATAACAAGATCAGATGTGTCGAAATGGTTATGGTTTGTTGGGGGCATCAACACCACCCATTCGGGTAGTGTGGGGCGACGACTCCGATTTCGTGAAATGACGATCTACATCCCATATCTTGATAGTGTGATTTGCTCCGTATTCTCCGATCTGTAACTAGTTTATTCACAAATTATTCACAATATTGATGCTCCAGCCCCTATTGGGATTGGCGGAGCATATAATAAGTCCAAGTCATGGTTTCACATTTTCCTTTCTTCTTTTCTCGCGGCCATCCTGCGAGTGTACACTCTCCCCCTTTTTAGGATCGATCCCTCCTTGTCTAGGTCGAGCTCCCAGTCTCTACGGAGTACCAACGACTATGATGGGCCTTACATCCACAATTGTCAGAGCTATACTCTCTGCAGCCATCATCTCGCCCGTTCTAGCGATTAACGAAAATGAATTTGCCCCAGACGATGTCATCATCCGCGACGTCTGTATCCTAGGTGGAGGTGCAACTGGCACATATGCTGCCGTGAGTCTGAAGGACAAAGCCAAAAGCGTGGTAGTTGTTGAGCGTCATGAAATCCTCGGTGGCCACACTGAAACCCTCTATACCGACAACGATCAGTACGTCGACTACGGCGTGGAGGGGCTTTTCAACAACGAACTGAGTCGAAATTACTTCAACCGCCTTGGTGTTGACTACAAACTGCTTCTCCCAGACACCCTTGTTAACCAGTACGTGGACTTCAAAACCGGCAAGAAGGTGTCTCCTCCCGCCGGACTCCTTGACACAGCTGCGGCCGCGGTCCTGTATCGGACAGCTATCCAGAAGTATAGTTATCTCCAGGACGGGTTATATAACCTGCCCGATCCTGTGCCGGACGAACTCCTACGTCCCTTTGGCGAATTCGTCGAGGAAACCGGCATCCAAGGCGCTCTGCAATTTATCTTCATGTTCTCCCACAACTTGGGAAATGTCCTTGAAACACCCCTTCTTTACGTCCTGCAGTCCATCGGCATCCCGCATATCGATGCTCTACTCGAAGGCGGCTACATCACTCCGAAAGCCGGCATGTATCAACTATATGAGAAGGCGTCTGAAGTGTTAGGATCCGACGTTATTTACCAGTCCACTGTTAACAAAACCGAGCGATCCGACTCTGGCATCAAGATCGTTGTGCAAAGCGCAAACGGTGCTCGCAAACTTATCAAGGCCAACCAGCTTCTTGTCACCTTCGTTCCCTACAAGGACAACCTGCAAGGTTTCGACCTGGCCACGACTGAATCCTCAGTATTTGGAAAGTGGGACTGGAAGGGATACTATGTTGCGGTCGTCAACAACACTGGAATTCCGAATGCGGTGACGGTCCTCAACACTGACCCTAGCAATAACACCCCGGGCAATCTTCCTCTTCCACCGTTCCAGTGGGCACTACAGTATCTAGGTGCAGACGGGTATCTCGCCAGCAAGATCGTTGGGGATAAGAGCCTGACTGAGGGGCAGGCGAGAGAGCTCGTCCTCTCTGATATCCGCCGGATGAGAACTGCAGGGACATATCCCGGGGGTGAGCCAGAGATTGTTGCATTTGGAAGCCATGTGCCGGAGACACTAACGGTGTCTAACGCGGAGATTCGGGACGGGTTCTACAAGAAGCTGTATGCACTGCAGGGCACCAAGAACACGTTTTACACGGGCCTTGCCTTCTGCTCGGATCATTCGGCTTTGTTGTGGGCTTATACAGAGACTGTTGTTCAGAGAATGATTTCTTCATAAGCACTGGCCGTGGAGACTCATAATTCTGATCAGGAGATTATACAGGAAGACAAGCAACCGCTAAAGGTCGCGCCACCACGCTGCACAAACTGCGGTACACAGGGTCACATAAGGAGGTCTTGTAAATCTAAATAATGGCTTTATTTTACCTTTTTTCTTTCTTTGAGCTTAATTTGACCTCAATATTGACGATTATAATTAGTCATTTTTTCTGTATAACTAGGGAAGCGGTGTACGGTCCAATTGTCAAGCCCGGCTTGCTCTTCAAGCTTCTGCTGTACTAGTTAAGGTGTCTCGGGATGATGACTACCAAAGTATAGTCTGGCAAGAGTTCTCAAGATCGGATACAAACCTACGATAGCGATATGCTATCTTATGAACTCGGCGGGAGCTCCTGAGAGCGAACCAAAGATTCCCATGAAGTTGGGTGATCCTAGGATCCAAACGATAACTTAAGCAAGAAGAGAAATGAGGCCAATAGAGTACGTATATCCTATTGCAGAAGAGTGGTAACGAGTCGATAGTAGTAAACGAGTTTATACTCGACTTTACAGCCTGCTATTGAACCCGAGGAACTAAAGCTATTTAGATACATGAAATGAGTGTCCTTATATATCCTTAGTCCTGATGATATAGTGTATTCCTTTTCATGGTCCGTATACCCGTAGTGCTCCCGTCCATATATCCATATACCATGTCCCGTGGTTGGCTTGCTAGGAAATCTGACCAAGGCTGTTGGAAATGCTCTGCTCCCAATACCTCGTGGGGGCCGCTCATTGTCAGAGAAGCAGCTTCTGGAGATATATTATCCCTCGAAACGGTAGACGGCGTGTGTGCTTTGTGGTGCAAGCCTTGTTGACGAGGAACTGTCATGCGTCAAATCGGGCATCTGTGTGCACTTATTTTGGAGAGCCGCCATCAGGGCTTGCCATTTTTTGTCGATAACCTTGATCAAGCCGTGTGCGTCATTCTTGGATCTCTCCAGGGCTCTGTAGGTTCCTGGGATCTTCTCCTGTCGATCTCGGCATCTTGCGTAACCGGATCTAGTGCATGGTGATGTATGAGTTGCTGCTTCCACGTTTCTTGAGATCTTCGTAGACAAGTCGGCATGGTCGTTGCCTATGATGTCATGGGGATCTTTATGAGAAAGAGCAAGAAATATTTCCAAAAAAGAATATATGTCTAACTTGTAAGCAGTCGCACATATGAGAGCGAGGTATGAAAAACAAAAAAAAAAAACAAAAACATACAACAGCCGGGATTCGCTGGTGGTCACCCACCCAACTACTAACCGGCCGGCGTGTGGCTTAAGTACGGCTGAGCGGACGGGAAGCCCTGTTCTCCACACCCTATGGTCGTATGTACTGACTTTTTCTCTGAAAAGAAATTTGATGATTATTGTCAGACTGCGCAAAAGGTTAGCCGGTAAGTCACTTGTGCATTCAAATGCAAAATATGGTGTCTGACTACTCCGTACCCGCTGCCACAGGCGGGGAAAGGGCTCTGTAACAAATCCTTATTTAATACCGAGAACAATGAGTGATCTCGTAAGGCAAATGGGCAGCAGGTCCTAAAATGTGGAATACCCAACTAACCGCGCAGCCAGCTCCCCAGCTTTCAATTGCAGGAGTTTTCAAGCTTCGCCGATGAATGTTCAGATAAGCGGAAAATGTCCAGTGATTACCTGCACATGCTTCATGTCTATGAGAGACGGGTCTTGATTGTCTATATGACGAATGGAAATGGCCGTGTATGGTACCTGGAATTGTGGTAGTCTATCACATGGTATGTGTGAGAAGGTTAGATGAAGTATAACCTCTCCTCTGGCGAACTGGCTACCCGGGTATTGACACAAAACGAGCAGGTGCTTCGTCAGGATGGAGGGCTCTACAAACTGCGGAATTGATCAGTGAGTTTATAACTAACATTAGACGAGTCGAACCAATCTCTCTGAACCAATATTAGCTCACGGGAATTTAGATGATGGGAATTAGTGTGCTCTTCTCTGGCGCGGCATCTTTCTTTAGACGATTTCCATCACATATAGACTATACAACATGCAAAGTGTTTTCCCAAGCAGAAAGTACTTTGGTGGTCACGATCTAGTATTGATACTTTTGGGGCAACAATAAATACGGTTGTAATAAAAGGGAACAATACACTTGACTGCAAACGAAAACTGATGCGCACTAACACTACAAAAGAACATCTCTTGCCGCAGTCACCCCTCAGCACCGCAGACTTGATCAGCGCTACCGTATTTTAAATGATAACCAGAAAGATGCTGGGATCCGACTCCTTCGAGCTGCAAGATCCTACAAATACCGCACCAAGTGATCATCATCCAGTACAAGTCGTCGTCGAAGCGCCAACTTAATCTTAATATAGAAACAGGACAAAAACGGAAAGGCACAGCCTTGTTACGTCTGGGTTTAAAACAGGATACCTCCCTCCAAGCGCTTCGGTTTCTTGATGAGTACGTTGATTCAATTTGCTATTTTTCGTCTTTTGCATTATAGCTGATTCCTTGCTCGCAATATCTTTGCCAAACCAGTTTGCCCGTGACAGGGCTCGAGAACTAGTCAAGGGAATCACACGTAAACATGGCATCCTTGACGAAAGTGCCAGCCAGATCTGCGGCGTCAGGTTAGGTTGAAGAAGTAATGCTAAGGAAGGACGAGATGATCGGGTCCTCAGTGATCACGTATGAATGACTTACTTCCATAATAATTCGGCATTTTTGTAAGCTAACATGCCGACACAGGTTGGCAAAGAATCTGTATAATAGTAGCGCTCGATTTGTATTTGAGTTGTTGCAGAACGCGGACGACAACTCGTACTCTAAAGCCAAGTCATTGTCTGCTGTGCCCTTTGTGTCTTTCCATGTCTACCACCGACAGATTGTTGTGGAGTGTAACGAGGATGGTTTTACGCAAGAGAATTTAAAAGCCATTTGCGATGTCAGCAAAAGCTCGAAGACGGGTACTCAGGGGTATATTGGTGAGAAAGGTATTGGATTCAAGTCGGTGTTCATGGTGGCGTGGAAAGTTCACATCCAGTCGGGAGATTTCTCGTTTTATTTCCAGCACAAAATGGGCGACTCAGGAATGGGAATGATATCCCCCATTTGGGAAGACACCGAGAAAGTCTGGCTCGTCCTCTTACACGCATTACTCTTTTCCTCCGTGATGCCGGTTCGAACGAGACACTGAATAGACAACAGGAGACAGCTCGTGAGCAATTTCGGGAGCTTCAAGCCACCTTTCTGCTATTCATGAAGAATCTCCAAAAAATTCAAGTTATTATGTATGACAGCAATGACTTGCAAGTTTCCTCAACTACGTTCTCGATGGAGCGTCGAAGCCGAAATCGGGTCGAGTTGAAAAGAAGGACGACGGAGGATGGAAACATCTGAGAACATATGCAACATTACCACATAACCAAAGATACTGCTTCAGGCCTACCGAAGAGCGAGAATCGCACATATACCACTACAGAGCTCTTAAATGAAGCATATGCAAATGCTGATGTTGTGCTAGCCTTCCCTTTAACGCCAGACTCTGTTCCAATTGTTGAAGTACAGGATGTGTTTGCTTTTCTTCCAATAAGGAATATGGGCTTTCCAGTTGAGTAGCCCTTCCTCAACATATCAACCAATGCTAATCGCGCTACAGTTCCTAATTCACTCTGATTTTGTCACCGACGCAAGTAGACAAGATCTTGTCAGAAACTCGCCTCGCAATGATATGATACTCAGAGCCATCAGTAAGGTTTTTGTGAAAGCTGTATTACAGTTCTGCAAGGATCCAGCAATGCGATACCGATGGATGCGATATCTTCCAAGCGACAAGAGCCATCTTCGGGATGCGTTTCGGACAACTTTGATGAAAGCTATACATGCTTGCTTGCAAAGAACTCCAGTACTTTGGACAAGAAGCTACGAGAAACTACGCTCTATTGGAGATATGCGGCGAGTCCCCCAACATATGCTGTATGAGAGCGGAGAGCCTTTATTTTCTGACATAGAGCCGGAAGAATGTCTCGCTCCCAAATATTTAGCGAGAGATCTGGACACGCTGAAAGATTATGGGCTTCGCTGGATGGATATAGATGGATTTCTCGTTAGGGTTCGCAAAGACCTTGACCAACATGAATCCTCCATAATAAAGTCTCCTAATACTGGCGATGATTGGCATTCTCGTGTCGCAAAGATTTTATATGACGCCTGGCCTGACCGGGCTAAAACAATGAAAAGCCTTATGCTAATCCCATTAAGACGGGGTGAGTGGAAATCTGCAAGCGACGCCAATTCCATGTCGATATCTTATCCCATGTGAATGGATACCCAATCCCCACGAACTTGAAGTTGAACTTGCTTGATTCAAAAGCAGTAAGGAACTGTGACAGAAAACGGCTTTTTGATCGTCTTGGTGTTCAGGAGCCACGAGTGTCCGATATTCGACATGTGATCACGATCCATCATGGCAGTCACCAAGTTTCGCTGCCGAATAATCGAATGAACCTAGAATTCCTATACCTTACTGCACACCTTGACCAGGACAGCGACCATCCACTTGCACATCGCAAGATTAAAATTTTTGACCACATGTACAGGAAACGATCACCAAGGATTAAAACTTTCTACTTTCCAAGTGAAGACCCATATGGTGCCCAGCAGCTCTTTCAACCAGTGGGTCCTGGAGAGTCTTGTAATAGCACTGCGGACCTTGACGTATCATTTCTTCATAGCGATTACATGTGCTGTCCTCCGACTCAGCCGCATGAGGAAACTCGCACCTGGAGAACGTGGCTAAGTGAAATGCGGCATGTTCATGATGTGATCCCACTGACTCGTGATGGGGATCTGAGCCATGAATGTCTCTACGTGGCCAAGCAGAGCCCAGAGAAATTTCTAGGCTTTCTTCTAAAGTACTGGAAGTCCGAAGGGAGCAAGGTCACCAAAAGCAAAGACCTGACTCGCGCGCTGCTAAGCGTCGAGGTACCTTGCAAGGATGGCAATATGCATCCGCTCAGGGATACATACGTACACGCGAAACAACTTGAATATGCTGACAGATTCATTAAAGAAGATGAGCCATTTCCATGGTTGAAGCAAGAAGCATCGTTAAACGATACCGCAGGGCTGTCTGATTTGGAAGTCTTGACCAGCGCGTTAGGGTTCGGCTATCCCAAGTCCGAGATCGAGTTTTATCTTACACTTCTACGGTTCATTAAGAATGTGAGTGAAGATATCGATAGGCTATTAGACGTCAATCGGGTATATGAATTATACGGTCGAATTGAAATTCGGTGTCGCGAGTCCGTGACTCCAGATTTGTCTCGCAAGATGATACTGTAAATTGATGTTTCCTCCTATTGGGTTTTCGCATCCTCTGACTTTGCGTCCAGGAACGCCTTCCAATCCAAATCTCTCATTTATGTTCCTGCCTCCAATTATGAAGATGAGGATTGGACTTCACTGGAATGTTGTCTGTGGGAGGCACCTGCAAATATGTTCGAGAAATACCCTTTAAAATCGCGATACGACAATGTCAAGGATACAAAGTACTTTGTCGAGCTCTTTTGAGACACGCTAGCAATACCAGATGCTGGCATATATGACTTCTTGGACGACTTGGAGGCGCTGCGCCAGGAAACTGATGCTCAGCTCTTTGAACATATCTACGAGTTATACCGAGGGCTAGATCTGAGGCGGACAGAGATGGACACTGAAATTGTCATAGAAATCCGGTAATACTTTTCCTCTTCAGAGATGTGCGACCATCGAGCTCATGTCTTCAAGGAATCGCTTTGAGCGTTATGGACACATATATTACGAAGACGAAGATGTCGCCCACTGGTACAAGCCCTCCGAATGTCTATGGTCGACCGTGACCGACATTAAAGGAATGGTGGCACTTAATGATCTGTATGAAGACATGCAAGACTTCTTCATTGAGCTCCTGGGTGTTCATACCTTGACACTCGAGATGGTCCAGGATAAGTTGATCGAACAAGCAACTGGAAGAGCATCCATCCATGATGTCAAGAAAACGTTTTGGCTGCTCAATTCATATCTCCAGGATGAGGAGCTACTCCCAAATCCCAAGCGACTAATAGAACGCAAAGTATTTCCGGTGAGGTACCCCAATGGCACCGTCAACTTGTGCAGCTCTACGGTTGATTTCGCTGTCAAAGACCGCAAACACTTGTCCGATCTGTTCTCTGGTAAAGCCAAGGTCCTAGACTTTGAGGTCAACGATACTCCACGATTAGAGCCATTCCTCCGTTGGACTGGGCTTGAAGCGCGTTATCTGTCGTCCTGTGTCAAAGAAATCTCTGCCCTGTGTAGTGAATATCACGAATCTCTCACTCTTCCAGATAAAAAAGTCGCATAGAAAGCCCATGCTTTGCTCCGGTGAGTCTCAAGCCCAAAAAAGGAGACATGGCCGGCATTGACACGAGTACAAATACCGGAATCGCAGTACACCTTAGGAGCCCCCGTGCTCTTAAGGACGAGGAGGCATTTTATGATCTACTTAAAAGAACTGATGTTCGCGAGACAGATGGAATCAGTTCCGAGGTACACCTTAACCAGGACGGGAATGATATCTTAGCTGAAGTCAGCCGGAGTGAGCTGCACCTCCAGGAAACCAAAGATGGACTCACAATCTATGTGCCCCGAGAAAAGCGATCTCAATACCTCTGCTTTCTTGACAGAATACCAAGGGCTCTTTTGGAGTGGATCATGACGAATCCCACTACTGGAATATGTGAGCCCTTTGGTGAGAAGGCCGTGAACATAGTATACACAGTTTTGCAAGCTCACAGTCCATATACTGCGTTGATCCTTGACAGAGCCGGCATCTTGTCGGTTGAGACTCCTGATGATCAATTTGATGTCGAATTCGAAATTACTACCCCTACCAGCCAAACATCTGCTGAACAAAGCAATATCGCACAAACCCCCGGTCATGGCGATGCGGACGACTTAGATCAGGACACAATGAGTCCAACTCTCTACGAGTCGTCTACTCTTCCAGCTGATGTCAACGAAATCACTACCACAGTTCCAAGAGGATCACACACTCCCCCGCGTCTAGTGAGTCGTTACGCTCAGAATCCTCGGGAAACACCGCTCCCGCATACTTTCATATCCTCAGGCCCCCAACCTGCCAATCAACTTATAGACTCGAATTACCGTGGGCTTCTTCATCATATTGTTGCCGCCGCCAGAGAGACCATTTTCCCAGCTATCAATCACCCTCTTGATTCATCGGCTGCCGGTAACTATAGCGAAGATTTCTGGATTGGTACATTGGAAAAGGTTGAACGCGACAAAAGAATTGGTGCAGCAGGGGAATTGTTTGTATGTATCACCACCTGACGCTCTGATATTCTAGGAACATGAAGGTAATTCTAATGTTAAAATGCAGGTGTTCGAGATATTATCTCGTCTAAACCCGGCTCTGCCGGGCTTTTCTCGAGATAATTGGCAGAGTACTATACGGAAATACGTGAGACTTCATGATGAGTATGCCACTATGCAGCCATGGCATGGTCGGGAGACGGCAGACCTCAGATATACCGACACTGATGGCATCTTCACCTCCCTGTTGATCGAAAAGGGTTACTTGTGTCCAGACATCTGGACGGGGAAACGGCCCAAATATTATCTTGAAGTAAAATCCACCACTGGCTCTTGGGATACGCCCTTTTATATGAGCAAGTACCAGTATCAAAGGGTATGTTTATCTTATATTAACGACCCGCCAGGAGCTAACATTGGATCAAACTAGGCGCAAAACATTTCTAGTGATCCGTCGAATTCTGAAGATTCTGATCCTGTCTCTGGGGATTGTGATGCCATCTATGTCCTATTCAGAGACTTCAACTTATCGCAGGACTCGGTAGGAATGAAAATATATGTGGATCCCAACGTTATGAGGCAAAGAGAGGAGTTGTCATTTACCGCAGAGACTTGGTCAATTGTGCCGGGACCCCGTTTCGGCAACCCTGAAAGTTAGCGGCTGCCATTTGTTTGATAAACAAGACAGCTCTGCAATTTTCCCAGCTGCTTGGCTGGTTTCATACTTTCAGTCTTATGTTCTTCGCCCCGTTTTAAACATAATCCGCAGCTCATAGAGCCTGGTGTTACCCTATCAGTGTAGTCACTCTTGCCATTTACCTTGATATAACAATACGTAGAGAACAAAAACTTGGCGCCTGGAACATCAAAATCAGCGCCCACGAAAAACACGTCTTTTTCACGCGTCAATCGACCGATAGGGGCCTTCTGGCACCTATAAACCACCATGGAGGCACTGAGACCCCGTGGTGGTGCTATATCGCACGCGTCACCCCCCGGAGTGGGCAACGTGGCCTCCCAGCTCGCGGAAACTCAAGATATGCGAGTTACCCCAAAGGCAACCCGCTGGCGATCCAGGAACGTGATGCCACCTGAATTTAACAAAGGCAGCATGGAGAGTGCGAGCATGGATGAAAATGAGGGCCAGGAGCGGGATCCAGCCGGGCCAGCGAGGCCAGAAGCGAAATCAGGCAATGAAAGATATACGAAAGTCAGTGATTGGCAGACCAAAGCATCACACTTCCCTGCTAGACGTGAGCAAACAAGCTCAGGTGTTGGTGGGGGCCTTGGAAGCAGCCCAGACACAGCAACAAGGAATATATCAGATGGTCCAGGAACAGGTACAGACACACCTGGCAGACCTGGCACCAGCAGAGGCCCTATTGGAAAGCCCGACAATTGAGATATATTACCCGGCTGCTCAGTCTACCGGAAAACCACCCAGCTAAGAAGATCCTCCTAGTGAGCTTCCGAAAAGGGGATCAACACGCCCAGCCTGGGGAGCAGACCCCAGGAAACCGACAATGGACTGAGAGAAACAACCGAGGCCCATGGTCCTTGGGACAACACCTCGCTCGACAACTAGCCAATATCCTACCAGCGGACCCATCCGAGGGCTTTGAAAGTACGATACAGACGACCAGTAGTCAGTTTCCAGGCCGAATAGAAGTGTTATCAGGTCCAGAGGCCTTAGCAGCAGCACAGTCTCTTTCTCCTGGACTAGCGATCTGGTCAGACGGATCAAGATTGGAGAATGGCAGGTGCGGAGCGGGTGGCAAGAACCAGGAGAAAAAAAAAGAAAGGTAGTTAGGGGTGAACGCGTATATATGTGCTAGAATTTAGTGTGGGTGACCAGACTCGTTTGCTATTATTGTTCTGTAAAACCTCGTTATAAGCCTCACGACCATAACGACCAAAAAAAAAAACATACAACAGCCGGGATTCGCTGGTGGTCACCCACCCAACTACTAACCGGCCGGCGTGTGGCTTAAGTACGGCTGAGCGGACGGGAAGCCCTGTTCTCCACACCCTATGGTCGTATGTACTTTTCTTTTCATTGACATGATATATGTAGGCTACATTCCAATATACCATCAGATCATGTCGAAGAGAATCTCATTTGAGCAAGGGAAGCTTACTAGGTATAGAGTACAAGTGCATAGAGCATCGAATGAACATGGGCATGCATAGGTTCTCCGACCCGGGAAACAATTGAATTATTTCAAATGTATTGCTTCAGGGAAGACAAGCATTTTCCGATAGATGCCGAATATATATAGTCTGCATGTACGGATCCGAGTTCCTCCTGGCAAGATATTATACATATATCTGGTGCAATTATGCATATAGAATACAAAACCCAGTGATGCAGAGGCTGCTCTAACAATGCCGAGTCTGTCACTCCTATTAGGTGAGACAAGACACAAGGGATACATTGTGTACTACAGCATAACCCCCAACGGCCGACCCTGATCCGGCATCGCGGGGAAGGTGCCGGGAAGCGGGCAGATAAGACCAGATATCGCAATTTTCACATGTCAGAACCACATAATATACCCAAACTAGCCAAGGAAAGGCCATTATTATTAAATTTGCCGGCGTCCCTAAGAATAGTCCTATGTCGGAAGGCAAAAAAGGCCAGAAAATGTTGGGAATTTATACGAGAGCGGGGACTGACAGGGGACGGCTTTTCCTATCAAGGTTGTTCAGTCCTCTGGGCATGCCTATTCTTATTACAATTCGCGCAGGATTCGCCGTTCCTGGTTAGGTTCTCTCAACAAAATGCTCGGCCTTTTTTATTTCTTTGCTTCCGTTCTTCCTGTGCCCCTACCTCTATCGATCAAGCAAAATGGCAGTCTTGGATATTACTCAAGACCTACCAACGCTCTTTAAACGGCAAGTGCAGGCCACTCCCAATGCCGTTGCTTTGGAGGATGACTCCACGAAATACACCTATGCCGCGCTAGATACTGAAGTCGATGCTCTTGCCAGTCGCCTGCGGGCCTATGGGGTCAGCCGGGATACTCTGGTGGGAGTGCTCCTGCCTCGCAGCGCTCATTACGTGATTGCTTGCTTGGCCGCTCTGCGTGCCGGGGGCGCATTCTTGGTGCTCGAGCTGGCTTACCCCGCGGGCTTGTTGGCCGATGTCCTAGAAGACGCCAACCCCGCCGTCGTGATCACCCATCGGCCCGATGCCCACAAGATCAAAGCTAGTCACATCCCGCTGATCACAGTTGATGAACCTGCCGCCGATGTCAACGGACATGGCAAGGAGCCCGCTCCCTTACCGGCTAGTGATGACTTGGATCGCCTGTCCTTTGTCTCCTATACGTCGGGGACTACGGGCAAACCAAAAGGCATTGCCAATCCGCACCGCGCCCCCGTGCTCTCCTACGATCTGAGATTTGCCGTGCAAGATCAGCAGCCCGGGGACCGGGTCGCGTGCAATGTGTTTTTTATCTGGGAGATGCTGCGTCCGCTGCTGCGAGGTGCCACGGTCGTTGCTGTTCCCGACGATGTGAGCTATGACCCGGCTGCCCTGGTGGACCTGCTCGCAGCCAAACGGGTGACTGAAACGCTCATGACTCCTACCCTCTTGGCTACCATCCTCTCCCGCTATCCCCACATTGAAACTCGTCTTCCCGATCTGCGAACATTATGGCTGAATGGCGAGGTCGTGACCACGGATCTTGCCCGTCGGGCCATCAAGGCTCTCCCCAACACCCGTCTGCTTAACTGTTACAGTGCCTGCGAGACGCATGAGATTGCATGCGGTGATATCCGCGATACGCTCGACGTCGAATCCCTATACTGCCCAGTCGGCCCGCCGCTGGACCCAACACACACCTATATTTTGAACGAGAATGGCCAAGAGGTAGAGGAGGGGACATCAGGTGAACTCTACATCGGAGGCTCGCTCCTGGCTCGAGAATACCTGAACCTCCCCGAGACAACCGCCAAAGCGTTTACATCGGATCAGTTCGACGCAACCCCGGGGGCTCGCATGTACAGGACTGGCGATCTGGCGCGAAAGCTGCCTTCGGGGCTTCTCGAAATCACTGGTCGAGTGGGTGCAATGATCAAACTTCGCGGCTATTCCGTCGTGCCGGCCAAGGTGGAGAGTGAGATTTGTCAGTACCTGGCTGTCAGCCACTGTGCAGTCATTGCCCATGGCGACGGCCTGGACCGGCAGCTGGTTGCATACATTGTCGTCGATAAAGAGGCTTCTGGGGATGAGCGCCCGGCAGTGGAGATCAATGAGTCAGGCCACAGCCCCGCCGCGCGTCGTGTCCTCGAGCCATATCTTGCCCACTACATGATTCCAGCGCTGTGGGTCGCGTTGGAGGAAATACCTACTAATGAGGTTTCCGGCAAAGTTGATCTCAAGAGCCTTCCCCCCCCTCGCAGCCCCAGCCCTGGTGACAGCACGCCAAAGGACCCAATCGGTATCAATGATGTTGCGGCGATTTGGGCAGCCGTCCTGAAAACATCCAAAGCTCTGCTGAAACCCGAAGACAACTTCTTCGATTTAGGAGGTCATTCCTTGTCCCTGGCGGATCTGTCCGCAAGGCTCTCCAGGCATTTTGGCTTCCGTGTGCCTATTCCTCGTCTCGCAGACAACTCGACCCTGACCGGCCACCTGGAAACTGTGCGTGCAGTCAGGGATGGACACACCGCGGCAGTGCAGGCAGATCTCCCGGCGGTCTTGCTTTCGGATGCCACCCTGGATGACGATATCAAACCATCCTCGAACGCCACAGTCACCTCGATTGCTGAAGCCAAGACGGTGCTTCTAACTGGTGTGACCGGTTTCTTGGGTGCCTTCTTGCTCCATGACTTGTTAGAAAGTACATCGGCTCGTATTATCTGCCTGGTTAGGTTTAACGACCCAGAAGATGACGACCAGGCCGGAGGTGTCGCCCGTATCCGCAGGAACCTGTTGGATCTGGGACTGTGGCGTGACTCGATCATGGAGCGCGTCGAGGTGCTCCCGGGAAACCTTTCTCGAACTCGATTCGGTCTGTCGCCTCAAGCGTTCAATGACCTCGCGGCTCGTGTTCAGGTCATTGTGCATGCTGGTGCCACGGTGAACTTGGTCTACCCATATGCTGCGCTGCGGGGAGCCAATGTCGGTGGAACCAGGGAGATTCTCCGCCTGTCGGCCAAGGGCGGCGCGACGGTGCAGTACATTTCCACCAACGGTGTCCTGCCACCGTCTGGAAAGAGCGGTTGGACCGAAGATGCCATGCTGGACGTGGCAGAGGTTCCAACGAAGCTGCTCGATGGCTACGGTCAGACCAAATGGGTTGCTGAGCAACTCGCGCTCAAGGCAGGTCAGCGCGGGCTGCCGGTCAAGATCCACCGATGCGGTACCATCAGTGGTCATAGTACCACGGGCGCTGCCAACGCGTGGGATCTGCTTACCGCATTGATCGTGGAGTCGATCAAGCTCGGGTACGCACCTGATGTAGACGGCTGGCGTGCGGAGATGACCCCCGTGGACTATGTTAGTAAGGCTATCGTCCACCTTTCGTCTCAGACTCACGCTGCCCAGCCAGTTTTCCATCTGGGTGACCCCAATCCGGTTCCTACTCGCTCCGTCTTTGAGAACCTGACTGAGCTCGGCTATCCTACGCAGCTACTCCCATGGGACGAGTGGGTGGCCCTCTGGTACGAGAAACGAGGCACCGCGAAGGGCGGTGACGGCGCGTTTACTGTCGACATCCTTCGCAGCGGCATGCCGACTGTCGAGTTCCTCCGCGACATCGTGGTCCTCGACAACGCCCTGACCAAGCCTTTCCGTGCGGTCATCGAACGACCAAAGGTCGACAGTGATCTGCTGGAAACCTACACCCGGCACTGGTTTGCTCGAGGATGGTTCTCCAAACCGCCATCTCGCCAGCATGCTCTCAACCGTTCCGCAAAGCCCATCTCCAGAGGACCCCTCAGCGGCCAGATCGCCGTGGTGACGGGTGCATCGTCGGGCATTGGCGCCGCGGTGGCAGTCGCCCTCGCAAAACAGGGCTGCTCCGTAGCCCTGGGCGCCCGTCGCCTGGACGCGCTGGAATCCGTCAAGCGCAGAGTCCAAACCGAAGTGCATGACGCCAAGTGCATCATCCACGTAACCGACGTCACAAACCCCACACACACCGAAGCTCTCATCCAGGCTGCGAGCGAGGAGTTAGGCGGCCCCATCGACATCCTGGTCGCTTGCGCCGGTGTCATGTACTTCACCATGATGGCCAATACACAGACAGACGAGTGGACGCGCACCGTCGACGTGAACTGCAAGGGTCTTCTGAACGCCTTGGCCCCGACCGTGCCTGGGATGATCTCGCGTCGCCGCGGCCACATCGTCGCCATCTCGTCCGATGCAGGCCGGAAGGTCTTCCCCGGTTTGGGCGTCTACTCGGCCAGCAAGTTCTTTGTCGAAGCCACACTGCAAGCGCTCCGTCTTGAGACCGCAGGTACCGGATTGCGTGTGACGAGCATCCAACCCGGTAACACGGCTACGGATCTATTAGGGATGTCGACGGATGCTGAAGCGGTTGAGAAATATGGAGGGGAGTCGGGGGCCAAAATCCTTGATCCTTCGGATGTTGCAAACTCCATTGTTCACGCTTTGTGTCAGCCGGAACACGTCTCTGTGAACGAGATTTTGGTGGAGCCGAGAGAGGAGCCGATTTAGATCCACTGTTTTAAGACTTTTGCTTCCAATTGCTTCGGGATCGGATAGAAATAGAACAGTTAGATAAAAATTTTTCTGAGCATACCCTAAGAGATCTTCCTGTTGGCAGTAAGCTTGATATCCAAGAGACTGACTTGTGGACGCCTTTCGGGTACTCGGGCCGGGTTCAGCCATTATGTAGTCGAGTGATCGTCCCAAATCGTGAACCCATCGGTGCCCGAACACGATTTGCCTTTCCCAACCCCACAATCCCGATATCCACAACCCAATATAGGAAGATCTTCGGATATGGTCACACGGAGCTGAAAATTCTTCGATATGCCTGGGTTAGCTGAAAAGGTGGTCCAATGAGAGCCAGAAACAGAATAAGGCTGTCATTCCGCAAGCATCAGATGTGGCTGGCTGATTGCAGAACCACTCTCACATGAGAAGATTACAATAGTATTGGATTATAAAGCCATTTCCAAGCCCAAGTATAACACTACAAACATGCATCTATCTTCGGCCATCCTGTCGTTTCTGGCTGTTTATAGCCATGCGATTCCATGGAGCTTGCAGACGCGAAGTATGAACTTCCCATTCTTATCATTATGTACATTACTCACGTCCCTAGATGTCCCAGCCGACGAATTAACGCAATTCGACTTCTGGGTCGAGTATGCTGCGGCGTCATATTGTCACGACAATTATGTTGCCAAAACCGGTCACAAATTGACATGCTGGGCAGACAACTGTCCCCAGGTTGAACAAGCCGATACAGAGATCCTGTTTGATTTCTCCAAGTAGGCATTGCCGCGTCCATCATAGCTATGTCTGGATACTGATGTACAATAGTACTACCATCACTGACACCTCCGGCTTCGTCGCGCTGGACAAATCTAACAAGGCAATTGTCATTGCTTTCCGTGGCTCATACTCAGTGCGCAACTGGATAGCCGACGCGACCTTCATCTACACCGACCCGGGCTTGTGCGATGGGTGCTTCGCCGAACTTGGATTCTGGAGTTCCTGGATCCTAGTCCGTGATTCCATCGTGGGGGTCGTCTCCCAGCATCCTGGCTATGAACTGGTTGTGGTGGGCCATAGTTTGGGAGCCGCGGTGGCCACACTTGCTGCGGCTGATATCAGGGGCAAGGGCCACTCAGCAAAGTTATACGCATATGCTTCACCGCGGGTGGCTAACCCGGCCCTGGCTAGGCATATCACGGCGCAGAGCGGGAACTATCGATTCACGCATATTGATGACCCTGTGCCTAAGCTGCCCTTGCTGTCAATGGGATATGTGCATGTTAGCCCAGAGTATTATATTACGTCCGGCAACAACGCTATTGTCCACGCTGGGGATATTGAGGTGCTGGAGGGAGAGGTCAACTTTCAGGGTAATACAGGAACGGGGCCACCGTCTCTTACTGCATTTGCGGCGCATAATTGGTACTTTGGGAAGACTGACGGGTGTAAGGGGCCTGGTCTTCCGTTTTAGGGGTTTTATAGAACAAAATTCATTCTTCATCTCACCAAATCACGCAAAAAAAAAAAAAAAAAAAGATGAGTATTGTCAGCAGATCTTGTTGAAACCAGAAACTGTTGAAGCACCAATCAAGTGAATGCTCTAGAGCATGCACTGCAGATAGTGGACCAGGTACTCAAGGCCAACCGGACGACCGCTGCTGAGGAATACCGCAAAAAGGCCCAGGAGGGAGTTGATGATTGGACCCTACAAGATAGCCTGCTGTTGAAAGGAAACTGATTGTTTATTCCTGACGATGACCGTGAACTCCGCACCTGACTACTTGATGAAGTGCATGCGCAAGTGTCAACTGCACACCCAGGAAGAACGAAAACCCAACAGCTCATCAGAACACGATACTACTGGCCAACCTGGAGACGGGATGTTGAGAGATGTACGAAACTGCTCAAAGTGTCGAAGAGCTGAGAACCCGAGGGATTGTGCCCCAGGGTTCCTATAACGATTACCCATTGCAGAGCATCCCTGGCAGCACATATCCATGGACTTCCGCTCTTTCCCAGTTGACAAGAAAGGATACGACGCTGCACTAGTGATAGTGGATCGATTTAGCAAAAGGCCCATCAGCATCCCCTGCAAGAAGACTGCCATGTCAGAAGACGTGGCACGTATTTTCATTGAGCATGTTTATCGTCACAGGGGGCACAGCAACTATTGCGTCAGATTGCGGACCACAGTTTGTGTCAGCATTCTGGAATGAACTATGCCGAATCCTTGGAGTGCAGCTGAAGCTCTCCACAGCATACCACACCCAAACAGATGGGCAGACGGAGATTATGATTCAGCATATTGTCAACCGGCTCAGACCCTTCATCAATCGCTACCAGGACAATCGGTCTGAGCTACTGCCATTGGTTGATTTTGCTGCGGCCGCTTTGCCTTCTGAATCGACAGACGCATCACCATTCCTTGTTGATTGCAGATACGAGCCCCAGAGTTCATTTGACTGGACGCCAATTGAAGGGTCTCCTCCCCGGGATGAGAAGATTAGTCGACAACGAGCTCATGAAACTGCCAAGAAAATGGAGGGGATATGGACTGCAGTTGCAGAACAGATCAAGCGTGCACAGGACCAACAGAGAAAACAAGCAGACCGACGACGTCGCCCTGTTGACTTTGACATAGGCGATAAGGTATGGCTCTCCCTTCGCCATTACCAGACGGACCGACCGAACAAGAAGCTCGATAGCCAGATGGCTGGTCCCTTCCCAATACTCGAACGGGTAGGGAACTCCTATCGATTAGAGCTCCCTGACTCAATGAAGATACACCCCGTGTTCTCACCTGACAAGCTACGACGGGCAGCCAATGATCCCTTGCCTGGACAGATGATTGAGCCTCCAGAACCGATTGTGGTGGCTGATGAGCAGGAATGGGAAGTGGAAGAGGTGCTTGCTTCACGCCTATGTCGGCGTCGGTTGCAGTACCAGCTGAAGTGGATAGGATTTGATGAAGATCGAACTTGGTATCCAGCCACCAACTTCAAGGGGTCCCCACATCGAATACGCGACTACCATCAGAGGTACCCTGATCATCCAGGACCACCGCGTCGACTACAGGAATGGCTTAAGGCCTGGGAGGAAGGGGTTGACGAGATCGAGGACCACCCTGATGATAACATGCCCGCATAGAGTCTGGGGACAGACTCCGCCTAAGAAGGGGGGTTATGTGACGGTTCACATATGACAGCTCATATATGACGACTCAACACTACGGCAATGGATGATACATCACAAGCACTATTCAGTCACGTCGGCAACAATCCTCTTAAAACCTCTTCATTATCCAGATAGATTTCCTCTTCTTCTTTCTTCTCCAGATTCGATATTCTCGTCGATGGCTACAATAGTCTAGATAGGAATTCAATTCGTTATTATCTACTATTCCGAGCCCGTGACAATCGGTTGGAGCCTGGAGGAGCGAGAAAGAGCATCCAATGTAGGGTATCGTTTCCACGGCGTTGTCCGAAGGCAACATACATGTCGAGGATATCGGGTCCGGACATTGTGGAAATGATAATATACTGTGGATAGATGAGAGACTATCAAAGAGATTCCTAAGAAGTGAACTTGGACTTTGAACTGCTTCTTGTGCTCGATGGATTTCAAGGCATCTTTGAGAGCATCTCCACGAGGCCTTATATAGATCTCTTGGTATTAGGTCAACAATTCATTGATATTCCTGTGGTACTTTGTGAACATCCTCGATATCCAAGTTAAGCGCCAGAGCCATGGTCTGTATCAGTGCCATGTCGCGGTTAGAGAATGACTCGCTATCAAGGCTCAAGGTTTGGGATCTGCTCCAGGGAGGTATAATTGGCATGATCTCAATTGAGTCCATTGCATCCAGTGTTCCTCATGGGTTCGATTTTAGGCGCGTCTAGCGATAGACGATCGAATTAGTGCTGGAGCACTACCGCCCATAAATACCGGTTGTGATATAATCGTTAGATAAGAACAAACTTTTCTTAACAACTAAAATGTGACGATGGCTACGTAGGACGGTAGGAGTGGGTGCTAAGACGAGATCAGTGGTAGTTCGGCCTTCGGCGCTTATTGTCGTTTATCGATCACCAGAAATTTATAAATATATTAGGCCGTCTGCGCCTCGAAATTACCTTCCCGCCCAATTTATTCTCAGAAGCTTTCTCAACCATCTATTTTCCCAACACTGACTATCATGCCTTCTTCAAAGCCTTATCCCTCTCCCCTCGTCATCCCCCCTCTGAGGAATGACCAACATACACATACAGTAATTCTCTTGCACGGCCGCGGCAGTAATAGCGAGCGCTTCGGCCACGTCTTTATCGAATCAACTGGTATCGCAAAACGTCTCCCAACAACCAAATTCATCTTTCCCATCGCAAAGAAACGGCGCTCTACAGTATTGAAACGGATCCCTATCAATCAGTGGTTCAACGATTATTCACTTGAGGATCCAAATACCCGCACTGAATTACAGCTTGATGGATTGGAGGAAAGTAGTGACTTTCTTCGGGGGTTGATTTGATGAAGAGGCAGAGATCTTGTTGAAGGATCCTGCTGTTGGTGATGGCTATAGTCGTGCTGTGATTTGGGGGGTTGAGTCTAGGATGTGCAGCTTCTGTATTCTGTCTTTTGGGAGAATTTCCTTCTGATGATGGAGAGCAAAAGCCGCTTGGAGGATTCATTGGGATGAGTGGGTGGCTACTTTTTGAACGGGAGATTGCTGGGCTATTGAAGATGGATGAACGTGATCATGGAGAATCAGAGTCAGAAAGTGAAGGAGGCCATGACAACCCATTCACCCATGATATGGATGATGATGTCCCCGCGCGAATCCAAGCAGTCAATCATATCCGGGATATTCTCAATATGCCACCCATTCAGTCTAATGCTGATAACTTGTCCTCCTTGAAAACACCGGTATTCCTGGGCCATGGATCTGCAGATCCCAAGGTGTCGCTAAACTTGGGACACCAATAAGGGTGCTTTGACCCCTCGTACAGTGTTGGTCAGGGCTTGGATGCCTCCCGCAGCCTGCTTGGCCTTGCCTGCTAGTGTGCGGGCATGTGCTTTGAAATTCAATTTACGGTCAAACCAGATAGATCCCTAACCAGCGTGTGGCCCCATTGTGTGAGGGAGGCATGATCTCCACTGTATCCTCTGGGGTGTGGATTGTGCAGGTGGGATTATTGCCCTTCCGTCCTTTGGCATAGTGTTGGAGTTCTGTTTTGGCTAGATCAAAAGTGAGCCCCTCTCTGTGGCCCCATGCCATCAGCTCCGTCACCTTGCTTTGCAGTTTGGCGGTATTTTCCTCGAGGGATTTGCCGGCAACCAGTTGGCAAATGTCATCTGCATAACCAAAGCGCCCTCTGCGGGCTAGTGCTGGCCCTAGCTTGAAGATGGGCTCGATATACAGCATGAAAGGATTGGCAAAACTGGAGAGCCCTGTGGCAGGCCTGCTGGGACTGCAAAGATTGGGCTCTGGTGTCCATCCAACCGTATAGCTGCTGTTCGGTCCTGGGTGAAGCTTGATACCCAGCGGAGCACAGTAGGGGGCCATCCTTGGCTGCGGAGTTGCTGGATTAGTCTGCCTTGTAGAACCGCGTCAAATGCTCCTTTGATATCCAAAGTCAACATAGAGGCAACTAGGCCGCGGGCCCATGCTTCCTCAATGTCATGCACCAGTGCTACCGCCAGGTCGGTAGCTGAACGGCAGGGGAGAGCCCCGAACTGTTGGGGGTAGAGGACCTTTTGTTTGATGGCTACCCAGGCAAGTCGGTGGGCTATCAGGCGTTCCAGACATTTTCCCAAGGTTGAGAGGAAAGCAATCAGTCGGTATGAGCGTGGGCTACTGTAGTCCTTCTTCCCTGGCTTGGGAAGAGCTATTAGTAGGGCTTGGCGGAAAGGCGTGGGATGCCATCTAGTTGTGACGCAGTGTTTGTATATGGCTGATATGTGGGGCCCGAGCTGGCCAGGCCTTCTTCAGGATAGCATTTGATATCTCATCCTGGCCAGGTGTGCTGCTTTTGGCTCGGAAAATGGCTTGATGTGCTTCCCCTGTTGTGATGTTTGGGAAAGGGAGAGTTGCCTCTGGGTTGTTGCAATTGACAGGGATATCTTCCGTACAGGCAGCCTTCTGGAGGAGTGTTTTCACCAGGAGCTCTGCTTTGGCATTGGCAGTGATGTGTGTGACGGCCTGGTCACGTTGGCTGGTTATCACGTGAGGTGTGGTTGTTTGCTTTATTGCTTTGTTGATAAATACGGCGTTAGCTCCTTTCTTCCTTCCTCATGTTGATTATTCTCGTCGATAGCTACCTAGGTAGAACCCATGAGTTGGATGTTCCATTATCCTAGTAGAGCGCCGTGACAATGACTATGTTTAAGGTTATATATAGCTTGACGATGCTTTTCTCTATCTTCCTGTGCAATTTTAAAGGGGATTAGACTGGATTTCATACATTAACGTTATACTGTAGTTCTTTGCAAGAAAATGTACACTCAAAAACCAGTTTTGACTTAGTTCCACTATGTTAAATATATATTTCCACCCTGACTGGGTGAATCAACCAACAAACATCAAATTACTCGCAACTACGCCTTATCTACTCTAACATTCATGCCAAATCTATCATTTTAATACTATTTAATTCATAAATACAAGATCATTTCTTATTATTTCATCCAGTAAGTAGGGGAAAGTGCAGAATAGTATTTTGTCATAACCAAACATGAAAAATTTCAGTTTTAAAACAGGGGTTTGTCAGCTTCATAACTGTCACCTGATGGTCTGGAATAGGGTAAATTGATATTTGTTGGATTCCAACATATACCGTTGGACATCCAATGGATATCCGCAGTTGGACTTAGATCTCGTCCCGATATCCAACATCCGCAATTTGCGGACTTGGATGTGGGAACCACATCCAAGTAGTACGATATGCCGCAGCCTAGGTCCACCCGTATATTCCGTTGAGCAAGGTATATCCGGAAGCTGTCCCGGATCCTGGATTTCATGCCCGGCTGGACGGAAGTGTCAGCTCCACGGCGCTCAGAGTCAAGGAATTCTTTTTTTTACGTCCTGTTCAAGCCAACCAGGGCGGCATTCCCTGGCCACACCAAAGTGCCCCGGTTAAGCCTATAGGCCGTGAAGGCTGTCATCGCGCACTCCCATTGTCGATTAGAGATAGCGTGGCATAATGCCAGGGTCGACCGGGTGTGTGGAGCCGCTGTTAAATACCGTAGTAGGTGGGCAGTGATTACGCTCAAGCGCACAATCGGGAACTTCAAGGGTGTAGATTTGGTAGCAAGTGGCGGTGTAGCGCTCTACATGAGTTGACGGTATTTTAGAGAGACGGAAACACGAGTGGAGCAGGAATTCAAAAGCTGCTGGGCGAGGTGAACTGAATGTTCTTGAATACACCATAGTACTAAGGTTGTAGCAGCCCGGTATCTCTATTCCGCAAGTCCGTATCTCCGACTTGTGCATATAAGAGCCACAATGTCCCTGATAAGCTTTTTCATTGTCATTTTCCGCATTGTACTAGACATATCTATATCCTCTACTATCTGCGACTGGTGAGAGATGTCTCAGCGTTCACCTCTTCCGGCTGGTTCCAAGCTCTGGGTAAGATTCGACTGTCAGCTGAGGATTGGATCAGCAGCTAATCGGATACAGCTACTTGACTTGGGTGCTCTTGACATTGATGCCTCATATGTTCTCTCTGGCGCCAACGTCCCGCTAAGCGGCAAATCTCCTCAGATTCACGAGACCCGCCAATGCCTCATGATAGCAGCCCTACTCTATCACCCGGACGTGGGCCTCATCCTCTTTGATGCGGGAGCTTGCGAGGATATCATTAATTCATGGGACAGGGAATTTCTGGAATGTGCCCCTAGAATATGGGTGAAGGATATCCATTCTCTCCCCTCCGCAATCAAAGCCACCGGTGCCGGATATATCACGGATATCAAGGCTGTGGTCATGAGCCACTTGCATTTGGACCACGCAGGCGGGTTGGAGCATTTCTTTGGAACAGGTTAGTCATTGTTAGTTGCGTGTTGTTAGACGGCATCACACTATACCTCAGAAAGGCCGGTTGAGCTGACTTGATCGTAGGCGTAGAAATCTGGTGTCATGAAAAAGAACTCAAGAACGCATTCTGGGCATCTGCGACGAGATGTGACAGCGGTCTGTTCCGGCCAGATTACCTGCGAGCTGATCTGCTGAATTGGAAGACCGTGTCCGAGGAGGTCGTGGAGCTCTGGAAGGGTGTTACCCTGCACATGTGCCCTGGACATACGGAAGGATTTCTGGTGGTAGAGCTCACATTTCAGGTGTCCGGCACTGTCGTATTGACCGGGGACTTGTTCCATGTGAAAGAGAACTATGAGGATGGAAGACCGCAAGGGTTCCTAATGAGAGACTATAACACGTGGCATCGGAGCAGGGATTATGTGAAAAGATTGGTGCAACAGACAAACGCGAAGGTCTGTCTTGGCCATGAGAGGAGCTATTTTGACAGGTTTGAGAAGAGTCCTAAATTTCTGATGTAGCTAGGTCTGTTAGCATTCCCTAGTATATCAGATACATCATCACTTTTACTGTTTATATTTGAATTTCCAGTTACATGAGTAAATAGATACTTGAGCTCAAACAGGAGACCATGACTGCGAAGAGGAAAATAGAAGAAAGTAACAGAGGAAAAAAAAAAAAAAAAAGAGGCAGAAGACCCTGCGCTGCAGACACACAGCAATCTTCAAGGAAGAATTAGTGGAAGAGGACCCCTCATTTTAGCCATACATCGACTTCCAACTCCACGCGATACTCAGAAAATGGCAAACTCTCAATGCCAACCATGGTGAAGAGAGGCTGATGATTGGGACACCACTTTTTGATGGAACGCACCATGATTTCCCTGGCCTGATCGCGGATGCTTGGTAGCCCAACGAAGTATGCGCGAAGTTTGACCACATGCTCCCAGCCTGGCTTGCCCTCGTGATGGGCAGAGTGGCCCGCCTGCTGAAGGGTACGCAGAATGAGGTCGTTGATGTTTTCGAATGCTTGTGCGACTTGTTTTTCAATGTTGGGAGATGTCTGGAGGGTGATTGGGTTCATTCCAGCTGGTTAGGTGGCTAATCAGCATCGTGTGCAGCATAACTGGATCTTGGTCGACTTACTTTGGCCAGTGACAATCATCTGATCACCAATGATACACGCATCGCTAAAGCCATATTCCTGCCGGCACTTCTCCCCGAAGCCGGGAAGAGAATAATAAGTAAAGGACGACATTTTCAAGAAACCGGGGACAACATTCGGGGTTCATTGTATTGCTCGGCCTCATGGTTCTTATAATTCTCATCCTCCATGACGACAGTTAAGGTGTTTGTAATTTCATTAGCTGATTCAACATACTTGGTTGTCCGAGGAAATGTGCTCAAACTAGATCCAGCTTCTTACTAAAGGAATCAACAAAGTGCGCCAAAATAGGTAGTGACTTAAGATAGCCCCGCTTTGTCAGCGGCGAAGTAACTCCATCTAACCTACCTATCCAACCTGCTTCTCCCACATCCCACACCGCAGATTGACCATACTCCTGCTCTCAAATGGAAATATGACGTAATAAAGCCAATATGCACTACCTGTTCCACTTGGGAGTCATGGCGTCTTTTTGGCCCACTGGAACTTCCACACATACCCACTCAACTGCAATATAACGTGGGTATCGGAAGGTAGAATTGCATGTTATAGCTATAGGTGTGGCGGTATCTACTGCCTAAGAACTCCACCGTGGTTTACATATCATTATTTCTGGTTAGGAAATTATTGACGACGGAAAATTCCAACGAAAACTTTCTCTTTTCAAAGACGACAAACTGGAACAGTCTCCACTTCTTGAACCGGTCGAACTGAATGAATATCTGCTCCGGGATCCGGGTGGCCTCAGAACCATGAAACAAAGAGTATGACTCACAAACACCGGAAGAATAGGCCCACTGGCGTTAGATAATAAGGTCTTCTTTTCAGCGTGTTCTTGCTACATCCGCCACAGCAGATACAAAGAACTTGTTGATACATCGTTGTCGCGATGGAACACATCAAACAGGCCTTTTCCCGAGCAGCACAGCAGCAGCGTGCGGCCCTGGTGGCCTATATTACTGCAGGATATCCTACCATTGAAAAGACAGTCGATATTCTCCTTGGCCTAGAAAATGGCGGTGCCGGTAGGGAACATACCATCCTATGCTCTGAATAATTACTCTGTGTATTTCTGTTGCTGATGCCGCTGCACCATCATTGACCAGACGTCATCGAGCTCGGTGTACCATTCACTGACCCTATCGCGGATGGGCAAGTAATCCAGGCAGCGAATTCAAAAGCGCTGGCCAATGGCGTCACAGTCTCGATTGTGTTGTCAATAGTGCGAGATGCAAGAATGAGAGGCGTCACAGCGCCAATTTTGTTGATGGGATATTATAACCCTGTTTTGCGCTACGGCGAGGAGCGCATGGTTAATGACTGCAAGGAAGCAGGGGTTAGCGGCTTTGTCATGACGGACCTTCCACCAGAGGAAGCTGACCGTTTTCGCGGTCTCTGCATCTCAAGTGGGTTAGTATAACGTTCGATGCTCCCCCATGATACATGGCTACACGCTACATCAAGTAAACAGTTAATGTGCTGACCTACTAAATACAGGCTTTCGTTCATCCCATTGATTTCTCCGGCGACGCCCGAAACACGCGTGAAGCTTTTGTGCGAGATGGCTGATACATTTGTTTATGTGATTTCGAGGATGGGCGTCACTGGTGCGGCCGATCAGCTTACCGCGAATCTTTCAGGACTTATGGACCGAGTCAGTAGGTGGTCTGGGGATCTCCCAACGGCCCTCGGGTTTGGAGTCAGTACACGAGACCATTTCTTGGCAGTGCAGGATATCGCCCAGGGCTGTGTGATTGGTAGTCAGATTATCAGTGTGGTAGACAGGGCATCTATTGATAAAGCTGCCGAACATGCTGAAGTCTATCTGGCGAGTGTCACCGGGCGTAGGCTTGAAAGAGATGGGCATGGAATGTTGCTTGGTGCGGCTGAAGATGTGGACAACAGCGTGGCAAAGACGCACCTCCAAGACAATGTTCTTCCATCCCGCGCCTCTGCAAGCCCCAGTTCATCCAGAATCTCTCCCAATCCAGGCTCACGATTCGGCGAATTCGGCGGCCAGTACGTTCCTGAATCTCTTCTAAAGTGCCTAGCAGAACTGGAGGCCGGTTTTGAGGAAGCACGACAGGACCCTATCTTCTGGGACGAGTACCGTGCTCACTACGCGTATATCGGCAGGCCCAGCACTCTACACCTGGCAACGCGCCTTACCGAGCATGTTGGTGGAGCAAATATTTGGCTAAAGCGAGAGGACCTGAACCATACAGGAAGCCACAAAGTGAACAATGCTCTAGGTCAGATCCTTCTGGCCCGAAAACTTGGCAAATCTCGTATTATCGCCGAAACAGGCGCCGGGCAACATGGCGTGGCAACCGCAACTCTCTGCGCAAAGTTTGGAATGGAATGTACTATATACATGGGCGCAGAAGATACTCGCCGTCAAGGATTGAATGTATTCCGGATGAAGCTTCTTGGCGCTCAGGTTGTGGCTGTTGAGACTGGGAGCTGTACTCTTCGTGATGCGGTCAGCGAGGCCCTTAGAGCTTGGGTTGCTAGTGTGGACACAACGCATTATGTCCTTGGATCTGTGGCCGGGCCGCATCCATTTCCAACTATAGTGCGGACCTTCCAGTCTGTTATTGGCGAAGAGACCAAACAACAACTACATGAGGTCATAGGTAGGCTTCCTGATGCTGTTGTTGCTTGTGTTGGTGGTGGGAGCAATGCATCAGGCATGTTCTACCCGTTCCTCAAAGAGCCTGTGCAGCTTCTCGGCGTCGAGGCTGGCGGTGATGGGCTCGATACCACACGCCATTCAGCGACACTTAGCCAGGGGAGCAAGGGTGTTCTCCACGGGGTCTACACCTACATTCTGCAAGATCAGGAGGGCCAGATAACTCCAACTCATTCAATATCTGCAGGAATGGACTATCCTGGGGTTGGCCCGGAACTGAGCTCCTGGAAAGATAGCCAGCGGGCCCGGTTCATAGCTGCCACAAATGCTGAAGCATTGATAGGGTTCCGCGCTCTGGCAGAATATGAAGGTATCCTACCCGCTTTGGAATCTTCCCATGCCGTTTACGGTGCCATAGAGCTAGCCAAGACAATGAAGAAAGGCGAGAATGTCGTAGTCAGCCTGAGTGGCCGAGGCGACAAGGATGTCCAGAGCATTGCTGACAATTTATCCCGACTGGGCCCGGAAATCGAGTGGGATCTGAGATTTTGAGCGGACAGGTGGAACAATACCAGGCCTGAAGGGATTTCAATAGAACCATATCAAATATCATTATTACCGTGTACAATGTGAGAATCAGTAAACGCTAGTGATGCTTGCCGATCACGGCCCGGTCTCGTGGATGCGAAACCAGCTTTCTCCTTGCTTGGTCAGCGGGGCACTCCACAACTGGTTAACTCAAGATGAGGTGGAATTTGCTAATACCGCTAGTAAGTAAAATATTTATATACCCGTAAATCCTTTGAATTTCACTCCTTAATTTCATCTTCTTCCCCCGGAATCCTCGATTGCTAGTTCTTAAGTACTTAGCAACTACTCAACCACTACTTAGAATGGAGTACCCATTCGTTTCTAAAGATTCTGGTTTTCTCTTACAAGATGATCTATTTAAATCAATTGAAACCGACTTGAGTCAACCCCAGCAGGAAGTATATTATCTGTACTAGTTCCTAACTACTCCATCATTAATTGCTAACTAGATAGAAGGAAGAAAATATTCTTATTCAGCTAACTGATGCCTCAGCGAAGCCATTGAAGGTCCTTAAATTAAAATATAAGTGATCTTCCAGAATATCCATCTACTGATTTTAATGGATATGGGTCTTTTATAAATGTGCCGCCAAATCAACAGGGGGAAACTGTAGAGGACATGATTAACAGTGTAAATATTTCACAAGTACCTCATAAGCACTGACGACCATTCCATGGTTATCAGTTTATGATCTGAGCCAGTCAGATGCTCCTGGTCAACAGTCCACATCTCCAGAGCCCCATGTTGACCGTAGTCAATGCCAAGTTGATAATTGATATTTGTCACGGAGCATGAGTGCTCGCTAAATCACATGACATGTTTGATTCCTTTGGCCCCTCGCACACTAGATAGTTGACTGGCAGGCCCAGCACTCTTTCCTTTCCTTCCTCATGTTAGTATTTCGCTAGATAGTCCACCAATAGATCACTTATTGAACGGGGCCGTCACATACAAGTTCTAACACTGTCCCACGCCAGACATTCACGGTACCGGTAGCCAGTCATTTGGTGGTCATCAGGTGGAAGACACAGGGTTTTTTCAACCCTAGGCCGCGCTGGTCTAACCATCACGCCGTGGGGTTTTTCCCTGTACTTAGGGGTAGCAGCACCCCATACCTCTTAGGGTGACGGAGCGTATTAGGAAATAATAATAATAATAATAATAATAATACATATGACTTAACTATTGACACACTTAATAAGTAACTGCTTTCCAAGTAGTTGTAACTGAGTTTCCAGCTAATTACTGTATACGGAAACGGAAAGATATATATACTGTAAGTACGCGTTCTCTACACATACACATACAAATAAGTAAGCCATGAAACTACCGAATATCATAAATTAATTTCCTTGCAAATATTTATTAACCAATTCAAGTTATAACTAGTGCTTAAGCAGCAATCTTAAGTCTGTTTTAAAGGACTCATATTAGCCAGCATCGTAGTTGGCAATAGGTATGGTAAAAGCTCTGAAATTTAAATAACGGTAAGGATATTACATTGTTCACATTACAAAAGTTACGTGTGGCGCTTACGTGCACGGGCCATATTCACACGCTTGACTGGCCTTGGCACGCTAGTGTGTGGCGTTAGCTTTTAGCGCGTAGAACCCAACTACTTTCTGATTATATATATGCCAATCCTTGGGGGCTCTCCGATTACTCAGCGGTAACTGACCACGATCTGCGATATCGGGTGGACATAGCTCACGCGAGGTGCGCGAACAACCCAAGCGAGGTAGACCCCGAGCACGTGACGCCAAGACCGTTTATTAAGCAGGAACGGCCCAAGCGAGATATTGCGTTAGGTATTGTATTGAATC